>JAYKAV010002885.1:601897-700083 GCA_035582835.1 Phoebastria nigripes | reverse complement strand
AAAAAAAAAAAAAAAAAAAAAAAGCTGTAGTGTATTTATTTCCTGGACAGTGCAATGGGAAGTGAAGTTCTCCCCAGTTGGCTGAGAGAGGTATTTCGGTCAATTCTGAGTGTTAAGAAGTGATCCCTGGGAAACAGATTCATCCTTCCTACAGAAGAAATCTCAGGGGRAAATTTGGCCATTCTGGGCAGTTTCTACTGCTAATGAACTGAAGAAGTATTTCCAGGAAGTGAATCAGACTTTAGGATTGAATAAAGTGTCCTGTGCAGATATCTATCTTTCTCACTGCTGATAGGAGAAGAAGCCTAGGGCATCCACATGCTTCAGTTAGGTGCAGAAAGTGAAGTGAGATGAGTCCAGAGCTTGTATATATACCACAGATTACATTTCCCCAAAAGACACAGTGCATGCCAAAGAGCACTTCAGGCACTGGGAACTGGAGTCCTGAGTTTGTTCCTTCAAAGGCAGATGCTTTGAGAAAGAAGATCCATCGTCCTCTGTTTTAGCATTTATCATAACCACTGTTGTATTAAAAGTCAGCACAGCCCATTTTGAAAAAGGAGTTCCTTCCTAAAATTAGGAAAATGGCTGTGGGGATGCTGGACCGGAAAACATGTGATGGAAAGGCAGGGAGCTAAGGGAAAAAAATTGAGGGGGCAACCAAAGGAAGATCGAAAGCCTGCTGATGTGAAAGAAAAAAAGATTAAGAGATTCTTATACCAAGTGTCCAGTATACCCAGGGTTAGCCCTGTAGACAGCTGCTCTATAAATAAAACATAACTATTAAAATGGGAATCTTGCGGTTTTTGAAGGCAGATGAGCCAAAAAGGTTTCGTCTTCTGTCTGACTCTGCAGGAGCCACGCTGTGCTTATCTAAGACCTGGAGGTCACTCTCTGCATAGTTTGCATGCTGCAGAGTTATTGAAAAGCTTTCCCGGCCTTATCAACATTTTGGTCTTTAAAGAAAACATTAGGAGTATTAGCAGAGTAGCCAGTGTCTAACTTGTTCAGAAAAATACAAATTGGTCCTTTAGTAATTCATTATCTGATTTATAATGCATGGTAAAAGGATAGGAACTCCAGGAAGATGCTGGGGCTTCCCAGCATCGCAGCCTTCATCTACCGTTGTTGGGAGTAATGAAGGATAAGAAAACAAATCATATTGTAAATAATAAATAACCTCATCATCGTATATTTAAAAACAGAAAGCATGAAAGGGAAAATTCCCAACAGCTGAAAAGCTTTAATAGCTCTTCTTAGTGCTTGCGGCACCAGTTGTTGACTTCTGTTGAAAGGAGCCCAGTTAGTATAGATTCATTTATAGAAACAAACAAAACAAAACAAGGAAAAAAAAAAGAAAAAAAGAAAAGAAAAGAAAAGTTGTCAAAAGAAAAGACTAAGGAGTAAGGTAATAAAACATTCATTTGATGAGGGACAGTGATTCATAGCATGTGGGAACCTCAAGGGAATACAAGGGCACAGAGGAAGGAAAACTGCAAGCAAACAGCTAGAATAAGAAGAAAAAGAAAAGCATTTAATAATAGTTAGAAATGTTTTTGCAGCTGGAGCACAAAACTAGGGTTTCAACTACTTGTCACCATGGAAGATCTGTCCTTTTTCACAGAAAAGCATTTATTCTCCAGGTGGTTTTTGCAGGAGTGGGTAGGGTAAGGAAGTGTACTTGCAAAGCTAAATTACCCCAGAATTTTCCAGGGCAGAAAATTACTCTGTCATTCACTTCCTGCCCCTCTTTCACTSCCTATCAGTACAGCTGCGATGTTAAAATAGCTGCCATGCTTTGTTCCACTGGGGCGTCCCTTCGTTGGGTGGGTGCATGATGTATTTTACAAAGAGACCTGGGAAATCTTGGGCCAAGCAAGAGGGTTTGCAGCAGTTGTGTAGACCAAGGTTTCAAAACACATAGCCCACACACCAATTTCTTAGTTGAGACCATTTCCACCTCGGTGGGTTTAGTAACCTTGGTGTGTTTAGCTGCCACAATCAGGTTTCTGGTTCCAGAGCTTGCTCCCAAACCTGATAGAGATCCACAGGCATGTCCTGATGAAGATGTACTGAAACATAGGGCCCTGACAGGTAACCTTAGAAAAGTTTAAAATGTCACTGCCTCCAGCTGTCCTTTGTGCCGCCCCAGCAGAGTCAGCAGGGCAAGCGCACAGTCATTTCACCTGGTAACACTCTCTTAATCCAGTAGTCAGAAAAAGCCTGTTCAAAGTATGGTGCAGGACAGGAGAGCTGGTGGGGTATGATCATATTCTGAGCCAAGACTCTGCTACACGGCATGAACCGTCTATAAGGATTTTGAAGGTAATAGCAGTTTAATCAGTATAAAAAGACTTTTCACAGGTTTTGTCTAGATACCACAGCACCTTCCTTTCAGGAAACTCAGCATCAGTCGCTTTGCCAGATTTAAAAGCAAACATTATTAGGTAGATTTCTAAAGTTATTCTGAAATCCAGAAGCCTTCTACTTCAAGTGAAATCCATGTGAATGATATGCCATACCTTTGAAAATGTGGRCCATTACACCCAAACAACATTTCTCTTGCCCTGGTTTCAAAATGCCCATACGGAATGAGTGAAACATCTTAACTGTGTTTGCAATCTCCTGCCCTGCCTCCCCACCCCAGGAAACTCTAGGGACTAGTGAAGTGGTCATTATTTTTTCATGATCCCTTCCTTATTGCCTAATTAGCAGTCCTAGTAAGAAGTGGTTCTGTACTTCACTGAAGGAAATAATATATCAGTTCCTGTTTAATTACAACTGAACTACTGCCATACACAGCATTATAAGATATAACCTCCCCGAAATAAAAAAGAATCAGATGTAAGATTCTCTTTGGGCTCTATTTATTAGCCTTGGTTCAGCAATATCTCAAAGGGAAATGGGCTCATCAGTTAACTGGCTTATCAACTCTGTACTGAAGTTTGCAGAAGGCTTAGTGTAAACTGTTGTATAGCAATGACAATTGTTATTTCCAAATAACCATCAACATCATACATGTTACGAGTCGTCACATACGTGGAACAGCTTCCTATTGTTTTGCAGCTGACAAACTGCCATAGAAAACTTCTCTTGCACTGATTATTCAAAAAGACAAATATGTCCTTGACAAAATATAAGCAGATAGCAAACCAGGATTGTCTTCAACCAGATCTCTTTTCAGACCTGGAAGAGTCTGGTGTTGTTCCTTATTTCAGCCTYCTTTGTCTCTGTCTCTGTCTGCTTGTTTCGTGGTTGGATTTGGTGAYCTTAAGGGTCTTTTCCAACCTAGATGATTCTATGATTCTATGATTCTAGCTGGGAGAAAGCTGATAAGGTGTGAGTGCTTTGTGCTAGCAAAGTGCCAGGGATAACTGGGCTGAGAGCCTGGGCACCAATGGTGGAATTCAGCTGCGAACTTGCACGCCGGAATGTTGGTGTCTAGAGCCCTGTCGCGGTCAACAGAAACTGGGTCAATACACTCAGTGGTGCTCTGAGAGCCASCCAGCTCACCTGAGGGCAGACAAATGTATCTGGTCAGCTAAATAGCCCTCGAGACTTTAAGGATTCTATGGGCTGTCTGCATTGATTAGAGCATGATCTTTGGTATCAAACTCACATGTAGACATCTAGGTGTTAAGATCTACTTTTAGTCGTCTTAACTATGTGAGCCAATTTCCATCCCAGTTTCTATTTATGTCCTCTCTCAGTAATCTTACCAAAACTGTTTGCCTTCCTGGTACCCAGGGAATAGTATGGGAAGCAATCCAAAGAGTTATGTATATGCCTAACGTATATTTGTATAAACAGATTAACTAGCTTTGTTCATGGCCTTCAGCTTTTGAAAAGAGGTTAAATCCCCCTGATCACCAGATAAATCTTGGATTATAAATCCAAAGTATCTTATACTTAAGGAACAAAGTATCTTATACCTAAGTGGGATCCACCAAGCTGTTGGATTGCCTCAACTCGCAGAACAAAAAGTGTATTCCTATACTATTTAACCTGCCAAGGTGTTTTCCATATTAGTCAAGGTAATAGTATACACCATCAGTATTCAATTTTCCACTGTGATTATAAAAGTTACCACATTTGTACCCCAAACTAACTGTATCAGCAGTTTTCCATTGTGCTTTATTAACATTGTATGTTTTAATGGCTGGTTCTGCTAATGAGATTTGGAAGTTTTATATTAAGGGCACACAGAACAGAGATCATTAACTAGAAGGGKTTTTTTCTGACATATTCATAAAATTACACGCTAATAAAATAGGAATATGATTTCAGTAGTTGCTAATACAAATTGATTTTCATATTAATGATTCCAGAGTTTTATTCTGGGAACAAAAGTTAGGACTCAGAGTATCCATACTGGGAAGAAAGCACAWATCACTGGTATTCCTGCTCGAAGATAGGAGTAAAAAAGGGCAGTGGTCCAKGATGGTGACCTTACCTTCAGACATGTTCATCCACTTTCCTACATTTTACATTTTGTTCAATCAATRTCACCTCATGCCAGGAGGCAAAGCTGAAATTCTGCTCACTGCTTGTGGCCATTAGCCTCACAAGTGCTTTCCTGAAGGAGYGAAGGAGATAATACTGATGTGCTGGCCTCTTCCTTAAAGAGGCGACTGACCTACTACGCAGCTTCATGATGTGTCAGTTAGATGACTTATTTCATTGTTTATCATTGGAAACTGGTCAACGTTGGTATATGTTTCTGAAGCGTTACCGTAATCTGATACTGGCATAAGTCCTTTCATGTAGATATAACAGGTACTTGAATAACTTCTGACAGGGAAATATTTTCACCAGAAATTGTTGATTCAATTAAATCAAAATGTTTTGAGGGAATATGTTGGGTTTGTCAAAAATTTTGATAGGAATTTATTTAAGTATATAATTTCACAAAGGAATTTAATAGTTAAGAATGTATCAGATCACATAGACCTGAAATTTCTACTTTTTGTTCATGTTTAGAAATTCCCATTTTTAGACAATATTAACTATATAAGCGACCTTCAAGCTTTCCAGCTTCTGAAAAGAAAATATTTCAAATCATTCCTAAGATACTTTCTGATATATTCTTTATCAATTCACTAGTCAAGACTACATCCTTGTGGCCCAAGCCCATCCTACCAGTTATCTGAGATGCCTGAATTAGGTGTGCATCTGACTGCTCTGTCTCTGTAGTCAATGGAGAAATACAGGCACCATAGGAGAGTGTTTCAAATTTTAGGACAGCTGTGTTGGAAACCGGACTAGACATTGACCCAAGGGTTAAAAAGTAGGACAGATGAATCTATGCGAGTATATTGAAGGCTATGATGTTCTGCTCTGTGCCTATTCAAAACATCTATTTATCTTTAAAGATGCATCAGAGCTTATGGCCAGCCTTCTCATCATAGAAAYTATTTATAAACATATATTTCCCCAAACTTTCATTTGGACTAGACAGTAATCATTACAGTCAAAGATATGTACCAGCAACTGCATTCACCTAAAAATGAGATAAATGGCTTATTTTGCTGTCATTAAAAGCTTTTAACTCAAGGTCACTTCCTTTCTGGTCATTGTTAGAGGAAGTCAGACTGGATGACCTTGATGGTTCTTCTGTGCCTATGAATGATCTTTTCATTCGGAGATGCAGACTTCTGAGCTTTCTTCCTCCTTAACACTGGTCTATATGATGATTGGGGAATGGGTGACATCATGGCTTATGGGACACAATTCAGGAAGCTTAGGTCAAAAAAGCCGAAGATATGTATGAAGTATTGTTTTGCATGTTTCCTCTGTCTGAGACCTCTCTTCCCCACACTTGTCAAAAGGCTGAAACGCCTTCCTTTTCCTCCTTTTTCCCTGTCTTGCCTGTTTGGATTTGATTGCTTTTAGGAACAAGGTCTGCTTTTTACTATGTGGCCCAAAAATTGGTAGGGTCCTTAGACACACAAAACAGTAACACATTTTAAAATGATAATAATATTAAAAAAAAAAAAAAAAAAAAAAAAAAAANAAGAAGTCACATACTGTGAATTATATATACACAGGCTGTTAAAAGTTTGGTAAGGGAATGTCTCCCTCACATCCTGAAGATACTATTTTATCATCTTTTTGCGGTTCTGTGAGGTATGTCTTAGTGCCTTGAAAACTATGCTAACGCCAGCAGTCCACTATTTCTTTGAATCTACTTCCATCTGTTGGCAAAAGTGTAGATTACACTTGGGAAATCTGAAATCTCGTAATACAAATGTTTGGTTTGGTTTTCCTGAGAAAATAGACAAAGAGTATAAATCCTGAACACCTGGCATGTTTCAGATTTTTCTCATAACCTGTTAAATGTCTTTATGGTAAACTCTTAAACCATTTTAATTTCTTTATTTAACTATTAAAACAAAACAAGCAAACTATCATACAGACTCCCCATGCATAAAGAAGGTCTTGCACAATTAAAAGTTGTTTTTTTTTTCCCCTAAGTACATCCACTGGTCTAATAAAATCTATTATCCCGTTCCAAAAGCCTTGCACCCCTTATTTCTTAAAACCACCACAGCTGTACAGCAATCCTGCTGTAAGCTGTTGTACAGCTGTTATACAACATTCCTGTCTGCTGGCTCAGAGTTTTAGGCAAGAAGTTTTCATTTCTTAAAACAAACATACCTTATGTATAGGTTTCTGGGTATTACTATATCAAAATATACCGTATATTTTTCATATTTTAGTGCCAGTCAATCAAAAAATAAATTTTATTTTACATTAAACAGCTTGCAATAATTAACATGGTCTGATGAAGCAAACTAAATATTAATTGATAATCCAGCTGTTGGCATCAGAAACTTCTGAGTTTGGTTCAGTATCAGTTTGTCTTATAATTTTAATATTGTCTTCTTTAGGAAGACATCTTGTCACACACAGTTCTTATGTACTGCAGAGCAACAGTAGTGTTTGAGGCTTGAACGAAACTCCAGACTTTTCACTGCGATGCTATTTATACTTACAGAGATGATACTTGCACACTCTCCAGGAGCCTACGTCAGACCTCAGACTCTTCATTCCACCTTTATCTGTTTCAGTGCTGCTTTTGATGTTGGYAGTTATATTCTCTCTGAGTTTTGCCATCCCTTGCCTTATTGTGATGCCTTCCTTGTCTGTTTAGTCTCTAAAATATCTTTTTCCCTTGATATTCCTCCTCTCATTCTCCATAAATCTCCCCTAAGTTTGTATGGAAATATCTCTTCTTTTTTACTTTTTCATCTTCCTGTAGGTGATATCATATCCTACCATGTTTTTTCATTATCTTTATGACAATAACTTTCCCAAAAAATCTATTTTTCCCATTCTGAGCCTGTTTACACCTAGGACATCAACTTTCCTGTTTGATTTCAGCCTAAATACAATACATTGTACACACTGACCTTCTTCAATCTTCTCCTAATCTATCTTCATCCTCAGTAACCATTGACAACACCAAGGGATATCACTCAGGGCACACAAGACTTGTGGGGCCTTGGGCAAATGTCAAAGGTTCTCTTCACCTATCATGGGGCTACAGGTACAGATATGTTTTAGTTTAGCAGGGTCCTTTACTTCCTATGATCTCATTTATTTCCTAGGCTATTCAACCTTAAACACTTCTACAGTGACACATGATCCAGTTTTGAATCCCTGCTCTGCCATACTGAGTTTCAAACATTTCAAGACCTACTTAGTATTTGCTGCTCAAAGATAGCAACCTTCTTGTCATGGCTAGGTGGAACAATCCAGGAAGACTTTTTCACAGGGGAGCTAACAGTTGCATGCAGTTAGATGTCTATCCCAATCTATGCACTCTGATTATGCGATACCATGGAAGAACAATATTCCATTCTGCTTTTAAAGCTATTTTCCTTTGAACACAAGGAATAAGATAGACTTGGAGCTGGATATATACCTGTGACTAGTGCCATGATCTTTTCTTCAAATTTCATCAAGTCCTAAGACATTTTGTGTTTCCTATGAAAAAAATCAAAATTATTTGCTGTCCAATTTAAGAAACATAAAATACGATCATTCTGAAACATAACACACAACATTTTGTGTCATCAGGCAAATGCAAATAGACTGTGATTTAGAAAACAAACAAACAGAAAAACTTTGGTGTATTTCCAAATTGTCTTGGAAAGATCAGAGACCAGTGGATCTTTGGATCACAGTTCAAATTATTTTCCTTACTGAATTATTATGTGATTATTGTTTAGAGATGATTGGTTGTTGTCTGGTGATGCTAATTATTTTACTCTTTTGGAGAAGAGAAGATAGTAAAAGCTGAGAGCTGTTGCTTCTATTTTTTGTTTTCTTGAGATTAAGGAGCATCTTAAAAAAAAAAAAAAGTTTTTTTGTAGGATTCTGAGATTGCATCTGCTCTAATAGTGATTTAATTGCCACTGATGACTGCCAGCTGTCCAATGTGAAAGAAAACTATTAGCAGGTCTGCCAGAAGAAAGGAAAGTTCTGTTCTGTGAAATGATGAGATTCAAGTTTACAGAATTTGCTTTTGCTCTTCACCAAAGAAAACAGAAAAATCTCATGCTTACCTGAACTGGTTTGGTTCCCTCTGATCGGAAACAGTGACTTAAATCTCAGTCTTTTTTCCTTCATAAGAATGCTCTGAGGAATTTTGTTGCAAAGATAACTTTTGATCTTGACAAAACTGACTTTTCTGCTGATGGATGTTTTGGGACTGTTTATGACACTGTATGAATGAATATAGCTGAAATTCACTGGCATCGCCAGTATTCATAACCTCAGAGGACACTCCACAAAATGATTGCTGTATTCTGACCTTTGAGAAGATTTTGAGAGGCCAGGGTTCCATCCTAGGATAAAATGCAGTGGGAGAAGACTGAAGCTATGCGGACTGTGATAACACTGTTATTTCCGAAGTTTTCAATCTCTTCAGCTGGAACTCTTAGACACTTCAGATTAAATGGTCTGTAAATGCCCAGTGGCAAAGTGGTCCAAACCTTAATCCGTCTTTTGAATCCACAGTTAGTGAATACGGCTGATAGCTAGCACATAGGAGGCAACAGCTCTTAAACATTTGTTTTTTATCTCAGACTCTTTTTATTCCCCAAAGTTCTATGTTCTCAATATGTTTTACCCTATGTATGTAAGCTTTACAGACAAAATATAACCTCCCTTGTCTATCTGCTTACATTCCTGGTCCAAATTATTAGCAGACCTTACAACCAGAGAAGCAATGTTGCTAAACAGACCCAGATGGAGTCTTCTTAGAGTCAAAAGTTTATAGGTATGGAGAGCTGTTATTTATCATATCTGAGCAATGGTTTAAAGAAGGCAGGGGAATGTAGGTAATCAAAAGATAAGAGGGATAAAGAGTTCAAGCTGACCTTTGTGCATCTTACTATTGAAGACACAGTATGAGAAAAAATGAGAGGCCATGAGTTACAAAGAGAGGTTGGTGCTACTGGTGTAACATAAATGGAAAGAGTGAACACATGATTCTGGTTTATGCAAAAAAATCCCCAAACCTTAGCTCAACGCTTTGTCCAGTCTCTAAACCAAAGCCACCCTTCGTACCCAAGAACTCGTTCTCTCCTTTTTGTTGKTTTTTTTTTTTTCCCCCTCTCAACACAACAGCAGCTTGCACGTAGTCTTTTCTTTGTGTACCTTCTGCCAGTAAGAGTTATTACCATTTCGATAAGGTGGCCTTCTTAACCCAACATCATTTCAACATTTTAGCAGGGTGAAGATTAGGACAGTTCCTTCGTAGTGATGGATGCAGTTTCTAACTTCAAGGTCAGCCTCTGGCTTGTGGATCGCAGCAATCCTTCCCATTTTCTCTGAGGTTGTGAGAATGGAAAAGCAACTATTATTTATCACTGATCTGAATGTTGATTTGACTCTTTCACCTGCACCAATTTCTTAACTAAGGCCTAGGATAACCTATTCCCTGAACTATTATAGAAACATGCCACATTTCTAAGTTTCTCACGTTTCCCTGTACTATGAATTTCCCTGAAGATCCCAACCTCCTTGCTCATCTGTTGTGACAAACCCTCAGTAAAAACAGAGCCAAGACACGTGGAGATCTTCTCAACTTATTTATCCTTGGACGTTACTGATGCATCACAGCTTTTATCACAGACAAATGCATTTCAGTTTCCCCTTCAGCAACTTAACTCAGAGGATATTGAGCTCACCTATGTCCTTGTGCAGGTCCCCACTTAAGGCTTTCAGCATCACTTATCCTTCTCTATTGCTTTCTGCAGAACAGTCCATCTTTCTTTCTCTCCCTTCACCATCTTTCCCCACCGGGAGCTCCTAAGCTGGTTCTGTGCTTGTGAGAGCTCCTGTTCTTCATGACAAGGACACTTTGCAGCAAAGGTCATAATTTTCCCACTCCTCACTAATGGTGTGTGTCTACACATACACACATCCCACAAAGCAGCAAAATCAAGAAACTGAAGAATATAAATATTGCTTTTAAACAAGTATTGCTTTTCTCTAGTGCTTTTACATAGTATTTATTTTTATATGGGTATTTACTTCTTAGAATGTTATTTCCTGCTAAAGAAGTTGTTTTTCTCCATTTTTCTTTTTCATGCCTTCTGAATTTTCCTTTCTTCTTTTCTCACTGAGAAAAAAAAAAAAACTGAAAGCCCAAAAAAGAACAAAAAATGAAATTGTGTTCTGGGTTAAAACTTATTGTTCTTATTTGAACACCACTGTTATTTCAATTAGCTGTTTGAAACGCAGTTATATAAAGGATTCAAAGTAGTGAAAATGTCCTGCTGTGTCTCATTAAATTACATTTATTTATTTGGGGTTTAAATTGCTAAATTACTTTGTCTCAGCTCCTAAGGAATTTTACTGGTGATCTGTTAAAAATGATTTTAAGTGTGTTAAAGAGTGAAGATCACACTTCTGCTACGAAAGCAGAAACAGGCACACACACACTAAATGTGGGAATTACCAGAGACTTTCATTTCAAATGGGAGTAGCCTTTTCATTCCCACCACTTTACCCCACATAACCATTATTAGCCTGGGGTCAAACCCACACCTCACTTCATGTCACTCCTCAAATTCAGAAGGGCTCTGTAAAGCTGATTCCCTCCTGCTACACAGAAGAAGGGCGGGCGGGGGGGAGAAGAGAGGATTGCAAGTCTCTTAGTCTTTGCTCTTGGCAGAAAGTTCAAGCAGTTCATAAAATATGTGAGTGAAGAAATATATGAATAAGTTCTCAGAAAAAGAGAAAAAAGTCTGCCAAACCTGGCTATTCTTAACTAGTCATAGCCAATGGACCACAGAAGGTTTCCACCCAGCACAGTGTCTCTCTTGGGGCCTCCTTGGAGAATTTCACCTGCAACTCCAGTAGACACAAAATATTGAAGCGCTGGAAAGTCAGAGTTCAGTTTTTCAGAGTTCTCACTGTGATGAAGACAGTGTGGAATCTGTGTGGAAAATGATGTTGAAGCTGCAAACTTAGATAGACTGTTCAACACTCATGTTTTGCTCATGTCGGTACCACTCTCCTGTGCCACACAGAGCCTTTCTCCATTCAGGCTGTAGCTTAGCCCACCATAAGGAAGCAACAACCACACATCTAGCATTGGCTACTTTCTGAAAGTTTAAAGCTGCCACTGACATATTTCAGTTATAACTTCTTCACATACAAGAGATAGGTATCTATAAAAGTGGTCTTCCAGGAGCACGCTCTGGAGTTTGCAGAAGTGAAAGAGAAGTCCTCCTTTGACTTCAGGCCCCAAAGGTAGAAACATAATTGAAGGCAGCAGCTGCTACAGAAGCTGTCTATATTTTGTGCTATTATGGAGATTTTTGAAGCATATGGGATGAATTTATTTTTATGAAAACTCACTGTATCAGAAGCCCTGATAAATATGGCACAGCTAGAGCAGGATTGAATGTTCCTAGCAAAT
The DNA here is from genome assembly GCA_035582835.1 of Phoebastria nigripes. NCBI lineage: Eukaryota > Metazoa > Chordata > Aves > Procellariiformes > Diomedeidae > Phoebastria > Phoebastria nigripes. The sequence goes on along the minus strand of JAYKAV010002885.1, from coordinate 688,145 downwards.
GCCTGAATTTTTTTTTGAACTTGCAGGATGAAAAGATCTTCTGTGCCTGGGAAGTTGTGTGGGTGGCAGGACAGAACCAGATGTTTGCCAAACCCTCATTGATGTTTTTCCTCTATATTTTTATTAAAATGGGAGCTGAAACAGCACACAGTCTATAAGTTTGGATGTGGAGCTTCAACAGTTTTATGGATAGGTTGAGCAACGCTTGTCTGGCATATTATATTGTGAAGCTATGGAAAGCTTTAATTAATTAGAGCCAATGGATTCTCTCAGGATCTCTGATGCTTTAGAAGAAAACAACTGAGTAGCACTCTTGGAGCTTGCTCTTCTCTTATCTTGTAAACATTACTAACCAGTGATGAAAAAAAAAAAAAGTTAAAATGACGTTTTTATATGTGGGGATTTATTCCTTGTCTGTCTCTCAAAGACACTTTTTGAGGGTTTGTTCTGACTCCTAAACCTCCTCCTCCATGATCACCCTGAAAGGATTATCCTATATTCCACCAAGATCCATACATAACAGTGTACAAGATGTTAGAAATGTATCTTCTTCATTTTGCTAGTTAGCTGTTAACATCTCGTGCTGGTTTTGGCTGGGGTAGAGTTAATTTTCTTCATAGTAGCTAGTATGGGGATATGTTTTGGATTTGTGATGAAAACAGTGTTGATAACACAGGGACGTTTTAGTTCCTGCTGAGCAGTGCTTACACAGAGCCAAGGCCTTTTCTGCTCCTCACCCCACCCCACCAGCGAGGAGGCTGGGGGTGCACAAGAAGTTGGGAGGGGACACGGCTGGGACAGCTGACCCCAACTGACCAAAGGGATATTCCATACCATATGGCGTCATGCTCAGCATATAAAGCTGGGGGAAGAAGAAGGAAGGAGGGACGTTCGGAGTGATGGCGTTTGTCTTCCCAAGTCACCATTACGCGTGATGCAGCCCTGCTTTCCTGGAGATGGCTGAACACCTGCCTGCCCATGGGAAGTGGTGAAGGAATTCCTTGTTTTGCTTTGCTTGCACGCGCAGCTTTTGCTTTACCTATTAAACTGTCCTTATCTCAACCCATGAGTTTTCTCACTTTTACCCTTCCGATTCTCTCCCCCATCCCACTGCGGGGGAGTGAGCGAGCGGCTGTGTGGGGCTTAGTTGCTGGCTGGGGTTAAACCACGACACATCTTTAAGTTTTTTCATCGTAGTGTACATCTTGGACATATGAAAGGCCCTATCTACCACTGCTAGAATCAAACTCTCATCTGTCTTTTCCCAAGCAGTACATTGTTAGAAGCCATAAACAAGCCTTTTAACCTGAATTTTTGGAGCAGGATTTAGCAGAGGTTTATATTTTCTTTTTCACAATATTCAACCCACCATCTTAGTCTGCTGTAAGCAAAGGTTTACTGTGATCTAGAGGTTCACTGGCTCTCCTGCTATATGAATAAGGATGTCTGAATGCCATGAACTGTAATGCTAATGAGAACAGTGCAATATGTCTATGGGTAGGAAAATTATTCTCTTTATTTTAGGAATCACTAGGAGAAAGTGTATGGCCTGAATTACGTGAGAAGTCAGGTGCTTTATACATGTGGACTCTGAACTTAAATGTTTGGGGGTTGTGTTTGGGGGTTATTATGCATCTCGTAGTTAATTTTGAAAATTAATTGTGATTTCCCTTTTTTCTGAAAAAGGAAGCAGGCGTATTAAAATGAGACACAGCAAGTTACTTATTCAATCAGAGATGATACTCAGGTAAGAGTGGAATTTTGAATAATTCTTTTTTTTTTTTGTTACAAGGTTTTAAATTACTAGGTGACATGAATTTATTTTTTTTTAATGTTTTAGTCTGAGTAAAATGTTTAATTTCATCTAGGGCCAGTGTTTCTTATTCTATTTTCAAACTTTATAGAAATGAATTAAAAATAGAAATGCAATTTCTAAGGCAACATAATTTGAACTGACAATTAGAATATTTCACTTGAATATGCATGTCAAAGCAAAATTAGGGTTCTTTTTAAAATTTTAAAAAAAAATCTTTTTGCTTGAAAAAATTCAGCAGAACAGATGTTTATTTCCTAAACATTTTGATCAACTAAAATATGCATTTCTATGTTTTTATTTTTTGGTAATAATATTTTGGACAAAACCAAAAAGTGCCTGCTTTCAGCAATAAAACTTCTGTCTTTTTGTGGACAGATGGTGGAGTTCATATATGCTCTATTCTATACTTCTCTTTTAAATAGATTGGCTTTCATTTTCTTCTCTTGCAGTGTTCAATAAGTAGCGATATTCATCTTAGATTTTTCCTCCTGCTCTGATTAAGGCAGAGGCCCTTAGGAAAGACTGCRGGTGTCGGAGTTCTGAGGGAAACACCTGCAGACTTGGATGAGACGTGCAGCCACCTGCAGACAGGACTGACACATACACGGAAGGMTTTTTCCTTCCCTTTTTAATCACAGCATCTTTTGCAGTGTCTTTTGCCACGTTGGCTGTCCTCGTCTTTCATGTGCACCTTCCTTCATTTATAAGTTCAGAGATGAAAGCACCTGCCTTAGCTGTAGTCCTTGCCATTGTCTTCAATGTGAACAGGAGTTAATCTTTCTCTTTGCACTTCAGTTCATTGCATAGACTAGTCAGATCTTCCACCCTGAAGATGTTAATAGGATCCTAGAGATTTGTGAAGAGAGGCACTATAATGCTTTATTAGAAAGTATCCAGGACCATGATAAATGACTATAATTCCCACACATGGCATTATTACACTGAAAATTGTGCACCCAGCTTGGACTAGGCATTCATTCAGTCCCTCCAATTGCAACTAAACTTCAAAGGATACAGCAGGTATACAGAAATATATCCTGATGTCTGTGGAGCAGTATTCAGGAGCACTCAGCATCCAAACTGTTGAAAACTATTTTGAAAATCAGACAGAAAAATCTGTTGAAAAGCAAGACTCAGSAGAGACTCTTTATAAAATTCAGAATAACATTTTTAAAACACTTACATAATTAAAATAACTTTCTGAAGGTCCTTAAGATCTACCTGCAGCATAAACCACCCAAACGCTTCCAAACCAGCTGCCTATACTAAACAACTATTTACCGATGTTACTCTCTGTAACATCTGTAAAGAAATGGAAAAGATTCACAAAGTTGGCATCATCACGTGCCCTGGCCCGTAGTCATTGTCAGAGTATGCCTAATACAGAGTGGGTGAGAAGTATAATAAAAGGCAGCTGGGTTTTTTTGTAGCTTTTAAGTGAATTTGGTTGGAAATGAGGTTTGAAATCTGTACTCAGATGAAGAAGATTTCAGTTCCTAAGATTATGTTTTACMCACTAAGCTACAGGTTGGTGAAGCTCTCCAACATCTTCTATTCAAGTGGAACAAATGCCTTATGGTCAGAGATTGAGCAAGTGGAAGTATAACCCTGAAATTCACTGACTTATCAACAAAAGGAGTCCCTGGCTTATGTATTCACTTATTGATTAAACCATCCTCAAAGAAAATACATGATGGGCAGAAAAACTGGAACCCAGATCTCTCTCTTCCTGCCCTGGGGTTCCCACAGCTATTGTGGAGAAGATTCATGCACTCGGTCCTCATCACTCTTGCTAAGATAGACCTAGACCCTTTAATTAAGTCCCTGAACACAAAGGCAAGATGCATAGCAACAAAATTCCCAAAGCAGAGGCTGCTGAACAAAGAGAGGTTTATGTCAGTCAGTAGGAACTGTCAGACGTAGACCTGGCAGCTAGCTCAGGTGTAGGCACCTCAGTCAGACTGGGTCACAGCTTGAGAAATGACACCCACATTTAGGCATTTAAGCTATTTGACCACAGACAACTGGAGCAATTTATTTTTCTTTAAATAGGAAAAACTACTCTCTTTAAATACGTTGCTGGACTCTGAGCCCCAGCATAGTTCCATTTGCTTTGACAGCTGACTGCATTTTTTTAACTGCCTTTGGCTGACTTCCAGTTCCTTGTCCTACAGGTGGGTTTTTTTGAGAGTAATCCCTTCTGAGGAATGAGCAAACCCTTTAGATTTCTAAGGTACAGAAAAGACACCCTATAGATTACTTGCAGAAGCTCAGCAAGTGTCAGAAGTTTTATGCCAAGCCTGTTAAGGTGGTTCAGCTTTTTTGAAATGTTAATGGAGGGGAAAAAAAAAAAAAGGCACTTTTATGTGGCTTTTTGAGCATCTTGGTCAATCTTACATGTTCCCCTAATTAGCAGTCTAGCTGGTACTTTTTGCTGAAATAGTTTTCTGCTAGATTGAGGTAAATTGTCTCAGAAATGGAGTCCCAGCAGAGGCAGGCAGGCAGTGAGTAAGAGGAGTACAATGGCAGGAATCAGGACTCTTCCTTTTAGATCAGTCATGCTACTGGGAACAAGCCAGATGAATAGAAATGAATTGTGTTTAGGAATGTAGATAAACTTTTCTCTTATTGGAAAATTTATAGTAACCCTATTTTTGATTTAAGAAGGAAAAGGATGGCAAAATATTTTATAAAGTGCAACTATTTTAGCTTGTTCCTAGAGTTGTTTTTAGCTGTTAAGGAAATACAAAGTGAAGTTGTAATCCTATATAAGCATGCCTGATGTAAGTTTGCCGAAAATAAGTCATACTAAAACTTACTGAACAATATTATAATGAGACACCTGGAAAACAGGACATAAATCTCATAAAACATGGTGCAAGAATAATGTTTTAAGAGGTATTTTGTCATATTTTTTCCCTCAGGTGACATTTCTGGAGATGACACTTGTTCTGTTTCTTCCAGGTGAAGTTAAGATACAGATGGTAAAAAAATCACTTTACTTTTAGAAAGAAGGCATGTTAACTCTGCCTCTTTAATTTTGCTTAAGTGAATCTGTGACCTTCTATAATAATATCAGCAGTTAATCAGAAAAGGCCATACCTAACTTCAGCGTGATGTGATGGCCAGCCAAATACTGAGTAGATGTGTTGAGTGTTCCACAGATCTTTAACAGTGTTCCCAGTTTCCTCCAGCTTTAATCTGTCGTCATTTAAAACGGTACAAAGATAAGAGCCTCTGATTCTTCAGTGTTTTATATTTGAGTACACTACAGTGCCTGGGATCATTAGAGAGAGGCTTAGAGCAAGAAGAGGCCTTGATTTGTTAATTATTAGTCAGACACCGAGTAACATTATTGTCTCCTGAAAATTTCAGGCTATGAAGGCCATTGCAACAACTTTTAGCCACAAGAACCATTTCATTCTCTTTAATTCTTTCTTTTTTAATCTTAGTTCCCAGAAAACAGGAAAGGCATAACAGGTAGAAATCCTTGCTGCTCACCAATGCCCACCGTTGTGGAACCATATACATTAGAGCTGGAGCTGCAAGATAAGAGGCAGTGGATGCTCTCCGTGAGAAAAACAGCTCTGCCACAGCGCTAAACTTTCCTGAGCTGACGTGCGTGTTATGAGTATGTATTTATGCATCCAGGAGCATGGCTCTGTTCCCTGCAGAAGAATATAAATCATCAGGTGCAAAAGTCCATGAAATAACCTGTGAGATTAGGCACTTTTTGCAAAGCTCTCCTGGGTTCCCTGGTGCTCACCATGCTTCTTCCCACTAGATGGCACCGAGCATCTGCTGCATCGATCTGCAAGGACTGGCTCACCCTCCCTCCCTCCGGGGGCTGTGTATTAACACAGCTCCATTTTTACACCTAGCAATAAACCCCACAAATTCACCATTCCTAAATGAACGCCAAACCAATTCACTCCGTTTCCCCCATGCCCAGGCTTGTAGTTAAACAGCACGGCTGCAACGAGCAGTGGGGATGGTAACAAAGCATCCTCCGGGCTTGTCATTGCCTCTGGAGCTGATCCACAGAGTTAACAGTAATTGATTGAGCTGAGCAGGCCCAGAAACAACACAGCTGCATTATCACGCTGCTCAGAATAATATTTATTTGCTAATTGTTTGCTTGGGCGCAATATCTCTCTACAACTACCTGAAAGGAGGTTGTAGTGAGGTGGGGGTTTGTCTCTTCTCCCAAGTAACAAGTGATAGGAGAAGAGGAAACAGCCTCAAGTTGCACCAGGGGAGGTTTAGATTGGATATTAGGAAAAATTTCTTCACCAAAAGGGTTGCCAAGCATTGGAACAGGCTGCCCAGGGAAGTGGTTGAGTCACCATCCCTGGAGGTATTTAAAAGATGTTTAGATGTGGCACTTAGGGACATGGTTTAGTGGTGGACTTGGCGGTGTTGGGTTTACAGTTGGACTTGGCGGTGTTGGGTTTACAGTTGGACTCACTGGTCTTGAAGGTCTTTTCCAACCTAAATGGTTCTATGGTGCTATGATCTCATAGAGCTGGTGGGCTTGCTGGTCCTGAGGTGAGTCCTAGGGCCCCCAGAGCTCCATGGCTCCCCAATAGCTCTCAGTGGCAAATCTCGGAGAGCCGTTTTACAGCTTTTGCTTGCAGAGAGATGCCCAGAATACGCACTGAATCTATATTCCTTTCCAAATTTCAGCAGAAACCTACATGACAAGATTTTCAATTACACTTCATTTCCCTCACCTGCAAAGGAAATTCTTTTGCTCTTTTCATCAATAGCAGTCACTGCAAGCCTGTCCCTGCCTGTCTAAGTAGCCATGTAGAAATGGCACAGCTTTGAAGTCGTGCTCCCTAGTTAGGGAGTTTCTGTTTTGCAGAGACTTTGTAAGACTGAGACTGGACCAGCAAGATTTTTTCCTTGTAAGTCCCCTAAGGGATAAAGGAGTGCTACTGATCCTGACCAGGTGAAAGGAATGGGAGTTTTGCCATTAAATATGGACAGGTATAATCATTGCTGAGACTGTAGAAAAGAAAAAGAGGTTACAGCAAGGCAGAACTGCTCAGATTCTTTCACCTCCTGATTTACAAATCTGGCGCTTGAAAACACAAGGTATGTGTACTCTGTGTACAAAACATAGAATCATAGATCATAGAATCATTTAGGTTGGAAAAGACCTTTAAGATCATCTAGTCCAACTGTAAACCTAACAATGCCAAGTCCATCACTAAACCATGTCAGCATTCACRGTGAGAGGAGTCCTAGAATGGGACTAAAGACGGAGATAAAATATTGTAGATGGAAAAGGAGGTAAAACCATTCTGGGCAAGGGTGGATGTTTCCTCAGCTCAAAGTTTTGTACCACATGGCTACAGCTTCTATTTTTTTTTTCCCCCCAGATAATATACTATAAAAACACTGGCATCCGGTATTACACTTGCGAAACAGGCTGAAAACACTTTACTTCAAAATGTGAATGGTCAGCGCTAAAGACAGGTGTCGTGTGGGGATCAGTGAATAAAATGCATGAATAACTCCTTTTTCACAGGAAGGTGGACTCCATTTTTGGGATTTAGCTTMTGGCACTAAGTTACATTTGTTTGCTTAGAATCCACTTTCATTTCCCTCGCAATCCCCCCCCAGCTACAACCACTGTAGACTGCTAATTATCAYAGAAAATCCTAATTGGAAGCAACTTCCATCAAGAAGAAAACTAGGGCTAATTTTGCACTGGATGAGTCTATTTATTTCACCAAAAAACCTACTCATTATATCTGCTTGGTCATGTGAATCAATATTTAGGAATTTCCTTCATGCAAAGTATTTAATGAGATTATTTTTATTTCACTAAAAAAACAAGACAAAACAAGACAAAACAAAACAAAACAAAACAACCAAAAAACCCCACCAAACAACAACAAAGAAACCCAAACAAAAAACCTGATTTCACACGCCCCTTTCCCTCATTTTTTGGAGTGAAACATCCTATTCTGTTCCTCCAAGGCTTTAGACTAGTCTGCTCACAACAATAGCTGGGTTCCTTCCAGTAGTGCATTAAGCAACATGACTGTACTGTCACATATTGTTCCTCTTTAATCCTCTTCCCCAAGGGGAAAGTAGCATATGCAATGGAGAGACTCATTTTGCTCCAGTATTCTGTACTAATTGGCTTTTCCTAAACAGTGAAGGCATCATGCCCAGGAATATCACATTGCTATAGACCAGCTGAGAAATGACATGAAATACCTGAGGCCAGATCATTGTTTGTCAGGAGGGGGCAGAGTCTCCAGGCATTTTCAGTTTTTCGCCTTTATCTCATGATGGAATTTTACATTATTATAGTCAAAAACAAGCACAATATTTTGATTACCTTTAAATTGTTCTTTTTCCTTTATGGAATTTTTCTGAATACTCAAAGCCAGATCTGAAGTCCTTTCTGAAATGCAATTTCCATACAACTGGATTTGTTACACATCACATCACTTCTATTATATTTGACAGATGATCTTTTGCTCACTTTTATCTGTAAATTCCTCGGGAGTTTTATAGACAGTGCTTGAAATGGTAATTCAGACGCTCTGAAATGAAGCTGGTAGGCAAATGTAGAGCTGGAATGTTGTATCACTGTATACAGGCCATTTCAACAATTCATGAGAATAAAAGCACAAAAGTGGGGTGTCAACAAAGTGCTTTTTGAAAAACAGACAATGTCTGCCAGACAAACACGATGATTTTGATCCAGTACTGTACTGTGTTGTATTTCTTTCCTCAATCTGCTCTTTTTAAACATTTCTGAGTTGGTTCCAGTGGTATTATGCCCCGATCTATTACATAGATTTTATCTGTTAAATTGGTGAAATTTAATTCTCTTTTTCTTTCCCCCATCCCTTGCTCTTTTCTATCATCTCATGATGAAGTTTCTGGATTATTTGACTCTGATCCTGGTTTGAAAAGCAAAGATGCTTATTCTTTCTTTCCTCCTATTTAGATCAAAAAACCAAACCTGCTTATCAACCTGCTTTTCCCAGCCAGGAATGAAATAATATTTCAGTTCTGGAAGGTGATGGACCTTTCACCCATGATAGCTTGAAGTGCCAGTATAAGAATTTAAGTATCTAATGCCAACGGAGTGGACTCAAGGCTTCTTAGAAACATAAGCAAATTGAATTTTACTTGTCTAGTTCGAGGATCTGGACAAAGCTCTTCCTGCTGAAGGAAAGGAGGCAAAAAATGCAAAAGAATAGGGATATGAGGGCAGCTAGAAGCTTGGAGTATCTTCAGCAGCAAGTCTGATTTTCCATAGCTCCTTTATAGATAGTGCAGAAAATTGCTCAGTGGTCAATTTGCCACCCTATGATCTGTTGTCCTAAGTCTTATGCGCGTGACTCACGATTAGAACTAAACCAGAGGTGCCAGAAGTACTGAAGGACCCGTTAGTATGGCAAGAACAACAGATATATCTAAAGTTATAAGGATCACTACTGGGATTTGTAGTGAAAGCAGGCATCCGCCAGCTCTGCGACAACAAAAGTTTTGCTGGCAAGTTGGTAAGAGAAACACCAATTTCAATATCAATCTCCACACTGAAAAATGCAAAATAACTGCTCTTCTTTCATGTTTAGCATGGTTTTCCTATCCTATAAAATTTCCACTACATTAATTTACTTTTTTCATGGGAAGAAAAAAAAAAATGCTATTAAAGCATTTCATTAAATAAAATACTTTAAAAAATGTTGCAAGAAACCTGAAGAATTTATAATATAGGAAGTCTGTCAGTACATACCCTTAACCTTACCCCTTAAAAAGGTCTTCAGCTTATGTTAATTGCTGCAGATTGACCAAAACACGTGGTCAAAAGGTGATAGACAACAACTGTGTGACTGGAGTGACCTTTTCACTTTTACAGACTCCTTAAATCCTTTCTCCTCCCTTACACCATGTGAACATCATGTGCTCCAGGGAGCCTTGGGAAATGTGCACAGAACCAAACAGAGTATTGGCCGTGGCAGTAACTCATCTGGAAGAGGAACTGAGGACCAATTGGATGCTCTTCTCTTTGTGTCTGCCCAAATTGCACATAACTTGGGTGTGCTCAAGTTTCCTGCAAAGGCATAGTTCATGTTTTTGAAAAAAAAAAAAACAAAACAGGGCTGAGGATCACCAGACTAAACAGAGATGTCTACATCTGACTTAGTCACTCTACACTCCCAGTTTTAGTAAATGGAGACCTACTCAACATAGTCAATGGAGACTAGATGTGATTCATTTCATTCTAAAGTAAAAAATAAAAACAGGTCAAATGAGTCACTCCCAGCAGCTCCTATTTCTCTACATGGACTAGAAAGGAGTCTTGGGTGACTAACTCAGATTGGGACATCTACTTTGTAGCTGTTTAATATTGGATGAGATTGTTCTTGCCCTGAATGGCTGTCGTTACCCTCAAGGTAAGTAACCATCCCTACTTAACCATCTTTTTGTGCACTCAGCCACAGCCTTATACAACAAGTCCCACACCTTCATCCCTGCAGTCTGCACACAGATACCTGAAGTGTTGGCTCCGGGGAAGGAGGAAATACGTCTGGAATTTCTATCCCCAGAAAGTCTGATGTCCTGACTTTGTGTAGGCTTATGGCAACACCTACAAGCCCAAGTCATGGACAGGGTTTCTGTCACATTGCATTGGACACAGGCAAAATAAAGATCTGCTTTTCAAAGGAACTAGCATGAAATACAGACAGAAAAGTGCTAGAGAGCCTGTAAGTGCAACGGCTATAGAGTAGAAGCTATACCAGGAATGCTTTTTGTTTCCACACCTACAGATGGTCACAGATCAAAATCAGACTGGCTAAGGTCTGTTTGGGGCATATAAATTAACCAAAGCTAGCAAATTAAATACATTCACTTGCCACATTTTTTATAATGCAGAGTTATATTAGTGATCAGGTAATAGATCTCTGCCTTGAAGCAGTGTTCCTCTGTCATTTCACTCATGTTCCTCCAATGTTCTCCCTTCTTTGCACAAAAAGACATTTAATTCCTCACAACTATAAATCTAAAAATCTGAGTGAAATTTGTCATAGGGTAAACCACAATAATATTCTGTTAAAGTTTCTTAAAATCTTTACATCTGCATTTCAGTATTAATACTTTTCTTTTTGTTAATTTAATAAAATTACACTCCTTACATATTTCATGAAATGTTCGAGTTGTTATTAAAAAAAAAGTATTCCCTAGGTTACAAGTTTTAGTAAAGTTCTTTTAAATTATCAGTTTATTAAAGTATTTTGTTTCTTCTATAACTGCTTCCCTGAAGTCTCTCATTTTTTATTTGAGGGCAAACAAGTTGTCTCCATCCCAGACAGGTGAAAAACTGATGTTCAAAAAATTTCAGACAAAATGCTTAAATAGTTGAATAGTTACAAAAATGATGAAGTATTTCATTTTTTTTTTATGGCTTAGTTTGACAGGTAGTTTTTRCAGAGCTTGAAGCACCATTGTACCTCATGAAAGCAATAATTTAATACCTCACAGATAAGGGGGATTGGTTTGGTTGGTATAGTCTGGTTGGATTTTGGAAGAAGGTTTTGTCAAAATTCCTCACAATAAAAGTGTTAAAGGAAACCAGGTTACTATGAGATAGTTAGTACAGTCCTCATACTGATTAAAAGACAATTGAAAGATAAGAAGTGGAAAGCAGGAATAAATAATTTTCACAGCTGAGGAGTGTCATCTCTGGATTTCTGCAGAGATCTGTGCTAGGACCCCTGTCTCTCAACACATTTATAAATAACCTAGAAAAGTCAATAAATAGCATAGTAACACGTTTCAGTAATGGTACTATAATCTTTACTTGTGGGAAAGATGAAGGCTGACTGGAGAATTACAAGAGCTTGTAAGAATCAGTGGCACAATAAGGGAAGAAAAAGTTTGTTTAAAACAAATGTAAAGTGATGCATGTGGGGAAACTAAACTCCAATAACCTAATTTTTTTGTTAGAAGAAATGTACTCTGCACTAATTGTTACAACTCAGGGATGAGATTTGGAGTTTGTAATAGATAGTCCATGAAAGTACCAGTCTAATGTTCAGCAGTGGTCAAAAAAACATGTTAAGAAGAAGAAAAGAAGAAAAGAAACAGCAAACAAAATTTGGAAAATCCTTCAGTCCGTGTATGCCACAGTGTATGCTGTGATGTTCCTGCATCTCGAGCAGGTAGGATGCTCAGTAGACAGGCAGCTGAAATAAGTAGGTAATCCAGAGAAGAAATTAGTGAGGGAAGAGATAGGACATGGTATGCAAGAAGGAAAAGATGAGTGACCTAGGGAGGGACATTAAGATTCACTTTTGACTGCTCTTCCAGTAAAAGAACTGAGGGCATCAGATGAACTTCATAGGCAGGCAGTTCAAGATGGAAAAAAAAGGAGGTGGTAATTCACACAATTCATATTTAGGTGTGCTGCACCTTCCTACAAGGTGCTGTGGGTGCTAGAAGTCTGCCTTGGTTCAAAGGCAGGCTGGAGGAGAAACTCAGTGAGGGCTGCTAACGCTACCTCCCTCTCTAGAAGTTCCCAAGCTACACATGGAAGAGTATTCAGCAAAATTGTTGCTGTATACTTCTCCTGGGCATACTTTTTCCCTAATGCTCTGCTTTTGGCTGCTTTCAGAAGCAGAGGAAGAAACTGAATCTCTGGCCCCACTGAGTAAGGCTATTCTCACGTTCCTTCTATGAGCCCCCACCATCTGCTCCTGTACGCGCTCTACATCTCACAGGCTACAGAAAGTCAATGGGGCTTACAGACTACACTGTGGCAGTCCAGGATGTAATTACAGAAAAATTTTCTTCAGCAACAAAACCAGATGGCACTGGCACAAGTGAGAGGGCAGCAAACTGTGGCATGGGGACTAGAACAAGCAGCTGGGGTCAGGGGAAGAAAATTTCTTAAACTGACTTTGCTGCCAAAAACAATGTTTATGCAATTGACCTCTTCAGTAACACAGTCTGATGTGCTGAACTAAAATAAAATCCTTTGTATTTTATTGTCATGCTAGCAAATCAGAGCATTTCAACAAACAACATTCATTTAGAAAAAAAATGCTGATTTTGCGGAAATTTCAATTCCTCTTAAAAGTATCTCCTAACCCGCTCTCTCCTTCCAAAGAAACCAAAAATTTTCAGGTCAAAGTTCCCAACAAGTACTCACCTGAAAGGGTGAGGCAGCATAAGCAAATACAGAGAACAGATCCCTGCTTTGAGATCCTTATGAGACCCTAAGGGATGAAATCTAAACAAGGGTGGCAGTTCCAGTTTGCTGACGTGCACTGGGTTGCACAAGTGGAGGAAGACTTCTGCCTCCCAACATCTCCTTCATGTGAAAATAGCAGTATTTCACAGGGTAGTTTGTAGGTGTGGGAAAAGATTGTCAGCTGTCAAGGAACAATATTGTCTCCTCTATGGACGTGATAGATGGCCAAATGAAAACAACCCGTGGATCACACACAGCCCTTGGGCCAACAATTGAACCATGCTGTTTTAACTCATCTACAGAAGTAAAAGTGTTTTTTTTTTTTTTCACTAGTGCAAACTTTGCAAGAATTAGCCATATAATCTGTATTATAATTCTCAAATTCCAATTAATTTCCCAGACACAATAAATGCCTTYGCATGGCAAATGATTCCTCATAGCAAACTAGCTAGAAAATAGGTAAAGCCCTTCAAACACTGATATGCAAGTAAATGACAATTAATATTAAGTAATCTCTTGTGAGAACATTCCATCTAGCTAATTTTTTTTCCTATCCTAAATTTGGCTAAAACTTAATAAGAATTAATTCCAGAGCATTTAAGGAAGATTTACATTTAGAACTAACTTAGTGTGCCAAAGGGTTTAGAGAAGATCCGCAGCTAATAAAACATAACATCAATATAATGTAAAAACTAAGCAAAAGAGCACTTAGATGTTCCTCAGACCTTCAAAGTCAGCTCTCCAGAATCACGAAAATTTCAGCGTGAAAGAGAAAAGCCAATATGAACATACCCGAACAAAAGGCAGAAAAGAAGTTCAGCCTTCTAAAGTGGATGAGAAATTAAAATATAATTGCTAGAGGCTGATCTACTGAGGCCAAGGCTGTAAAACTTTATTCCAATGCAAACCTTTTAATAACAGTGGTACTTAATCTGAGAATAGTGCCAAAAAATGAGCAAGTATGGATCATTCCTGAGAGCTGGAGTTCTGAAGTTGCAGAATGAGGACTGATMTCCCCAAGGCAATATTCTGGTGCCATTTGCAGTTAAAGTGTTGTTTGGAAGACATTTGCTTCTCCACCAGTAGAGTGAGACACAAAGGAAGAGTGAACTTTAAGTACCATTTAGTAGTTTTTCAGTGCTGTAAAGCTGTTGCCTGAGGGAGGGTTGATGTTCAGTGACAGATGGAAGGTCCATCCAGCAGTATTAGCAAGCAGAGAGGTAGACTAAAAGTACAGAGTTCGGGGGACTGGAGGAGTCGAAGGCACTATAGCAAAAGTTTTGTCTCTGAATGCAGAATGTTTATCATTTTTAGAAATGCAAAAGCTGGTTTTCATTGCTGATTTTAAATCAAATACAGAAAGTGTTGTCTGACGCCGTTTTAAATTGTTTTGAATAGTAAAGTACCCTGGGACCTTTGCTGCATGAAAGATAGTACCTCAAAGTGCTTTACTGTTGTAATTTCCATGGAAATTAACATTTACTTGCATGGTTATCACACTTTCCTTGTAATGTAAAGTATAACCATCTAAAACCCTTTGAAATACAGTCACTGAGGTATCATCAATCTGACTCAAGATTTGATCTACGTTTCTGCTTGAGTTTGCTGAATACTTTTGTTTTTCCTCCTGGTGTTGAACTATACAAGTTAATACTGAACTGAACTTAAACATTCAGCAGCCATGTCCTCCTGTTTGCTTATTTTTTTTTCCATCTCTTCTGTTCAGATTCTTGCCTATCCCTCCTCCTGTGTCCACTGCAGGCACTTAATATTTGTATGCTGTTTACAGCACCAGTTGAAACCTACAGAATGCAAATCCATAAGGATTTTCATCCATACTCCACACCCAGAAAAAACCCAGGACAGTGGCATATCTCCACTACAATCTTTGCAGCATTGAAGATGTTTGCTATTTGCATGAATCACGGGTTCCCAGGAGCCAGAGCTCAGCAACCACCTTCCTCACTGGTGCAGGTTCACAGAGCTTTGTTCTTTGAGACAGCCATCATTGCCCAGTTGACATCACAGTGTCTTAAATTTGCTGTTCACCAAACCTTGACAGTCTTCTGCTATTCCAACCTGCTCATCACTCACAGCCTCCTGCCAGTGTCTCACCATGCTGCATCAATGTCCAGGTGCTCCAACAAGCTGCCTATGGACATTATGCCACAGCGTTCAGTCTTGTTGCCTTTGTTTTCTAGAGGATTCTTGATACCTTTTACCAAAACATATTCCTGTGGCTGTGATAGCATAACCACAGACTTCTGGAGTCCTGTTGCCGCAGAAAAAAACTCAGAACATCCTCAGACAATCATGGGAGCTCACGGTTGTGATGCTAAATTTTGATCTTACTAGCAAAAGGTAAGAAATCTGACTCATGGTRCAGTGCCAGACTCCTGGAAGGCTTCTCCACAGCACAGTCTTTTTATAACGGTAGGTGAGAAAGGAATTAGTCGATCTCACAATAGCAAGAAGAATGTGGACAAACAAAACACCAAGGAAGCCACCTCCAGAGTGACCTAATTCAGATGGTTAGTGCTGGCATTCATCTCAAGTTGTGCCAGGGGAGGTTTAGATTGGATATTGAGAAAAATTTCTTCACCAAAAGGGTTGTCAAGCATTGGAACAGGCTGCCCAGGGAAGTTGTTGGGTCACCATCCCTGGAGGTATTTAAAAGACGTGTAGATGTGGTGCTTGGGGACATGGTTTAGTGGTGGACTTGGCAGTATTAGGTTTATGGTTGGACTCGATGATCTTAAGGGTCTTTTCCAACCTAAATGATTCTATGATTCTATGAAGTGCAAGAACAAGTGCACAGAACATCTAGTCCTTACACAAAGAGACTCCCACTAAATTGCTTCAGTCCTTCCTTCACTGCGCTTGCACCACAGGCATATGCAGACGTATGCTGTGTGGACCTCTCAGCATACTGACTATTATAATTCTAATAAAATGCTTGTATAAAATTATGCTTTAAATTACAGGATTTGTAAAATCTATCACATGACATTAGCTACTGAAGACGCAGGAAATGTGCAAAAGAAGGCATATATTGGGTATGTGACTCAACAAGCATTTTGCAAGGGAAAGGAAGGGACCGCATCTCTCATATGTTGTATGATCTTTTGCTCCACTGTCCAGTCACTGGCGACAGTGGGAGATATTTCAAGAGGCAAACAGGAAGGGAAAGAAAGAAGCTGTTAAATGTGTCTCTGGAGCTCCTTGGAACGCCAAACTAATGGTGAATGGTCCAGACTCATAAGTTAGCTAAGTGACTGTTCACTGTTCAGTGACTAGCTCAGTGACTAACTTATACTTAACAACAGAGCCACTGCTGTTAAGTATAAGTTAAATGCTGCATCTCGCTGTTATATCTTTCTATAACTGCTTGCATTTTTGTAAATCTGTATTATTGTTAGATGGAGGTGGCTTGCTTTCTTTATCTTACCAGTAACAAAACCAACCTCCAGTTCCAGTGGGAACACTATATTTTGTATGTCTAGGATTACAGTCTAAATGACCTAGCCTTCACAAAAGTCAAGACACCTCAAGAGCCCAGTGATAAATCAGCAACACAAAATACAACTGAAAAATTCAAGGAACTCACACAACTGAGTTCCTGATTATTAACTTTTTTGTATTATTTATACTGTCTCCATCCAGAGT
This sequence comes from Phoebastria nigripes, assembly GCA_035582835.1. NCBI lineage: Eukaryota > Metazoa > Chordata > Aves > Procellariiformes > Diomedeidae > Phoebastria > Phoebastria nigripes. The sequence goes on along the minus strand of JAYKAV010002885.1, from coordinate 671,433 downwards.
TGTCCTTCTAAAAATCATTGTTTTAAGGACATGCACACTTAGTCACCCTGTGCTTCCATCTAAAGAGTAAACACCTAATGATGATCCTTATGGAATAGCATGTTGCTTCAAAGTATTGTTTTAATTTTCCTTTTTATACACAGTAATAATCAACTTCACTGAGGATGAGAATTAATTTTGGAATTCATTCACTTTACTACTACTTATCTGTCTGTGAAGGTGATATACCTGTTTTATAGGGGACATGTTATTTGGATGCAGATGTTTTGTTGCTAAGGATAAGTCATGGTGAAATAATACGACATTAACGTTGGACAAGATAATATTAAACAGCAGTAGCAGCAGCCTTGTAGAGAGACCAGAGCACAGAGCTATGACTTAGCAACTCCAAAGTCTTTACATGGTTAGGCCAATGACAAGTGAGACCTTGGACAAGTCACATCACCCCGGTATGCCTCAGTTTTCTTACCTGTTAACTGGGTGCTAATAATAAAAAGACATAACAAATTGAGATGTGTTACAAAGTGCTAAAGAGGAGATAGATATCATCATTAGTGGCCCAGAAAAATAAATGGATAAGAATCCTGTCTCTTAATGACTGTTATTCTCTACAGTGAAATTCAAAATTCTCTGACAGGAGACATTATAAGTGGCCTTACCTAAAGCTGTTTTATCCATCTATCAAAGCATCAAAGAAAGCAGAGAAAATGATGGTTAAATTTTTGCTCATTTTCTTTGGTGTTCTACTTTAAGTTAGTGCTAATGTCAATTAGGTATATTCAGCAGCTTTGACATTTTGTGCTTGACAAATTGACAAAGGTTTGGTAATGCAGTACAGTTTTCCTTATCAAAACTCTTTTTTTTTTTTTTTTGAAAGACTTTTAATTACTACCCATCCTAGCCAACATGGGTTTTACTTTTGATTAAAGTAGTCGTTGAGATCTTGACAATGCTTGACACACTCCATCTGAATTTAATTAACTTTTTCTTTCCTTTTTTATTAGCTGCTGTAAAGTAGGAGAGAATGGAGAAGAAAGAAATTTCAGTTTTATACATAGTAACAGATGCCCTTTGTAGCACAGCAAAATTCTGACTTTATTAACTCAATGAGAATATCCTAATTAATCAACACTTAGTATTGAAGTCAGTATATTTCTTCTGGAGCTGGTGGAATAAGTTCTGAATCAACTTAATGTTTCTGCACCTGGCAAAAGGAGAGTGTTAAGAAGCCACAAGTTAATTGATTTATGTTGGATTTTTACAAATGGTGAACTTGCTGTTCAATAACAATAACATCCCAATACCTCTGCATTTCAGAAAAGAAAGAAAATCTTCCCTGTAGAGAATAATAGCAAGCAGAGAAATGGAGAATAATGCATATAACAATCCTTCAATAAATTCTACATCACATCTGCTTAACTTAAAACTAAAAAGATTACTTTTATGTTAGAAGATTACATTATGCTACTTGGTCTTGCAAATATCTTAGCAAATGTGGATTTCATGATCAGGGATTCAGGAAACTTGTTATCTCCATTTGCATCTGCTGGTAGGGTAAGTTAGAGTATCGATAAAGTCATGGTCCCATAGTATGGCAACTCTCCAGGGTTTCATCACACCAACTGACTATCAATGCTAGATCCAGCATAAATTTAAATCACCACTTTGTTGTCTTTCCTCATCAGTCAGAGATTCTAGAAATGAAATGTAGCTGAAAATTTTGAGGAAGAGTCATAAACAGAAGTAGAACAGAATTTGTTACTTCTAGTACTTCTAGTAGTCTATTATTTTTCAGGTTAATATCATAGAATAATTCATGTTGGAAGGGACCTTAGCAGGTTTCTATTCCAACCTTCTGCTCAAGGCAGGGTGCCTCTGAATTCAGACCAGGTTGCTGTGGGCTTTCTCCAGTTCAGTATCCTGGGTGAAAGATCTCACAGCCTCCCTGGGCAACCTATTCTAATGCCTGACTGTCCTCATGCTGAGAAATATTCCTTTACATCAATTGTAACCACCCCCGTTTCAGTTTATGACCATTATCTTTTGTCCTCCTGCCATGAACTTCATTGAAGAGGCTCTATCTACTCAAAAACCTCCTTGCAGGTATGGGAAGGATGCTGTCAGGTACCCCCAAAGCCATCTCTGCTCCTGGCTGAATAGGCTCAGTTCCCTCAGCTTCTCCTCACAGGGCTCATGCTCTGGCCCTAAATATTTTGTTGGCCCTTGCCAGGCTCACTGCAGGTTATCAATGTCTTTCTTGTATTGAAGTGTCCAAAACTGAATCGCCTTACATGAACAGAAAGGAATATCTGTATCTCTTTCTAAGGCAAGACAATTTAAGCTACAGTCTTAGCTATCTTTCTAAAACTCAGCACTTTGAGGACTTTTAGCAATATATGATGAATGAAAATATTTTTAACATGAATTTATTTAATTTTGGTGTAACAACTGTTCTCTGGTTAAAGTCAGCAAGTTTCATATTACCCAGGAATTCGATTTCACACAATTAAAATCTATACCAAAGCCACAATATATCAACTCTTATATCAAAAGTCCACTAAGGTATCTCTCGATTTATTAGCAAACCCTATGCATATGTTACACGATTACTTATTGTTATAAAAATACATGGAAACAATTCCTTTTTAAATCTTCCATTGATATGAAAGGTGAAACCTTGCTTCCTACCAACATCTGTGGGAGATTTTCCATGAACTTCAACAGGAGTCGTAATTCATCCAGACTGTACAAACAGTGTCTGTCTGAATATGAATCCAAGCACCAAACTATAAATAATAAATGTGGAATTTGAATTGAAAACTAGGCAAACGTTTTACAAAATGTGATGCCTGGATTAATTCCTAGACACTGTATCAAACACACAGCTCAGGGTGACTTAAACATCCATGAGTTACTTTAGCAGCTTCTTTATTTCTGTAGGAGGTGCTGTGGGTCATGCCCTGAATCTAGCCATCCCATCCGCATCCTCTTGTTTCACATGTTTTCTAACATCAGCCATAGCACTTCTCCTGCAATAAGAAAGCAGGAGGCATATGATTAATACTGCTGATAGTTGCTTCTGATTTACGCTTTTATTTCTCTTCTTAATTACTGAACACTATTCAAAATGTTGAGAGCAAAGGCATTGGGTTAAGCCTCTGCAAATGAAAATCAGACAGCAGACTTGTTAGAGACATGAAAAGTTTGCAAAATCACATTAAAGTGAAATGAGACTGCTAGAATGTGTTGATAGAAACAAAAAGCTGAAGTTTTAGTGGAAGGGACAAAACCAGCTATTCCTAATTCTCGTGTCCATTGTCTATACCAGTTCACGAAGAGGTATATGTGCTTTCATTCAACACTCTCTTATGTGTTGAATTTCCAAGTATCAACTACCGAGATTTATTATTATTATTTCAGATTATCAGAAGACAAAGCAGAAATCTGATTTCCTCTGGCTATTCAGTGCTGTTTGGACAAGACCTCCCCAGCTTTGGATCCCAGGCTTTGTTTTGCCCTGTTCACATCTATGCACTGAATTTTGGATCCCCACATGTCAGGTGGGTGCCTATTGGACTTCATTCTTCCTCTTTTCCTCTTTCTTCATTTTTCCAGTCTGGATTTTTTCTCAAGGCATCATGTCAAAGATGACAGTCGTTCACCCAGGAGCAGGTCTCCCATTGGCACTTGGCCATCCTTGAAATCAGTGTATCTTAGTGAAAACAAAACATTGTCAGTGCAGTGTTGTCAACAGAAGGCACACTGCTAGTGCTGAAAAAAGTTGTGGCTCCTTTCTTGAAACAATACAGTAAAAAGAAAGCTCAGTAAAAGCTTTCTAGCTAACTCTAGACTTCCTAAGGGGACCCATGTGAACCTCTCAGCTCACTTCCCAAATAACAAAGGCCACAGAGTTGCAYGGAGTTATCTCTGCCATAGAAGTCATGACAAAGCACTTGGCTCTGCAGCTCCCTGGTGCTTTAAGACTCACCCTGCCCTATCCAGGCAGAGGAGAATTGTTCATCATTGCGTGCCACTGCTGGGCTATAGTTCAAAGGCAAAGATCAGCCTCAAACTTACACAGAGCCACTCTCCCATACGCATCTGTACTTTTTCCTATACACAAAGCGAATCGTCTCTTGCTAGTCAGGCACACCTTTAACAGCAGCTGAACAACAAAAGAAAGAAGCTGCATCTTGTTTGATAATCTAGTGCATGCATCCCAGTTGTTCCTGGCTGCCTCCCAGAAGCACCATAAAATGTCTTTCCTGTAGGAGCAAGATATCTTCTTCCGTTTAAAGGCACAGAATGCGAGAAGTGGTAACCAGTAAGTGTGATATACTTTTTGCAAGCATGATGGAGTAGAGACATCAGGCTAATGGGTAATAATGAAAAGCAAAATCAGCAAGTAAGTCTCTATAGTCACATAGACTAAACTGACTGTGTGACATTTCAATTTTGAGTGAATGCCATAAACCGTAGAAAATACAGGTTTAATGAATACGTCTACATAAAAGCATAAACAAGACAAACCTTTTCAGTGCAGTGTTTATATTTACAGCGCATAAGTTACAGATTAAATTTACTCTGGGATGTGCTTCTGATACGAATGACTTTTCTTTAGAGAAATATTATCCGTAATCATCAGATCACTGAGAGCAAAAAGGATCCATTAGTGATGTTGGGGATGATGAACTGAAGTACTGTTTAGTGGGTTTTAATTATGCTAAAAGACAAAAGTGCTTGGGGAAGGGTGTAAGTCATACCTAGAGGAAGGAAAATAAACTGACTTTATTTAAGCAAGTAGACATGTTTATTTCAAACAATTTTGAGCTGATTGCTTCATACATTAATATGTTTTCAGGAGCTGATCTATTCCAGTACTCTGCAGTTATATTGTTTAATATCACCAGTCAAAACATTGAAAAACTATGAGTCTTGGCTATAAAGATTTTAAATTATGAGATTAAAAAATATTTTTCATCTTTTTGCTCCAAAGATATACAAAATTCTCTCTGCAATCAGAATATTTTAAAAAGGAAGATTCCTCAAGTGCTTACAAGCTCAGATTTTAAAAAGGGTACCAGGAGTGAAATACTGACTTCGCTGAAGTCAACAGAAAATATACTGTTGATTTCAAGAGGACAGGATTTCAATATAGTGAAATTCATAATAAAATTGTAACCTGTGGCACCTCTGCTGCCTGTAAATTAACAGCATCTCGCTGGAAATGCATTGTAGCCAGGAGTTTTATTTAAAACTGCTTGGGACAGAGGGAATTTTCAAAGAGCCTGGGCCTGGTTTCATTACCCTGTACTCCTTTAAACCAGTAGTAATTCTATTAAAATAACTTAGCACTTCACCAGTGCCAGAGGGAATGGACTCATGTTCCTTGTCAGGCTACAGTGAATCAGTATATTCCTCCACTCCTCTGACCGAGGTGGAGACAAAACTGCTGCGTGTCACAGCGACAATAATGTCCCTTGGTCATCCTAGTTACAAAACAACATCTAGTTATTGTTAGGAGGGAGAAGAGAAGTGATATACGTCCTGTTGCTGCTTCAAAATGTTTGCTTCACTCCCCAAGACAGAGAGTGCGTGTGCTCATGCAGACACACAAGTGCACACACACACCCCCCAAGTTCAACTTCAACGTATAACGGCTATCTTAAAATGCTGGGCTAGTGCCCCAAATGGGAAGATACATTTCTTTAAGTTTATGCCTGGATGCAGTGGCACAGCCAAAACAGTAAGACTGTCTTATTGTCTCCCACTTGAAAGGGCCTGGAGACCTCTAGGTCTTTATCAAAAGCAGAATGACAATTTACATAACCTTTACTCCAGACCATAAAGTCTATTATATTTACTGAYACCTTCACAAATAAAATGTCTTTTCCTGTTGTTAACATTACATGAGCTTTTTGTGGATAGGAATGTGCAATTCCCTGTTTACATCAGCACTGTGCCTGGAGAACAAACATTTCATTGCTACTTTCCACATTGGCTGATGCTGTAGCCATGAGCTTTCTCCTTCTGAGATGTCTCACAGTGCTTACATGAAGCAGATATGGCAATAACAGTCAGATATGGCAATAACAGTCAGATATGGCAATAACAAAGGGACCTGTAGCCGCTATTTGGCTGATAAGCACTATAACATGCATTGGAATTCTTATGTTGGGCATTAAGGTATCCGACTGCAATTTCTGGTTCCTGTTCCTATTTCATCCTTTAGTCTCTGTTAAACCAACTCCTGACCCGTTCACAGCCCTGTACCACCACCTTGATCAATCATCTTCCATGTTTCAGGGGCCTGAACTCCCTCAGAAATGGAAATTACAGAGCAAGYGCATGAACCATGGCTTCGACAAAACCATCCTCTTTGCTTGCAGAACATAGAAGATCATGCCACTCCATTACTTTTGTCCATGTACCTTGACAATAGACAGCCAGGAACTTGCACTTGTTTTGTTAGGTTAGCAGTTGCTAGCATTAATATGCTGTGTTACCAGTTTGGTTCAGCCCATCTCTAAAGCCTCCCTTCAAATGTTTTAGTGCGTTGCCTCAGTACGCTTCTAATACGTTAATAGGTATTTTATTGAGGGCTGTGTAAGCAARAGATTCTTATTAGRCCATTCATACTAATGTATGCCTAAATATCATCAGGTAATATAAAGAACAGAAATCTGGTGTTTCAGATATCTGCGACATAGAGTATCCACCCCTGGGCTGAAGAATCATCACAGCTCTAATAAGACAATTTTCTAATTGAACATTAGGCATCATTTACCAGTCATCCACTAACTGAATCTCATTTAAGGCTTTTCAGTTGGGAAAAAACCATATGTTTTCCACAGAAAAAGCTCACTCTGCTTTCCACCTACCTTTCAGCTTAACACCTCAGTAGGCCTTGTTGTCTGTAACATTGAATTTCTGATTACAGATAAGATGTTTACAACACAGATGATAGTTATGAGAAGTGCATCTCAGAGCATATTTAATTTGTTTCCGCTGTGCTGTAAAAAAAAATAAAGTATAAACCCAATCTTGTTTATGGTTTTAGAAAGTCATATTCATTAAATCCATATGCTTGGCATTTCATGTAATTTGCTCCATAAAAAATAAAAATGTTATTTTTGTTTAAGCCTATTTGACTGCAGGGATTTGCCTCCCGGTTGTTGCTCTTCTTTATGAACAGTTACCCAGGACAGCTCCTAATATTCAGAGCTGTGTCCTGCTCAAATCCCTGCTGAATGTAAGAAAAAGGTATTTAGCTGGAATAATACCAGGATGGTAGCAGGGCTGGGGAACGTATCTTGTTTAATAGGACTGACGTACACGGTTTAATATTAAGACCTAATCTAATCCTGCTAATGGAAAAATTTAATATTCTGATAGGATCACTTAGTGAAATAGAATATTACAGCCTGTGTTAAGAAGGAGGGAAAAAAAGAACCTAATTTGCACATGCTTGTTAGCTCAGTATGTATTTTTCATTAGCAATCATATGATTCTAATCCTTAACCCAATACCAGTTTTTTCTTTTATTTGGCGGTTTCAGATAAAGCCCCAGTAAAGCTTTTTGTAAAATAAAGTCATATTTCACCTCAACATGGTAAATTAAATGTGGTATTATTTTCTTCCTGATGGCTTTGGTGGTTAAGGTGATGCTGCAGCCTCTTGTATTCAGCTGTGCTGTGGGGATCAAACATACCTGCCGTGYCGCAGCGTGGTGGGTTAAATGTTGTTGGATCCTAGACTTCATTTATGTCAGGTTAGTCCTGCTACGGACACTACCCTGACTGACTCCTGATAGCCCTAAAGGAGCTGATAAGTCCTTGATGCATAGAAATACAAAGAAATAAATGCTAACTGTGGAAGTGTTGACTTGAGAATAAACATCCAGGAGCTGAGAGGGATTAGAAATGAATGGGGCTTTTGCTGCCTTCACTCTGAGTCACACAAACATACAGAGAAAAGACAATAGTCACATCTTCAGGCTCAAGGCCATACCTCTTCATTTCCGTAGGTCACAGCTGGTGAGGGTTGTGGATATGTCTGTACAATGGGAGCCAGCAGTTACTCTCATTTTCCAAGTCCAGGGACACCTCTCAGGTATGGTTCACCTTCATTTGGGGATGAGACCAGGGAAAGCACAGTGAACCTGACCTTCCTGGTAAAATGAAAGGTAAATTCAGTTTAGTATAAGCGTAGGCAAATTCAGCCTGTGTTCAACACAAAAGGAAAATTAAAATCCCAAGGATTTCAGATGGCTCTGGGACTACCACCTTCTGTAAAACTGCTCAGAACAACTGCAGACTTTTAAGTGCTTATGAAATTGAGGTAAAAACACAAAACCTCTAACCAATTTCCAAACCTCAGTTTGTGGCCAAAGAAACCCCCTTAAATTAGCACCTTTGCTGTGCTCTAAACTGCTGCTTAGCTTGTGTGCACAACAATAATTAGGTCCAAACCTGAAATCATCCTCAAGCCTATACCTCCTGACCATCTAATACTGCAATCCCATAATTTAAATTCAGTAGCAGTCTAGACAACTTGGGAAGCTCTCTTGTATTTCTGTTAGGTTTTCTTCCAGGCAGTTCCACCAGAWAATACCAAGATATTCAGGTCTGAAGCTAAGGAAATCAGCCAACAGCCATCTCAGCATCCTTTAATCGTGGCAGCCAGTGCTTCCATGGCTCCTTTCTCCTCCTCTATTGCAAGTTGGCAATACCACAGAGGCAAGCTTGTAAGGTACCTCAGGGTACTGCAGACTACAAAATAGATGGTCATATTCACACTCGGGGAAATCTGATACACTTGAATGCCATAAATGGTAGCTAAAAAGCAGTTCAAGTGAATGGTTTCAGTGGTTTAAGAGATATGGTATAGGTAGAAACAGTGAGAGCAGTTCGGTGGAAGCATGCGTGTTGACAGCGCTGACGATTTTTAGCTGGTAGAGATCTCACAGGCAGGTGCAGGATATAGCTACAGCATATTCCTCTGTTTGTCGTTTGTAGTGTGCTGGGGCAATGCACCATTTGTKCTTAGCACAAAATAAGAATTTACCTTTGGTTAAAGCTTTTGTGGGAACGGACCCACTACTACCAAAGTAAGAATTGCTTGTGAGCACAGCCTTAATGCATTGAGACGGGAGCTTCCATTATCTCTTCCCCACCTAACGGGACTTGGTTGCTTTCTTGTGTGGATCTTGAGAAAGGAATTTTTTTATATTTCTTCTCTTTAATGATGCTGTAATTTTAGTGAATGCCAGTGGATCTAAGAATTACTGGACAGAAGTAATTACCATCTGTCAGCATAACATGAAAAAAAACAGGATAGAATGGTCACTTCAGTGTTTTTCAGATATGTCCAAATGTTCTGATTAATTTATGTTAAAAAAACCCTAAGTTACTGAATATTAAGTCTCATAGTAAATTCCCAAGTGTTTTCTTTTCCAGATGACATGATCATGAAAATTCTATTATCCTACTTTATGTATACAGTTGAATGAATATTTCCTACCAAAGTGCCATGAAATTCAGTTTTCAAAGGCCTTGTATCCCATTTCACTCCTATCCCAATATATCTTGATCAAGTCTTTCACGTATACAGCTATTTTGAAAGTTCTAAGCCATACATATTCATAGACCAGTTATTACGGATACAGTAATTGCTGCTTTACATGCTCCACAAGGTTTTATAAAATATTAATTGCCTATTATTCCTACTGCAGGTGGAAACATTGGAAAGATGGCTCCCTCCTGCAATATAATAAACTCATTTTCAAGTAATTTTATTGTACTGTGAAACAGAGATGTGTGCACTGAAACTTGGCATAGTCTTAAGCTACACGATGCCATTCTGGATTTCAGTTGCCTTGGAGTTTAGATTTTAACAACTTTAAAAATAAGATTCTTGTAACAGTGAGGTTTCACTCCTTAGGTGTGTCTAGACTGTGAGACGGGTGCATGACATCAAATTCCTCAGGGCTGGTATACAGATTTTCCAGATAAGAGACCATGATCATTTGCATGCATTTTCTTTTCATGGTAACAAGGCCATAAAAGAACTCATAGTACGTTCATGATCTTCTTCTGACATGCAACTAAGATGTGTCCAGGGCGTACGCCTTCTGGATTGGGTTCACTTTTAAAACTATATGGATAAAGACAGTCAGAGAACCCTTGTACTAAGGGACTCCATCCATATGGAYGATATACAGTAGAGTGGCTTATCAGACAGGTGGGAGGAGAAGACACAGCTCATTCTGAAAGACAAGCCTGGAAAACAAGCTAGTAGAAAAGGAAAGAAGTGGTTGTTTCCCTGCTTGGTTGTTAGTACAAGGACTTGAAAGAACAGTTGGGAGGGTGAGGACTCTGGGAAGATACACTGGGGTTATAGATTAATTAGGTGCGTGATTTATTTTGAACTGCTTTAGTTTGGGTTTTGATGGGAAGTAATTTAATCTATGAAAAAATTGTGCTTACCTGACTCATTTCAGCTGCATGTGGGCATTCAGTCCCTCGGACTGGAGTACAGTTATTCCAAAGTAAAAATCCCCTGAAATGTGTGTAGTATGGGCATGAGGTCTCCAAGACCAACAATTTCATTCTGTTGATCCCCTCCTTTCAATCTGCACTACTTTTGAATGTATCATAGCTTTGCGGTACATTCCTTGTGGAGATTCTTAATTATGGAGTTTGATTCTTTCCGGAACAAAAAAGCAGACCAGCAATCTGCTCCTCTCTTTAGGTGTCATGCACTATGGGTTGGACCCATTCATGTAGCTTCTGTCACAAAGGTGTGCAACATCAGTAGTTCAAGCGTCTCAGATGAAGACTGCAAAGATCTCCAAAAAGAGAATCCAGAGTTCAGAAATGACAAGCACCCTAAATTTTCAAATGGGTGTTATCTTCTGAAATCATACCCCCATTGAACAGATAACTTAGACAGTGCACTTCAGTGAGGTATAGAGGTACAGAGGTGTAGAGATTTATAATTACCTAGTCTGACTCCTGGAAACAGTACAATCACAGTCAAATAAGGGTTATGTGGGATCCTTCAGAAATCAAACTCTCTCTTCTGCCGCAATCACAGAAAATTATATTATAGTGTAGCGTGCAATATGTCAGTGGGGATCTTGAGCAGCCCAAAAATAGACAGTCCATTATTTCAGCATTACAAGCATGATTCTCAACAACACCAGGAAAGCAATACCAGAAGTAACTTTTTATTCTTGATGTATATTTTATATATTCTCTGGAATGAATTCTATTAAAGTAGAAACAACCAGACAAAATTCTGACTATAATTCAAATTCATAGAGAAAGGTAAAATATAGCCTTATATAGTTTATAAGTATGAAAGCATCTTTTGTTTTCTCATTTTTAGTTGTAGGTCTGATATCTGATATGGAATAAATGTTTAATACTGCAAAACTTCTGAAAGTGACATATAAGTAATCTATTGAATCATTATTGATCCACTGGTCAATCATGTTTATGAAAAGTCAAAAGCTAAAGAAGTAGATTTATTAAGATTTATTAAGAGCTTTTGTGTACTCAAGGTTGCTGGAATCCAGAAAAACATCAGCATCGCTGACCTTTCAGCTATTGCTGCTTTCAGGCATTGCATCCTTGAATCTTGGTGCAGTCCTTGGTGCAGATCTCAGTTGCTATAATCTAGCAGAAGGTGACTTTGTCAGTGCAACAGAGATCAAAATCTGATTACTACTTTATACTGGGCTTGAATATATTTAGCTTGTAGAGCTATTAAATTTCTTTAGGGAGAAGATCATGCATTTTTCCTGTTAATGTGGAAGTACGCTACATGTTTGGCAAACAGGGAAATATATGGATCTTAATTTATTTCTCTTCCACATGCCTGACCAAGGCTATTGGGAAGCCTCTTAAACTTACATAAAGTAAACTTGCCTGGGTTTCATTTAGAATTTTTTAGGCTATTCATTCTTCTATTAATTCAGGAAATTTCAATGGGTAGATTGTGCCCAGCACAGAGAAGCTGCCTCAACAAAAGGGTAGGTTTTGTGGGGTCTTTTTATAGTCCAAATTTTCCATTACTGTGATCTACCTAATCAGCTGTATTGATCTAGCACTTCGGTAGAATAGCTGTGGTGCATTAAGTGCTCCAACATGGTCTTAAATGGTATTCAAATTTAAGGAAATTTACATCACTGATGTACTCTTAATGGTAAAGAAATAATTCAACACCATGTTACAAAGGCTTGAAGATTTAGAATAAAAGAAAGCTTTCCTGAAAATATATTCTAGGAACATCATGTAAATCTTGGACAACATGAGAAATCCTTTCCAAATTCATGCCAAATGAACCTGTCAAATTACATGCCACCTATTTGAAAGTTAAATGAGAAGCTTTTCTCACAGGGAATATGCTCATCGATTATCCCTATGAATACGGCTCGCTTCTGTTAGCAAGAAGTCTGTTAATAGGTTTTCTCACTGTCACCGAGCAGCAGAATTTGAAGTGCGTAAGAGTTAACAAAACTGTGTATATTATGAACTAAAGACATGCACAAAATAGAGGAAGAAACCCCTGAATACTGTGATGAAGCAATTCAAGGAGGCCTCAGAAATTTCCCCAGCATATATTTCCTTCATAATCACAGTAATCATCCAATTCTGTCTTCCCTGAACACTTTAAATTATATCGTTGCTTATTCAGTCATGAAGACTAAAATGTGGTTAAAAAGAAAAAAAAAGTCCAAGCAAGCTTGGGAAACTTTTTATAAAGGTTTTTTAATAAAGTTTTTTCCAAAGGTTTTTTTTTTTTTTTTTTTTGTGGGTTTTTGTTTGTTTCTTTGTTCAGGGTTTTTGTGAGGTTTTTGTTTTGTTTTGGTTTGTTTTTCATTTCTTGGAATACAAGCTCTGTGAGGTTTTTTGTATTTTTTTTTTTCAGGAACAAAATATGAAATCACTTCTACTTTTAAGCTTCCAGTATGAAGTTTTCTTGTGACAACATAAAATACTGACTTCTCAAATCTTTGTTTAGCAATGTTCTATTTTTAAAAAGTTAGAGAAAAACTCCTATTCTGTTGGAAACAAGGTAAGCATTGCTGTCTTTCTAAAGTGAATTTATTGTGTTTATATTCTTATGAAGATGTTTTGTCTGCCTCAGTCAGAGACTTAATGACTGGTGAAAAGCAACATAGTAGATATTCTAATTTCTGCTGCTTAGAAAATCTGGATTTTAGATTTGATTATAGGTATGGATTTTATTTATTTGTTAAAAATAAACTGCAATAAGCATGAATATTGCCCCTTCCTCCCCACTATATTTATTCTGTATCCCCTTTGAGAAAATAGCAACTCCAAGAAACAATGCTCAGCCAGCCTGAAATTTTAATACATGGCTTATACTTCCTTGCTAGCCTCCCTTGCTGGAGAGAAACTTGGGTAACACTTACTCAGATGATGTTTCTCTTGATCCAAGAACTCTTCCCTGTGTCATTATTTGCAAGAAAGCATATTAGAGGGAGATACGCCTTTTTTTTTTTTTTTTTTTCTGCAGAATCAGACCAGGAAGGCAATGCCATTTTGCAGTGCCTTAGAAGACCTTTTTCCCTGTTCATGTAGACGAGCACATTATGATCATTCACCACTCCCCTGCCTTCTTAGAAAGGCGTTTCCCATACTCTGTATGGACTTTCTCCAGCTGACCTGCTAAACCTCTCTCTCCTTTTACTCTACAAGAGTTAATGTCCTTTGTGCAATCGTTAGTGGTTTCAGGTCTTTCCTTTCCTACCTGCTCAAATATCATCCAGCCCTTCCATTTACCTCTTCATTTTATCTTTCTCTCCCTTTCTGATTTTACCCATACCTAATTGCTATTTAACCGGGCAACGCACTCTGGATTCAAAACCAAAGAACAATTCTTGTACATTTTACCTTGTGCCTCAGATGTTACTTCTTAATATTGTTCCTATTTTTCCATTCCCACCTATGGTATAAAAATATGCCCCTGTCTAATGTTTAGCTGTTTTGGTATCCCTCCTAAACAATTTGTTCAATTTAGTTTTCCTTTCCTAAATAAAAACAATATAGGATAAAGGGGAGGGTGTTGTTAATAAAACCCACAACCGATGAAACCAACATAAAATACCTCCCCATTCACTTATTAATTTCCATCTTGATATTCCAAGGCGTATAAAGAAAAATAGATAGGAAATGAATGTATTAAGATTCTGATCATGCATGCTAATCTATTTTTTTAATACTAGATAATTCCCAGATGCTTCTCATAATTACCTATCATCGTTTAGTGGTAGCAGAGGAGAAAGGCTTGCAAATTTTCTTGTATTCACATCCAATTGGAACAAGGTCACTGGCTAGACCCAAGGACAAGAGCTGACAGTAAGATCTTTCTTCGTTCTGCTTATCTATTTCTAGCAAAAAAATAATACTAGCATTTTTGTCTTTGTGAGAAATAACTGAAAATTATGATATTCTATTACTTTAGGCCTCCATTAAGATATTTAAAAACCTAGGGTTTTGCTTTTATTCTTTTATTTTTTCCCAAAGTCTGAGTGTAGTATTTTCCTAGCCTTAACGGCAGATGTAACTCTCTACATCATTAGAGACTTGAACTCTACAAAGTAGGCCAAGTATGCAGAAAGTGAAATACATCAACACTGAAAATAAAACTAGATAATAAACCTGAATGTTTTAAAATGCACAAAGGTAACCAGAGTTGTTATGATTCTAAAAAAAGAAAAGTAAATAACTTAAGGGTTATATCCCAGACCTAGCTTCTCTAAGATATTCCATCTTATGCCAGTAAAGAATTAGCCACCAAACTTCTAAACCTTAAATGTCACAGAAATTTAGCAAGTTTGTTTTGTTTGGTTGTTTTTTTGGTTTTTTTTTTTTTTTTTTTTTNCTGATCATTGTGTATATTTTTAACTTGACAGTGCTTTAAACAAAGAAGCTATGCAGTTCATTAATTCTTGCAAATGGTCATTCATAAGACTTATTAGTATAGGCTGGAGGATATATGCTCTTCTTTATATTTGGAGATGTACAAGGATCAGCCTCATCAGAATCAATGGCAATTAGGAAGGTATATATTCTACACTCCCTGTTTTAACCTGGGTGAGAATAACAGCCTATTAATATTAGGACATCAAAGGCAAGCACCATGCAGATTAATGAAGACAGTTAATGCAGAAAAAATGTGGCTGCCTTTTGACCTTAAAGCAATACTTAGCTTTAATGTACTTAGCACTTTAAGTACTTTATATTGTCAGAATTCTGTATAAAGCATTAGTTTAAAATCTTAATTTTTCTTTATTGTAATCAATGAGATTCTACTCATCTGATTTTTCTTTGGAGAGGAAAATGTTTTAAGGCCAGGAGAGGGAAGTGGTGGGGAGAGTTCTTGAAGGACCAGATAGATTCAAGGGAATATCAAGGACAAAATGTGCAGGAAAAATAAGATCCAAAAGTGAGAATGCATTGTTGAATGTCTACAGGAGAAAGGGAGAAAATAAAGGAAGTGTTGTTATGTACAGGAAGAAGATATGAAATAATGTGGTACTAAAACTTCAGAATTAGAAAAACTATCTTGAGGTAAAGCAAATGTTTTGAGATTTATGCATTTTCTTAAGAAGTAAATTTGTCAATGTCTCATTAATCCTTTTTACTGCTCATGACCTGCCTTCTTCTGAGTTTTCCTTGCCAAGTTAGCTGATGACAGAAGAACTTTCCACATCTTTATCATTTAGTGTGGTCTCCGTATGTCTGGGTGTGCCATTTCTCTGCAGTTATTCTACAGTTGCACTTATTCTACTACTGTGTCTGGTTAACAGCTGCCTTGTGAGACCCATGCCCTTGTTGATGAGAATTTTACCATTTCTTTATGTGAATTTTTTGATTGTCTGAGCCACACCTGCTCACCCAAACTGATAAGTTCATGTCTTTGCTTCCTTCACTGCATTTTCTTTTGCATCTTTTATTGATGATCTGCTAAGGCTGAAGTTCTCAAATCCCTTTTTACGCTTTCATTCACTGGCAAGCCTGTTGAGACAAAAGGGACAGCCTAATAACAAGGGACTACCTGCACCCAGACTGAAACATGAGACAGCCTAAAATAAAACTCAAGCCTTTAAGAAGTGATGGTGGGAAGATAAAGAACAGAGCCATAAGACACCCAGATAAAGAGACAAAACACAGTGGGATAAACCTAATGACCTGCAGAAGTGTGACAGGGTGGAGAGATAAAATGTCACACTCTCTGTCAGCTTCTTAAGGAAATAAAACACACATCCAAAATAGGCAGGTGGATGCCAACCGAAGAAGAACCTAGGACAGGTGAAAAAATATGCTGTGTCCCTTGTTTTCAATGCCATTGCAAGAATTCAGTCCAGATCACCTGAATCATCTTGATGCTTGGAGTATGTGACTACAAGGAATTGAGAGCAAAATGGGTTTAATTTAAAAACAAAATTACCTTTCCGTTCTATACCTTGTTGCATTGATCATTGCTACATTGTTGCCACAGTGCTGATGCTTTATTTCCTATCCTTCCTCCTGCTGTTAATCAAATTATTTCCATATGTTTTGCCAGGTATACTCTAATAAATGTGTCATGTTGCACAAAGAATGTTGAGACAGGTTTGCAGGGTCCACAGCTGATGGCACAGCTTGACTTCAAAATTACCTTGGGGACGAGGGGAACAAAAAATCAAGGAAAGAGCAAGTGAGTGAGAGAAAAAGGAAAACCTTTTCTCTTCTTCAATTGGGAAGAGCAATGACAGGGTCCTCAGATGAGCATCATCCTCTGGGTGTCCTCTCTAGGGTGGTAGCTGGTCAGCCCAAACATTTTTCTCACAGTACCTGTCTAGTTTCCATCAGGACCTGCTCATTAGCTGTTCCTGCTTAAGGTGTTATTAGCACTAATTGGGCCACACTTGATCAGGGCTAGGTGTTGCATAATGATTGGTTGTTGAACTTTGTGCATGTATATTATTCAATAATATTTAATGGGAATGCATCTGACACCTACCATGTCATCTAGTAGGCTCTAATATTATAAACTAGAAACTACAAGGAAAAGAGTCAAGAGACCTTAATATTCTGTTGTAAAACACTACAAGGCAAAGCATGAGGAGATAGAAAGAAAAGGGCAACTCACACTTAAGTGGAAATCACTTTCATAGCAGTGCTT
Organism: Phoebastria nigripes; assembly: GCA_035582835.1. Classification (NCBI taxonomy): domain Eukaryota; kingdom Metazoa; phylum Chordata; class Aves; order Procellariiformes; family Diomedeidae; genus Phoebastria; species Phoebastria nigripes. The sequence goes on along the minus strand of JAYKAV010002885.1, from coordinate 654,231 downwards.
CAGTGCAAGACAGTGAGGGTTATGGCACTTGAGATACCATGCTAAAGACAGCCTCAGGGTGCGTAGATAAAAGATTAACAGATTGCAAGTGAAAGGCAGTYGCAGAATTGCAGACAGAGGGCTCCCTTAGCATTGCAATGGTTAGGGCACCTAAGGCACTGCTCACCAGCATTGCAAATCCTGGGCTGTCTCACACTTGCCTTCACCTGCTAGATGGTTGTGGATTGGCTCTCTGCACTCTGACTTGCCTTACTGCCGATAGTATGATATCTGTACAATGCTCTGCCTGTTTTCCTGACGCATACACAGCCACAGAAATATTGCAACACGTTGAGAGGAATCCCTCTCCTCCGCCAAACAGCTGTCTRTGCTGTATGCTGGAAAATACGCCTTGCTCAGCCTACCCATCAATGGTAAAGTCTCACCTGGACAGTTTTTTATTCTAGCATCGTAGCATTAGACCTTCAGCAGCACACATTATTGACCATTTGGGTGCATTTAACATGTTCAGTATCTTCTTTAGCATCCTTTCTGAAGTTGATGCTCAGATTGCACATCCATTTTGGGACTAAAGGTCAAGTGAATTGCTCTTTTCCAAAGAGCACAACATTACCTTAACTTCGCATACTTCTCTGCCATGTTTGTCAGGGCTCTATGAAAAAAACGCGCCTGCGTCTGCTGTTTAGACTTTAGAGGCTTGCAGAAGCTACAGCTGATCTGCAGGTCAAGAAATATTTAGAGGTTTATGTTTTCTTTGCACCCTGGAAAGTTCTCAAGTTTCTATTCAGATGCTGTAGCACTGTGTGCCAAATGTCTCTGGGATTCACAGGCTTCAGAGTGGGTGAGCATTCATATACAATGTGAGACTCCTTTCACGTCTGTGATACTGGCAAAACCATAAAGGATCTTAGAGTATTTGAGAAATCAAAAGATACTAGATATAGCGTGCCCATTTCCTGACAATTCTCATCACATGCCTGACTTCCATCTKTCTTGTTCTCCTCTTCTTCTACAATAAAATAAAATGTTTACAGTTTGTGTATTACAGATTTAATTTACATAGGAATAGGTGGTATACAGCAGAGGAGGTGCATTCAGCTGTGTTCTTGTGCATATGAATGCACAGAAACCAAGCAAGAAAAGATATCTGCCATCAGTTTGGGCTGTTGCTCCTCTTCAATGCCCTTACCTCAAGCTCATGCAAATTCCTGAAGTATATTCTTGAACTAGTTTTTCTACCATCATTTCACCACTGATCTCCTCAGAGAAACTTGCAATGAATATATGAATACCTCTTCCTTGCAGGATTTATTAATTTCTTCTTCCATGGACCCATTAGGATTAATGGGAATTGGTGTAATATAGTCCAGTAGTCTACACATGGGAGTTCTTCTCCGAACTTCAGCTTGTCCTTGACACACTATGAAATATTACCTTCTGCGCCGTTACAATGCTTGATAGTACTCATACTGCTTTCTCCTCTCTCCCCAACCTCCCCAACAGAGGGTATCATCACAGCTTTCTTATCAATAGTCCTAATTTGCCTACTCAGCTCAGAGTATTTTACTGTATGACCACAATATATGTGGAATGCCTACACTGCATAACGGAGTGATGCAGCGATGCCTGAGCTTGGTTGTTTCCCATAACCCCACATGTTCTTAGTGACTGCATATTTTTCTTACTGCCTGTGGTGTTACTTAGTTTAGTCAGCTAAAATGTGATTTCAGTGGGGTTCCTGTTAACCCACTTATCTTGCTCCTATAGCTTATGTCTCTCCACTAGTCCTGCATAAAAAGGTTATCTTCTCTTTCTTCCTTTCCCAGGACAAATCAGCTTCCCTTAGGATTTGGATCCATTTTTTCCTCCGTTTGATTAATTTCCTCACTGACATCTCCCATAAACCAAACTTAGGGAAAGACCCTTTCATAAATTTTTTTGCCTTTCATTTAGGAGTTTTCAATGTTTTCCAATTAGAAGTGCAGGCCAGTGTTCACGGTATGTCTTGAAATTCTTGTCTTGTTAATAGGACCCAGACCCCTTTCTCAAGAGGCCAAYGCATTACTTCTAACAGCGGAGTCTATCTGTTCTCATCTGAGTTTTCCCAATGAGGACCAATAAAGCTTTCATTCTTTTCTGTTTCTCCTAAATGGAAATTTAGGTCACCTCTAAATATAAATTATATTCTTGCTTCTGTTTACACGTGCTTTGTTTACTTTAGGAATCCCATTTTCCCTATTATCTTAATCTGGCATGATGTCTTTGTTTCTACGTACAGCCTTTTTGGCTCATAATCACACTGCCTGCTTTACTAAAAGTCTTGTGTAAACGATTAGTTTTCGCCACATTATGTGCACCTGCCAATGGGTATCAACAGGAGATAACTCCATTACGTCTAAATTACATTGCTTCTTTGGTGAGAGAACTATTTTCAGAGAGGTTGCAACCATAGCTAACAATTTTGGTATGCATCTAAGTGACTGGCTCCTTACTGCTGCCTCCAGAAGCTCTTCTTTCCTATAGCATGTGTTCCCTCCTAGAGCTGAATGCAGGCTGCTGCCCCAGAGGTTTTACCACTCCCCCAGTCATTCCTTCTGCATTTCCATCATAAAACAGACTTCAGCTAAACAGGGTCTGGTCTCTCCAACGAGGAAGCTTTACAAAAGAAGGAAATGGGAGTATAGATCACGGCTCCCACTTACCATTTATGCTTTTGACATTCCATCTCCCATTCATGATCTTGCTGATTAATTTATCTGGACAGACTGCTGTATCTACGCAGATGTCAGCAGAAGGTCATGTGTGGGTAGAAACTGCCTGCAGGGATAATTCAAGATTAGGGATGTATACGAGACCTTTACGTTGCAGGCTGCCTTTTACAACAGTTTTTTTAAAATACAAAAATCACCTGGGACCTGTCTGGTGCTATAAATTAATACAAAACATCACTTATTAAAAGGACAAGGTTATGCTAGGACTAAGTCACGATCGTATTGATGGGGACTATGCCTTATGTGTTTTCACTGACAGATTTGCTACCTTTGAGATAGTATTTACCCTAATATAAGAAATAGCCAATTTCAAGAACAGGCATAGTCTCATTTTCATATTGTCATCATAATAAGATTTCACCAGGTTTCTTCCCTCCCCCAATAAGAAAATATCTTTTTTACCTGTATGACCAAAAAAAAAAAAAAACAAAAAAAAACGAAAAACCCACACCAACAACAAAAAACCCCTACTAGCAGCTGAAGATGATTGCTTGTTTTCCAGACATTGACCATAGTAAACTGAGCAGTGAAAATTAAGCACATTGCAATTGCTGGTAATAACTGAATGGTTTCTCTACTCCCCACATTACTCTCTAAAATTAACAGGAAATGTGATTGTAATGGATATATTCTCGCTCCAATGAGCTAGGTAACAATATCAAACCTAGATTGCCTAATGCAAGTAGTCCCTGGATCTTATAAATGCTGTAAGTTGTTGGAAGAATTTCTTCTGCTGAAAAGCTCAGACTTGCTGATACAGACAGGCTAACATAGAAGTTTAGCAAGTGCATGAAACTAGGTGCCCAGGAAATTTTTTGAAATGTGCTGGTGGGAAAAAACAGGACAATCAGTCAGAGTTTAATATTTCCTGCTTGCAAGCAYGAGCACAGAGTACCTAAACATAACTTGCGTATATGATTTGAGATGTTTTAGTGTAACAAAAAGATCTGGTTGGGTTAAGAACATCTAAGAGCCTCCAAGAGTCCCCCAGCCTTGTGCACAGCCATCTGAAGGTGCAATGCCCTGTAACTCTCTGCATATAGTACATGCTGTTGATAGGCAATCCAATCTAACACATAGACAATGTAGTCAAGAGAGTCTAGAGAGCCACCTAGCTCTCCTTAGAGCAGATGATACCTGGATTTGTCCAGCTGAATAGCTTCCTGTACCCTACTGATCTAAACYTAGGTATTTTAACCTGTAGCTCAGTCTCATCCTAGGATCCCATTGCCAGGCCTGGCACTGGTCTACTCTGATGTCTGCCCTGAGATATGTGACAACTGCATCAGTGGGCATACTAGAGGGAGCAACACCTGACAGAAGAGGAATTTCAGAGGTGATGCCAAGGAACTCGAAAAGCTTAATCTAATATTCACGAGAAAAGTCCCCAGTGGCTGRTAAAACCAAACACTGCAAAAGCAATCTGTCTACCCTCACCAGAATTCACAAATACCAGCAACTGAGAAAAAAACAGTGAGAGACTTAACATCAAGAATAGATCTTACATGAATCCCTATCCCTTTCCTCCACTACCATCACCTCTACCACTCTGTCTCAAGAGAGTAAAGACTGTAAAGTCTTAGGAGGTGAACTGTCCATTAATGTGTATTTTCACAGAAACTCTTCCATGCCTTCTGGGACCTCTTGTGCCAGTGGACTGGAAACTATGTATAAAGTGGCATGCATTAGCAAAACTCAGTGATATTTTTCACACAGRTGAAGCTAGTACATAAAAACCAGAGCTAGAAATTCCTGAGTGTAAGGACATAAATGTATTCATGTGTTTCTCAGACCTGACTCTCCATCACAAACATGGAAGATTCTCTTAGCCATTGTGGAAAAAGAGATGCAGGATCTTATAAATAATATTTACAGGATTTAGTCCCATGTTTACAGACTCTTTGTTTGATGCATTCTGGTGATCTTCCACTGCCTATCACTGTGTTCACATGCCAGGCTAGTTTTTCTGAAGAATGCTAAGCCTGTATTATGCAGACCACCTTTTTAAGATATCCTTGTTGGTTTTTGCATTAAAATGGATCATGCAAATTGGAGAAGGATGAGAATCAGTATCACATAATTGCCAAAGGCTTGAGAAAAAAATTGTGTTTAAGTAAGGGCTTGAAATATGATCATTAAACTRATTTTGGCAGTGGTGCTGCGGTTTTAAAAAAATTCTGCAGTCAGGCCAAATAAATGCATTTTAATGTCACTCAACAGACACCAGCTGAAAAGTTTATCTCAATATCATATTGTGAAATACCTCTCCCAAATACCTATGAGAAGATTTAAGCTCTAACCCTTTTAGGACTTTTCGACAGAAATAATGTTACTGTGAGGAAGCTGATGGATCATAACTGTCATCCCTATCCATTTCTCACCCACAGCATTCAATGCTTGGAGTTTTCCTGAGCGATATGCCATATTATTCCACATTTGCCGTGAGGAACTGCGAGTTAAAAGTAAAGACAGACAGATAATGAACACAGATGGTAACTTCTTTCCTGTTGAAACTTGTTTGTAATTCAACAGAAAAAGACTTTGTATTCTTTAACCTTTTCCCCCAATTCTCCACATCACTGTTGTAGTGTATTTTAATATAAAATTTGGTATTATTTTTAAGCAGTTGTTGTTTATTGTATATCCTATTTTTTTAAACATTTAAAACATTGTGTTAGTTTTCAGTTGTCTTCATAAATTACTCTATAAGTTTGCAGCGTATTTGTAAAACTCTTGATGTTCTGAAATGCTGTTGGTGAGAACAAAACAATGTAGAATTAAAATGCAGGAAGACAATTTTTTCATCTGAAATGCAAGAAGTGATTCAGACATTTGCAAGGAGCTGGCAGATAGGACAAATCACCTGGAAGAATCTTGAATCCAATCTGAATGCCAGGCAGGATACCTGGAACATCTCAAACATCCTTGTGCATCTATGTTTAACCAAATGACTCACATCCTTAAATTGCACATACAGTTATTTATGGTACATTGAGGAGACTGTGGGTGTTCACAGATACTTGACAACAGAAAGATGCTGATCCTTCTCGCATATATACTGTACTGTTATGCCATCAACTCAGTACTTTTTCAGTAACACAATTTATGTGGCTACCAGGACAAACATCTCATTTTCTGTTAACATGAGTACTTGTTGAAGACTTGGAAGAAAGAAATAGGAATTCCTATAAGTAAATTCCCATATACTATATCATTCCCTGCTCCCTTCCTGCTTAACTCCATTACACCTAAAGGCACCTACTATACTGTATTCTGACTGAAATTTTACCAACTAATGCATTTTGCCACTGGTTATTTTTGTGTCACTCTGTTTAAGCTCAGAGCTTTATTTGTGGTTCAATAAGTATTCTCAAAGCAAATTTAATCTTACCCAAAAACATAGCAAAGAGCTGCTCCCTTTTTATTCAGTATCTACATTAAGACCACTTCAAATGGCAACACACAGGCGGATGCAGAATGCATGTGTCTGTGTGTGTGTGTATGTGCGCATACCCCATTTAGCCCATCAACTTCCCTACTATGGTTGCAACACATAACGGTCCAGCTTTCCATCAGTTTAAGTGAAACTAATCGTAGATGGCTGCAGAAAAGGTCTTTCCTTTCACTCTGCCTCTTCACGTGTTCATGTGGAGGTCCTCCTGTGAATGATGTGACTGTGCATGTGGTTAGCCACACCGGTTTCTTGCTTTAACTGAAAATTAACTCACTGAACTCACTTTCTGGCTGAAAATTAATCTGGCTGACAACGCAGTTGCATAGTGGCAAATGCAAACTCAAAGGAAAAAAATAAAGCAGCAAAGTGTATTTTATGCCCTTAATCAGCAGCTGCAAGGGCAATAAACCATCTTTTCAGCTCTATCCTCTGATCTTTTCTTAGACGTCACAATCAGTTTCATATTCCCTTTTGTCTTAATTCAGATATTTGGAAAATAAAACAAACAAACAAACACAAAACTGCAGTCAGAAAAGCAAAGATAAGCAATTTACTCATATTTAAACATTTACCTCTTCTCTAGATTTTCTTCAGATTGAAGCAGCTATGTTTTTAAAGACCTACTCTACATTTTTAAAGACCTACTCTGCCTGCACTAAACACTGAAGTCGTCCTTCATCTGCTTTTTCTTTTACCCATCAAATAAAGAGCCTAAGGATTATTTTATAGCTCTTCCTGAATYCTGGTTAGCAACTTTATCAGTTTGGTATCTCTGAGTAGTGATAGATGTGGGTGGTTATTTGCTTTATGGATTCTCGTTTGATTAATGGGTCTTTCTTCTGCTTAAAAATACATGTCTTCTATAATCTGCAAACAAGAAGTCCTGAATGTCCATCTGCATTTGGTTTTCATCAACATTCTCAGCAGTTAGTTAGACTTCCCATGACGTAGTCTGTCTGCCTGTGTTTGGTTTTATGGAGAGGCACAGAAGGGCCACACCTTCTGTGAGTGGAGGACAAAACCTCAGGCATGAAACCTTCTCTGCATTTCAGCTAATCTGGAATAAAATACTTTTATTTGGGACTTCCTGCTGAATACACACTGGTGATTAAATGGAATTTTTAAATAAGATGAAGAGGTGAAGGTAAACAGAGCTTTTAATTGCACATTTCCACACAGCATTACAAAAGGTTGTTTCATGGATCAATAAAAGCATGTAGAAAACAGCATTTAGTTCTGGCTGGAACAGACACTGGTGATGTCTCAGATACCTGACAGCACAGGGATCACAACATCTGCTGTGCAGTAGCATTGCACTGTGCACTCAAGGCTCCATCTGCAAGCAAACGCAAAAAGTTTGCTGAATCTCCCACCTTAGGGTTCAAGATCTCCTTTTGCTCCCAGGCATGGAGTTAGAAGAATACGAAGAGTCCCAGCGGCAGTAAATGACTTTTCTATAAGTGTTGTTTTCATTACACCTTACTGACTGGAATAATAATTAAAAAAAGTTAAAACATGCAGTTTCTTCCAGCCCAGTCCCATAAAAACATCACAAGTTCACAAAGACAATAAAAAATGCTGGAATTGCTTTTTTATATTGGTGTTTAGGGAAATGTGAATAATGTGGGGTATGTTTTAATTTATAGATCAGGGAAGAGAGGAAAATGCACAAATAAACACAGCTAAAGTTAGCAAAGGTTATTAAAAATTTATACCCTGTGACAATGCTTTTAATACTGTAGCCATCTGTGCTTGTCAGCCTAAGAGTTTAGGTAGACTTCAGCAGTTTTAAGAAATAGGGTTACTTTTATGTGTTTCAGAACATAAAAAAACCCCAACAACAACCACCAAAAAAACCAAACCCAGATATTAGAAATTTAGAATTAACATAACTGAAAAAATTAATGTAGTTTTCACATGAGATACACGTCAAGAACATTATCATAATAAAGACTTATAAGCTCTGAAAAGATTGGAGATATCTAGTTAAGATAATTTACATAAATATTCCATTATCTCTGGTCTTCATTAATTCACTTAATGGCAATATTGACATGTGGAAATTCTGACAAAAAAACTCTGATTAATAAAGTTGTACGTGCAGGCTCTTTTGACATTGTGGGGCATAATTTCTAATAAAAGCTAACGCTGTCACAGAAGATGCATAAAGTAATTTTTTAGATGCATTTGGAGTTAGGTTTTGTAGTGCTTATATACTGGTTCTGCATGGATTTTCAAAAATAGAAAACCATGCAGCAAATTGGTTGTTTGACTTTCCAGAAGTCAACCCAACCAAGCTTCTAAAAGAAACAGAATGTTTTAGGCACTGGGTTGAAGTGCTGTTTAAATATTTAGCTCCTTTCTGCAAATCCTCCCTTTCCAGTCCCAAGGTAGTCCAGTATATGTGACCTCTATAAAAACATCCTGAGCCACACTTAGAGTCTTATCTGCAATTATATTAATAAAAATTCAAAGGGAAAGAGAATAGGTAGGTGAGTCCTTTGCTGTCCAACAGAGATACACCACCTTTGTTTCTGGGCAACAGTTTCACTGCAATCCCTCTCCTCCGAGACAGTTATTCTGTTTCTGTGTGCATCCCAGCAGAGCACATCAGAGCTCATCACTTTATTCGTCACAGCTCCTGCTCACAGTAGCATATGAAGGCCTCCCTTCTTCTGAGGTTGTTGCTCTTTTAATATATGCCTGGCCCATGAAGCTCCCTCTCATTTAATTTTGCATTTTGTGGGGCATTCCCAGCAACAAAATCTCAGTGTGGCTTTTTGATTTGAGTGTTTTTGGATCTTTGGATTTACGATGCATCTAATGGCACCTGGAAAGCTAGCAGCAGGCCATTAAAGTGCTACTGTTTTATACCTAGATACACAAGGACATGTCAGGAACCTGTATGCCTCCATAGGGGTTTAACATTAAGGTCCTATAGGTACACACAGCAACGGCAGCGAGCAGTTTAAATTCCCACTGCTGGGTATTCACAAGGCCATTTACTTCTTGCCAGCAGTACTGAGCAAATAAACCCTGGCTCACACCCAAGTCCCATCAGAAGCCACTAAACAGTGAATTCCTGGCTTCTGCAGTTACTGGAGCCTGGTGCCATCAACATACCCAGAGTATACCCACACCATGCACTGGAAGAGGTGGGATCCTGCTTATTCCCCCTTTGCTCACAATTTGCTCATGGTCAAAGTTCTTATACAGCATCTGTAAGACCAACAGCCAAATCTGCCTCACACCCCTGAGAATCTGAGTCTGTGTTTCCTGCTTCCCAGCTGTTTGCTGAAACCTGTGGGGTGAGTGGGCTGGAAAAGAGCAGAGTTTTGCTCAATTTGTAGCTGAAATTTGGATGGGGGTCAGCATTTTGATAGCGTAGAAGACCAAGTGCTAATTTACCAGGCTGAAAACATACATGTCCACTGTCTTCATAAAGATCTTTTATATACCTTCTGCTCCTCTTTTGGGAAACAGCAGAACATCTTTCTTTTACTTCATGAGCAGAAGGGGACAAAGCTGCCTCAACTTCTCTTCCCACCATCTTGTGAAGACGCGTACAGATGATGCAGCATAGCTGTGCTCATCATTTTCCCTGAGGCCTCCATAACACTCATTGTTAACAATTAGGAATACATTTATTGTCTTAACTGTCACCTGATACCCAGTGGCCTGCAGTTGCCTGGTGATTTTCTTATGTTGTCACTAGGTTGTTTGCCTTTTGTCAAGCTTCTCTGCCCTTCTACAAGTCAATTTTTTTTGACCCCATGGGTTACCTGGTTGCTCCTTTAAGATGCCTCCTTTCATTGTCTACGTATATTAGCGGACATAGTGAAGTCAAAAAAAAAAAAAGTTAAAAATGGAAATAGATGTAAGGAGTCAACAAATTAAGATGAAAAGAGAAGAAACTCATCAGAAGTGAGCAGTGTAAAGCTAGAATGGGAAGGCATCTTAGGCAAATAGCAAACCATAACTGAAACCATTCACAGATGACTTAGGACTGATACCCCACAGCTGCTGCACAGACACTTCCCAGACCCTGTGGTTAGTGTCTTATACAAAAGCCCAGAGTTTTATATCTCTTGTGCTCCATTTGTAGGATGGATGATCCTCTTGAGGCTTGCTCCACCTTTCTGTACCCCATGTCTGTTTTCCCATGCCACGTGCTACCGTGGTCCCTGTAGCACGAGGTTCAGTTTGGTTTCTCTAAAAAGAAAACCTATTACTATGTGCCAGGATAGTGTAAAGTGTGGCCTAACAAGCATCAAGTGCAGATGTTAAAGATTTATGTCAAAAAAGTGTTTGTGTTGCATACTGAGCCACTAATGTATATGCACGCTCAGGGGACCAGGTGTCAGAGTTAAGCACTGGAGGGACTACATTTTATTGAATTTGTTTCTTAGCCTCTATCAGTCTAAGGGACAAAGTTTGGGAACAGAATCTAAGAGAAAGGTAGAAAGCTTTTCTACCACTAGCAGCAGCCTGCAAAATTATGCAGCTTTCTTTGAGTCCTATTTTTTGGGACTCAGTATTGTTTAGGGGAGCTTAGATACTTAATTCAGGTTTGTGAAATGGAGCAGACAGTAAGAACCACTGGGGCTTAGAAAGGAGAATCTGTCCCTGCAACTATTGCTGATCCAAGAAGCTATCCAGGCACATATTACACGGATTTTGGTTGCTGAACTGATCTCTAGAGGAGAAAGCAGCAATACATCTGTGACATATGTTAACTCCTCTTAGAATATACAAGTAACATTGTATCTTTTCTGCCCTGAAAGCACCTTTTCATCTAACGGGGAATAAATACTAATAGTACAGTGACTGTTTTAGAAAGAACAGATCCAATCCTCTAAATTCATTTAATTCTCCTGAGAGTTACAGAGCATTAGAGGATTTTATTACTATTGATTTCTTTTTCAATCTGACTTAGTTCAGGACCTATAATTTTCAGGTATGACTGTACTGATGTGATCCTGTTAAGTACCTCTTTTTGTAGGGACATACAGATAAAATTTTCGGATCTCTAACATAACTATACCACTCGTAGTGTTGTGCAGGCACCTTATATAGCTCTAAACACATTGGTTCGAGTAAGGAACTGGTATAGCTCGGCCTGAGCAGATTAAGCCGACCGGCAGCTCAGAAGAGGCGTAGGTGACAGCTCAACTCCACCTCCTTGCTCAGGGTGGGAAGGCATTTACAACTCAGGCATCACCTATGAAACAATGCCTGATGGGATCGAAGTCCTTTGTCCTTTTCCTCTACCTTCCCTTTTCAGTTACTCATACTAAAACAGGTGGATTGATTAGGGTGAATCTTTACTGTGGGCATATTAAGGACAACACGTGATCCTTTGTCATGTAACAGGGACACCAATTGTTCATTAACCTGTATCCAAAATATGCATGAATTAAGGAAATCATGAAAATACTGGTTTTGTGTGAGAAGGCAGGGAACAAACACGTTTTCTGGCTTTGTCTCTTCCTCCTATTCACCAATAGATGGTGGCAAAACTCCTTCCTTACAGTCGTTGTAGGCTTATGATTGTATCAAGAAGATGTATCACTGCTTCCTCAAGCACTTTTCACYCTCATTCTGTTTTCTGAATATCATCAAATCTTTTCCTCCCTAACACTAGTCTCTCTTCTTCCCAGTTTTTCTTAGTGAAAGCTGTGGGAAGTTTCAACTTCATTTTAATCTTCTTTGCATATAATGCTCTGCCTTCATCTCTTTCTCAAGCAAAGCAGGGAGAAGGGTGCAGTGATTAATCCCTTTAGAGTTCCCCACGTCTGAAACCTGTGGGGGATTAATCATTTTAACAACTGATGTAGGTATGTGGTGGATGTTTTGTGTCTTTAAAGCAAATCTAGAAGATAAACTGCAGCTCAGCCAGATGACACAGCCATGCTTCAGGGATCAGGAACACAAAGTCCATGGGCTAAATACACAAGGAGTCAGGATGGATCAGCTGAATATTTGTGGGCCTCTTGAAAAAAAAGTCATCTTGGATAATAGCTGCTGCCCTTTAAAAAGAAAGCATTTTGAGTAAGGTTGCAGTGGAGTGAGCAGAAACCCGTGTAAGAGTACATCAGCATCACACAGCTCTTTTTTTCTGATGGAAGTGTTTTCACTACGGTACGGACAGGGCTTTAAAGGGTGATGCTGGCATTACCAAGCACTATTTTATATCGTGCTTCAGCTGTATCAAGCTGTTGTAACTGTCATATGTGAAAGTTTATTATGGAAAATTTTGGTCTATAAAAATACTGGCCTGTTTCAAAAAAACCCCAAAACAACAGGTCTTTGGAAAGGAAAGTTGTTCCATAGACCGTATATGAATCTGCTTTTCCCTCAAACTGACTCCCTTGTCTGGTACAGAGTTTTCAAGAATCACTGTGCAAAGTTTTACAGCCATCTGTTTGGAATATACCAATTTTCAGTTTTTCACTTAGTCTTTTGGAATCTGTTTCCCTTTACCTCTAATCATGTTTTAATTTCACTGGGCCAACACAGTGCAAAATAGCAAAAATGACTCCTCACTGTAGCAGTGTAACAGTTGCTCAGTAAGTGATATTTAGAGACAAGTATTTTGATTTATTCTATAATCTCAGTGAATGGGCAGATTTTCTCCATTTTGTCAAACCAAGAAAGAACAGCACTGAAGATGTGGGAATAAATGTTTGAAATACATAGTCAAACACAGGTATTGGAATGGGATGGAGAATAACAGAAACAACAGTAATGGCTTGATAAATATATTACATTGAAATGATAACATCATAAATGTAACAGGGCCCTTGTACAAACCTGAACTCTCAAATTTCTCTAGTCTGGAGGCCAGTCATGGAGCTCTGAAGTCATCCTCTGAGCAGAGCTGCACTCTCAAGTGCAACCCCTGAAGGGCTGCAGGCACATGAGAGCATACAACACATGTTTTTTTCAATGGGCCACTACTAGCACAGTCCCTATGTAAATCTTTAGAAGACTGTTCATTTGGACACTACCCTATTAAAGTATAATGCAGATTCAGAAGCCCTTCATTTTCATGTGAGGGGAAGCAGGAAAATCAGGACTGATTTATGAATTTATAGAGAAGACCAATCAGTAGGAGTGCCATTAGGTCTATTAATTAATGAGCACTCAGAAGAAAATAGATGTGTCAGGACATTCCATTACTAACAGGAAAAAAATAAATAGGCAGAATGATTTGAAAGACTGTATTTCCCTCTTTTCCCTCACCTTTTTTCTCTTYATGGCAAAATAGTTATGTATTTGTTTTTGCTAGTAAAGAAAAAGGCAGCTAAAGATGTATAGGAATGAGCCAGGCAGAGATTCATAGCCTTGGTAAAAAGCAGAGATTTTAGACTAAAAGTTGGTCCAAAACTTTGTCCTGCTGCTAACAAACAGGAAAGAAGTGTGGAGAATGTGGTCACAGGTGGCAGTCGGGGCTGCAGGGACTGTGGGATGACTGAGTTCAGCATCCAGAGGAAAGCTGGAGGAATGAGGACACTGGACTGTAGGAGAACAGGTTTTAGCTTGTTAAGAGACTTTGTAGACAAGGAAAAAACATCCTGCTCTTCTTGAAGACCGAGAATATTCACAGAAACCTCCTCGGTTAAGCAAAGAGTTTCTTAACGAACTGATAGTGAAATGGAGGTGGAAAGAAGAACATAAAGGAGGAGTATAAAAACATTGCTCAGGCAAAAGAGGATGAAATCAGGATGGCCAATGCCAAAATTAACTAAAACTAACAAGGCAATTCAAGGGGGACAGGAAGAATTGTGTAAGTGGGCTAGTGCAGAAGTGGGATATATTCAGACCCATGTGGCTTGATGGGAATTAACTCAGTGCACTGATGTAATTGCAAGATCGCTATCTCCTTTCTTCAAAAATTATTGTTACCAGGGGCAGTCCCTGATGGCAGGGAGAAGGCTAACGGTACACCTATCCTTACAAAATGTAAGGAGAGGATCTGAGGAACTGCAGACTGGTGTATGGGCACAGATGATACATCTGAGGACATTGAGAAATCTGGCTGATGTCCCTGTGAGGCCACTCTACTTAATCTTTCAAAAATCGCAGAGATCAGAGGAAGTCCCCGATGACTGAAGAAAGGCAAGTGTTGAATATGCCTTCAAAGGGGGCAAGAGAGATGAATTGGTGAACTACAGGCGTGAGAGCCTCGCTTTGGTCTCTGAGAAACTCATGGAGCAAGTCCTCCAAAGAAAAGAAGAAGAAGATTGGGAATAGCCAGATTTAACAAGGGTAAATTATGCTTGACCAATCTGATTGCTTTCAATGACAAAAGACTCCCTATGATCCACTTCATGGATGAGGGGAAACCAGAGGGGCTGAAATATATCTTACTTTGCTAAAACTTTACATAAAACTCTCCCACCACAGCCTCATTGATAAGTTGAAGAAGAACAGATTGGCCAGACTGTTAGATGAGCTGACAACTGTCCAGACTGCTGGTCTCACTGAGTAGTGATCAATGACTCGATGTCTGTTTGGCAGCTGGTAACAAGTGGAGCATGACAGACATCAATAATAGGGCCAATACTGTTCAATATCTTCATCAACTGCCTGGATGTTGAGAAAGTGTGATTTCTCAGCAGATTTCTGAATGATTAGAAGCTAGGGGAGAAGGAGTTGGTAAAGAACAGTAGATCTTCATTTCAGTGAGACCTTGCTAAAATTAAAGATTAGGTCACCRGGGAACCCTTGAAGTTCAGCAAGGAAAAGTGCAAAGATTTGCTTCAGGACAGAGCAGACCTGCCTGTGCCTTGGTACAGGCCAGGAACAAACTGGCAGCTCTGCTGAAAAGGACCTGGAGTGACAGTGGATGCCGACACACCTACGAGCCAAAACTATGTTTTTGTTGTGAATGAGGCAAACCGCACACCAGGCTGCACTAGGGAGAGCACAGCCATCAGATCAAGGGGAGTTACAATCCCTATTTGCTCAGTACTGGTGAACACCACACCAGGAATACTGTGTCTGGCTTGGGCCTCCCAGTTCAAGTGGCATGTTGAGAATCTGGAGACAGTTCAGTAACATCTCCAGGGAGATGCAGAGGAGGATTTTCCCCTTCTGGGTGATGCCTGCCTGGCCAGCAAAGACTCTTTGGGTGCTTTATCAGAACAGTAAGCACACTAATGCTTAGCCTAATTGCTTGTTAATTCCTGACTATCTTTTGCTTATGTTAGCTTCTAAATGAGTGCTTTATACTTAATAAGCTGTGTATATCCTGCTTGCAGAACGTCTTTGAGCCCAGTTAAAGATACCTGAACAAAAAGACTCAAATTGGGGGCTGTAGCAGAGTCCAGAAATTATTTGAGAGCCTATGGCTTGTGACAAACTGTGTCCCTCTTGGTGAGAGGGCCAAAAAGAAGGGGTAAGTGATATACTATGAACCCTATTTGAGAAAGGACAAAACCAGATTCCTAATGTCCAACCTGATTTCTTTCAGACCACCTGACCCTAGCTGTATGCRTAACAGTTTGCTACAAGTACAAACCAGCTACTCTTTCCATTACAACTACTGAAATGCATGCAAATTTCAAATTTTTTTGTAAAGGCCACAGAAATCAAATTCTTCAGCTTCCCCAGTGGAGTGAGGGGTGAAAGATATCCAAAGTACCACAATTTTCCTTTTCCCAGGACAGACAAAATTGTGTCACAAAGCTTTCTAACTGACAAGTTTTGATAGTGTCCATCAATATCTTGGTAATTACAGGACAGAAAAGCAAGGACAGGGAATGAAGGAGCTAAAGGGTTCTGTTTTGCTGATGGCAGCGTCACCACATGGGTTTGGACTGGGTTGAATGGGCCATGATTAATGAGCCAAAATAGGTTTCCTGTATATGGGTTCATTAGCAGAAGGGACTGATATGTGGGAAAGCATTAGACATTTTTGAGAAGAAATGTGGCATTGATCTAAATCCAGCCATGGCATTGGACCTAATAATTTGCATACTTTACACATATATACTGAAAACTGTACTATTATTGTTTAATCATAGTTATTGGCCATCACTGTGCTATCACCAAATCTACATAACTGCCCAAGAAAAATGCATCCATGTTTCAGTAGTCTTCTAAACTAAAAGAAAAAAGTGGTATTTAATATACCTTATGAGTACAACTTCAGAGCGCGCTAATGAAATCTGTCCACAACTACTTTTTGGTTGTTTGGTTGGTTTTGGTTTTGTTTTTGTTTTCGCTTTACTTTGCTTTGTAATTGAACTTTTAGTTTACTGAATCACATTACTAGGGAAAATTTGTTAATGTTCTGAGGTCTGAAGTCTCTGGCTCTGCTCCACTTACACTCAACTGAGGGTAAGTTCCTGTTATTTAATATGATATGTACTCTTTTTTTCTACATCTTCTAGATCTGTCTTTCTGCCTCTGATTTTATGTGGACTTATTATGAGGTGTGATTACCTGAAGACTTTCCTCAGGGTGCTATACTTACTTTCATAAGGCTACATATTCTCTGTGTTTTCCCATATATAAACAATACCAAATTATATGATTGGTTTTGATCAATGTTTTTTTTTATCTCACTAGGTCTAACTTCTCTATTATAACAAGATATACAGAAAGTATGCTGTCTCTTGCCTGTAGTAGCTACTGTAACATTTACGTAAGAATATCTTATTGGAAGTCAGCATTTGGAAGGGGAATAAAGCTTATATGGAAGTAAGGTCAGAGGTATGATGAAGAGAAAGGAGGGTTGAGAGCTGTTAAAAGCTTATGCTCTCCTTTTAGCATCTGAACACAACTGAATTAACAAAAATAGAGTGCTGTATATTTGCATGGGTAGTAAAACATACATGATTCAAAGAGCCATTGGCCATTTCACATAATCTGTCACAATAAGAAAATTTAAAAAGCATCAAAATTATACAGCAGAAGATGTGCCACATGAAATCACTGCCTTTAGGTATCTTGAAATGTTTTGCAGCTTTCTTCCCCAAACCCTGATGCGAACTACTTAACCCAAGGTTCACAGTATTTAATTACTGCTCTCACCTCAAGTGGCTCTAAAAGCATCAGTGCTCCGAGAGCTGTACCTGCACATTATAGACGTGATGAGAAAGAAAAGATAAGCAATTTACATTTCAGATGAGGAGTAACCTGTCCCACACTTAGTTTTGCAATCAGCTTTTTTCTCCCTCCCCCAATAATTTAAAAATCTTCATGTATGAAAGAGTTTTTCTGTAAGCAAATCATTTCAAGGTCCAATTCTGATTAAGGAGAGAAAACTGAAGAAAGCAGCACTAAGTTCATGTAGAAAGGTGTACCTTTTGGTATGTGTTGGTACCTGTGATGGCAATCATATTTTCGTCAGACATCAAAGAACAAACWTTGTTAAGTTAATAACTGAAGAAATCAAATATTCTATGACTGTATTTTCTTTTTGCCTTCAATTAAGCACTATGAAACAAATACCAGGACTACATCATAAAAACCAGAAATCTGAATATATATCAATTTTACACTTAATTTCTCTTTCAGAATCAGCTTTACAATGTGTCTCTATAGGACAGACAGATAAGTGTCTTAAACTTAACTTCTTGATTCTTATCTGTGATACAGACGACAACAATAGAAAAGGCAAAGTCAAAGATGAGAGTCGGTGAGACTTCATAATGTTTATTCTACAGAGCATMTGAATTTCTCCCTTTCACATATTTAGTAAAAGGTCTGGGATGAATCCCATGGAAACAGGAAGCATAAGATTGAGGTCTTGGGTCACTGACCCTAAGTCATTCATTCCAGTACCCTGATACGGAAAAAACTGCATAACATAATCCTGTTCAGAAATTTATTAACTTTTTTTTTTTGTTCTGGTTCAACCCTTCAATCTGAAAGCTGTTTGAAAATATCAGTGCTTTGATGTTTATAAACCTTTAACATTTCCAGCCTACCGATATTTGAAGTCATCTGGTCCAAGCTCTCACTCAAATCAGAGCTAACTTTAATGTTAGATCCAGTTTCAATGTTAGATCAGGCTGCTCAGGATCATAGCTAGTCAATGTTTGAATATCTGGGTAGCCTGTTCTAATGCTTGACCGCCTTCATTGTGAAGAACTTTTTTCCTTAATACCTAACCAGAATTTCCTTTTGTTACAATTTCTGTCCATTGCCTCTTATAGTCTACAACTATGACACGCTACTCATGTATAATCTTGTCTAGATTTCTAACATCTCTCATGATTGAAGTTAATATGTAATGTTACAGCACAAAACACAAAGTCGTTCTTCAATCATGACAAAGTAAGAGATATTAGGTGTTTTTTGCGATGTCACCCAGCATGTTTGTTAATACCTGAAAAGATGCTTGGTACATTGAGCTCCTCTGCTAGGGAAAATCCATGGAGTTTTAAGTAGCTGAAAGAGCTACAAACCTCTTAGTAAATTAATGTAAGTAATGCTTACAAACTGTAGCTTGCAGCAACAAGAGTTTTAGAGCTACTGAATATTCACAGGACAGGAGATGACTGTTCAGCATGTTCTAAAAATTGAATACATGTATGCCTAAATAAAGAGGTAGGCACCCTGCAAACACCTTGTTTGAACTTCTGACCACTGTGTTTTCAAGTAAGCTGCACTCTTGTCTTAATAACATTTACAGAATGAGTGAATGGGTGTCTGGCTTGTCTCAGTGTCTTGCTACTGAAAGTTTATGCAGGAGAAAAAAGGTCAATGTATTCATCTCTGAATCACAGCAGTGGAAAGGAAAAAAAAAACAGGGATTTTCTTGCATTGCTGGATTTACATATGTCCTTGGGGAACAGACATCCATGTGCCAGCTGTAGACTTGTCTGCTGAAACCAGCTAGCTTTGCCTGTTAATACACAGGTTGCTTAGAGGAAAAGGTCAAGGCAACTTGTATTAATTACAACTTGTATTAATTACGTACCCGAAGTTGCTCAGTAGCCATTCAAAAGCATCTGTCCATAGCAAAGGTTGTGGTTTGTAAAAATGAAACAGTATTCCAGGCAAAGGCAATTATAATAAATACCTTTTAAACTAATGCTGATGTGACATTAATGAGATATACTGTCAGTATTGCTACTGCTTTTGGTTTGTTTAGTGTTCTTAGCACAGTTTATCTGAGAATCTCAAAGAGATTAAGGTCATTAATCACTTAGACTTCACAGAAGCTCTTTTAATTTTCTTTTGTTTAAAATTCAGATGACTGAAACTTGCTGAAGGTTGAATTAGTGGCAGAGCTAGAAAAATCACCTATAATCCTTACTTCAGTACTTCCCATGCGTCAGTAGTACATACTCATGCACCCAATATTGGTACCCATTTTCATTTCTTCTAGTTCAAGCTGTCTTTTTAGTCACCATGGAGCACGAAAGAGGATCCAGTGGAGCAGATGCAGTCAGCAACAGTTTGCCAGAAATATGCAAACCAGATCACTGAAAAAAACCAAATGAAAATGAGACATTTGAGTCTTATTTACTTCACACTGTTTTATATAATTAATATGAAACTTAAATTAAAAACAAACAAAAAACTCTCCTTGGGGTTGGTTGTAGCCTATTTTTGTTAAGAAAGTGTTTCTTCTAGACTCTTCCAAAGAAAACAWATATACTAAGGATAACATATTAATGCCAGTCACTAAGCTAGGCTAAATACATTCTCTCTAACATGATTACATTGATTTCTTCCTGTTTGTCCTTTATAACTGCACTAAAACTATTTCTCAACCATGTTGTAWAAATATTTTTGTAGTACAGAAAGTTTTACACATCTAAATAGAAAGTTTTACATATATAATTAAAGATCACTATTTTCATTATAAGTAAAAAAGACTTTTCAAAGAAGCTAAAAAAAACAACACGGAATGACTGAAAGCATAATGAATTAATCTGAATTTTATATAAATGCTTATATTTAATTTCCAAAATGAAGTGTAATATGACCTCTGATATATCACAGGCCACAGGATTTCATGTACCCGAACATAGAAATCAGTAACCGGTTTTTGGCCGGTGGACACTTAATGTGAAGACAAGTAATCATTCCACCTCTGTATTTTGTTTCAACAGCCCATCCAACTGTTAAATCTTATGCTTTAATCTTAACTTGAATTTATTCTGCTTTTTCCTCCCAGTGGGATTGGCTGGGATATTTTCAGCAAGACAGTTTAAATTGGCAGTTCTGTCACCACAGAAGTAGGTCACAAGCTCTGATGGAACACGTCCTGAAGTCCTGCCTTCTCCTTTTTTTCAATATAGGGAAATGAAACTTAAMTATCCTTTGGACTTTTATATAGGAATACAATATTTCAATAACTTCCTACTTAGGAAAGTGTTCTGAGGTCTGTCCGTTYCTACAGAATTTGATAACAGTGACAACTTTTGCTCTGCGTAACGGAGATATACTCAACATGTCTACTTTCAGCTATGAGTTTTTGTCATTTTATCTCCTAGGGAAACTCCACCCTAGAACAGTGGAGCTCAAATTTTCTTCACGTAGAGGAATTTACATTAGTGGGAATCATCTCTCCTTTAGTGACTTATTTTAAAGACATCATTTTGGTTTCTATTGTAGTGAGTATTGTAGAGTGTATTGAGAAAAGCAAGAGACACTAATGAATGATTTTTCTTACCTCTTTCTTGCATCTAACAGTGGGAGCCTGGACAAGCAGTTTAGGAAAAACGCCTAATTTTAGACGGCTCTAGCTGCATGAACTGAGCCAGATGTTAAATCAGCCCTGGGTGTTTTCTGATAGAAGATAGAATAAATCTCTTCATCTCTTAGAATGCCATATCACAGGGTTTTGCTTTTTTYCCCCCTCAAGATTTTTCCTTTGAAGAGCTGTATAATTGAATTTAGGCTTCATAGACAAAGCCAGTGACAGAGAAAAAGGGCAGTGTCTATATCTGTAGGATCAATGTATTACAGAGCAAATGCAATCCTGTTATTCTATCCAGATACTTTACTTCTCCAGCTGAATTAGAGCAGTACACACTGCTGGAAATTAATAAACCAATGGCAGGCTACCAATTAAAAGCTGATAAATGTTGTTTGCTCTGTCCAGTTTATCACATGGTCACTTTAATCCATC
Source organism: Phoebastria nigripes (assembly GCA_035582835.1). Classification (NCBI taxonomy): domain Eukaryota; kingdom Metazoa; phylum Chordata; class Aves; order Procellariiformes; family Diomedeidae; genus Phoebastria; species Phoebastria nigripes. Next base: position 632,906 of record JAYKAV010002885.1, on the reverse strand, counting down.
TAAAATTATCAACAGTTACCAAGCCCTTGACAAGCTGTGTTTTTTCTTCATCTAACATGCTATCCCTATTACCACATTTTGATTAAGCATGGGATGTTCTCCCATCATGCATAAACATGTATGTTTCCACATACAGTTGGACTAACCATTCATAGAAGAAAGAAAACTGGACAAAGTTAACAAATGCCAGACCACCTCATTACAATCAATCAGCTGAAAGACTTGGTGCAGGAAAAGCCTTCCTTTGCCCCAGTAGCAGCAACATTTGTGCATTGGTTGGTGACTGTGAAGAAGCCAGAATCTTTCCCTATTTGCTTAGTTCCTTTATTTGGATGGGGGACAAGACGACACGTTCATTCTGTGGCATTGCACAGTCAGTAGAATGACCAAGTTGAAATAACAGTTTTACACCTAAATTACTAGACTGTTTTCTGAACCCTTACTCCTCTTCCCCCCACCCCCATGGCTCACTAATGAACCGGATTCCTAGTATGAAAGACACCTGAAGACAGTCAGACAAGCAAAAAAGTCTAGACTCAAGGAATGGGTTAACATATGTTGTTTTAAGTAGTTTCATCTGTCATTTTCTCTCCATCACTCTGATACCGCAGAATGATGCAACTGCAGGCCAAGGAGCAGACTCCAACATCACTGAAATCAAATTCTAGACAGAGAAATACTGTAATGCACTTAAGCATATTCTGCACAAAGATGAGCCGAGGAGACGTGCAGGAGGCGTGAGTAACATGACCTAAATCTATAATGAAAGCCTGCACATCTACAATGCTAAAAACTTTCAGTGAGTATGACATGAATTCTAGGGCACTGAATTACATCATCTCTCTGTATTGTTTTTTAGTAAGACTTGATAAGTTTCCATTAAATGGAAGAAAATTACCACATCATGTTCAATCCCAGCAATTACTGATGTAACAGAGCAGCCTGCAAAACAGTCAAAATGTTAAGCTGAAAAGGGTACACAGGTAAGTTCTATAACGAAGAACATAAAGTGTGATTTGGGAGGTCTGAAATCCCACTTTTTAAGTATAAGAAGAGAGTATCATCACTTTTGTGTTTATGATGTGATTTGTTTGGTTATGGACAGCACTAGGAGCCACGTAAGACATTAATTGACTTAAACTGCCCTTTAATTCTATGCCAGTTTGCAACAGCTATAGATTATCAAGACCAAAGGGGCTTTTTTTCTCCCTCTTGTTAGCAAGAGCTGGCTGGTTTGTGTTTCCCATGTCATTTGAGACTGCTGGAGCAGTACAGTTCCTCTGTCCATTATTTGAGACAGAAGACTGCAACTTTTGCACTGGTTCTGCATGTCTGAGTACTGAAAGAATAGATTTTAGTCTGCATTTGYATCAGGACTAACTGCAGGAATTACATGTCTTTGCATCAGGCATTTGGCTTCAAATTAGAGCCAGTCCATCTCCCTCAAGTATGTGCATCAAGAACGCTGGTACTTCCAACTTGAGTCAGTTTCTTTAAAGTACCAATGAATAAGGAATGGAATACATATAGGTAATGGAAAAGGATTTGGGAAACAATGAGTTTTCTTGAGGCTGTGCTGGAAAGAACACAAAACATTTACAGAGCTGCAGATAAGCCTGAAGAGTCAGATAAAGCTAGAAACAAACACAGAGAACAAGATCCAATTAGCAGTAATTTGGAGTAGAAACTAATCTTCAGTTGTTACCATTAAACAAGTCTTGAGTGAATAGCAAGAATCCATTTAGCTTTTCTGAATTATTACCTGCAAAGTCAATAGGTGTTTATTATCCTAGGAGAGCAGGTTTGTTATCAGTCCCCTTTCTTAACTCCTAATGGAGCCAGCTGTTTATTTTGGATAATGGTGCACTTCACAGCACATACCAAACCTTCATGCTGAATGGCAGTTACACAGATCACATGTTCCCTTGTTCAACCAAGAGCTGAGTTTGTTTAGATGCGGTGAATGATTTCACACAGCCTCAGAAATGAGAAGTCAGTAGGTGATAAATCAGTTCTTTCTCAAACTTTACAACTGTCAAAGTAACAGGTTGTGAGGGGTTTTGTGTATTTTTTTTTTAATCTTGGAGAGCAAAAGGGTACACAATTTGAGTGAAGCATGGGGATACTGAACATAAAGAGATAAGCTGTTCAGCAAGGGAATTCTCTAATTGCCATACATCCACTTTTATTATCATACATCCATATTACAAGGGATATGCAAGATAGCTTATCAGGTTACCCTCTAACCGACTTTCTTACATGATATACTAGGAACTCCAGAGACCCCGTTAAAGAGTAGGGTAAATTTTGGCACTTTGTCTAAAAACAGACACTTACAGCTCCCTTATTCCCAGAGGGGAACCTGAAATCCTCTGCGAAAGGTCCCTGGGTGGTCTGCAGAGCACGTCTGATGTCTCAGCGGTACCCAGGTCATTCTGGACCAGTTCCCACCACCGTGGCTTCAGTACGCTCCTCCTGCCAACAGAGACAAGTGGGGACAAACTGAGTCTGACATGATTTTCTTTATGCAACAATAGATGAAAGCAGCTCATTTCATAAACACAGAAGTTTCCAAAGTTAAAACAGGCACGTATGTTATTGCTGTTATACAGTTGAGAAGGTTTGCTCTTTAATGGCGAAGGAAAAGAAAATAGTGTTTTCCCAATACTTCTATCTTTATTTTTTTTGGTGAGGTAAAGTATTCAGAATGCATGTTATGGTTATAGTTTCAACTTTTTCTCTCTTCCCCCTGGACTATTTGCTGATCTCAGGAAAAAGGTTAATCTGGAGACTGTTCTTCATAAGCCTTACTTTGGAAACTGCCAGTGCACAAGAAGGAACTAACAACTGGAGAGACAGGAGATAACTTCATGTTAAGACTCTCATGGCAGGAGAAGAAAGCCTGAGTTCAGGTTCCTTCCCTAAATCTCTTTTTGCATTTTACGTGATTCAGCCAGCAGAGACAGTGATGTAAATAAGAGCCAGTGATGTTAGTTAATTCCCTACTGAAGGTTGTGGACTGGTTTAAATCCCACCTAAACTAAAACAAGTCTCAAGTAGAGCTTGAAAGACTCCTTTGTTTCTATCCCAGATGATTATATGGAAATTTGAATTCAATGTTCTTAAGTAAATAGAATGTTTACGCAGATTAGTTGGCTAGCTCATATTGCTAATTATATTCCTGTAAAATAAAGTAAGGCAGCCAAGACTAATACCGGAGTTTAAATGAAAGAGAAAAATACAGAAACAAACTTGGGTTATACAACTGACATAGCTATGTTATTTAATTTTGTTAAGTAACAAAACAAATTCAAACCAAGCAAAAACAAGAGTAACTCCAGCAACAGAAAATGTTCTGAAATATCAGATACTACCACTTCTAATTAGGCTAAAGGAAGTAATCTAAACCATTATAATTTTATTGCAACCACCTCTATCAAAGTGCATAAATAACAACACATACAAACCTTCAAATACATTTAAAAAGATAAATTCACTTCTATATCATTTTTCTAAAGCAACCAAAGTACCCAGAATAATTCCATGCTTGTGTAGTACCTACTTCAAATTTACATTTTGAGCACATGAAAACATTCAGCATTGTTTGGCTCACATTCACCAGAAGTTAGTTCTAAATGTGAGAATACTTGAAGCAGGTCCTTGCTGTCTGTTAGCAAAGTTTGAAACAGTTTATAAAAGTATGCTTGTGTGAATGTATTTATGATAAGGGGACAATCTTCATCTCTTCTAACCATTCTGACCTCCTGAATCCTCCAAGAGGTAACTGGAGAGGTCAGAGAGCTTAAAACTTCCCCTGAGTGAGATATCTAGCACTGGAACATCTTATTCAGAGCTGATCTGAAGATCCTGAAGTCTACCTAAAAATCTAGGTATGAATAAAATAAAAATCTAGTCTATGATAACAGTAGTTGCTGTTCCTCTTGTAGCTCAGGTAAGAGACAAGATCCTTTTGTAGCTAGGTTCATCACTGATACTTTTGGCTTCAACTCCACTTCACCAGTCTTACTTGCACACAGCCTATGAACATCAGTAAGGGAAGCTGTTGCTTCATGTACTTTCTTACAGTTGAAGGTTTCAACAGGTCGCAGGTATCACCTTCCTCATGGCTCCTTCTCAAGCCACAAAATCCAGAATTAAAGTGCTTGTAAATAGCATAAATGGGAGATGGAGTAGATTGTTACCCCCAGAGCATTACTGTCTAGTTGGACAAATGTGAGGTTTGGAGAAACTATGTGGTGTCACTCTTGATCCAGCTGAAGATGCTGTTGCAAGGATCCTTGCAACAGAAACTCCTGCCACTGTCTGGACAGGGATTGACCACCCTGTTGGAAAGATTGGATACCCCAAGTCAGCATTGCTCTATGCAATGATCCCAATAAATTAATTTAAAAAAAMCCCAAACACCCTTTCCCTGAGTGTCAACACTTGTGCGACACCTGTACCTTCATAATGAATCTTCACTCTCTATTTGCTGCACATGTGCAGATCTACTGGATGGTGGACAAACAGGAGATCCAGCTGGCTTCACAACAAACCTACCATGTACTGGCGCTTCCTCTACTTCCCAGCCTGAGATCAAAGATGTGACCACAGGGTGTCCTATTTTAACATGTCTTCGAACTTTATGACAGGTTTCAGCACAACAGAGTGAGATTTTTAAATGAAATGCAAGCTCTCATGGCAAACTCTCAAAATATGATTTTTCGTGAGGATAGAGGAATGATGAAACTTCACTTCAATTTCATTCTGACTATAGTATCTGACTTGGCCATGAATCTTCACATCAACTTAGCAATGTTTTTCCAAGACCTCATTCATTGCAAGGGAAAGCTAAGCTGCACACCTTAAACATAAAAAAAGCATTTTTCTGTTGCCTTTCCACAATAAAATGCATTCACAAATCACCTAGATTGCTGGCTATAACATGACAACTCATATTAGAATTCACTGTATGAAAAAGAGACTGCTTTGGAAATATGCTCTATCAAATCCCTGCTTTCTGAAATGTGTGTAACATCTACAGGGATTTCACTTCACGTTTAATGACTGTTATCTGCTGGTATCAAACGCCTTGTTTTGGACAGGTGGCTCTGAACTCCATATGCAGATGAATTTCCATCTCATGCCATTATTGAAGTACTGGCTAAACATTGTGAAGGGAATTAAAATAAAGAAGAAAAACATATCGACTTTGCAGTAACTATGATTTTTTGGAGATAGTCTGTAGAGGTGGATTCTTCAGCTAAATCATATTGCAAGGACTTCTGGAGAAAAAAAGCTGTAGAGCATTTGGTGTCATTCTGCCTTTAAGTCTTAAAAACAGATTGGCAAAAGTGTGTAGGTACTCCTTGACGTCAAAGCCGTGACATATATATACTAGGAGTGATCTCTGTGTGCTCAAAGTGTTTCRCCTAACTGTTGTCAACAAACTAAGCAAGTTTTTCTCCTAGCTTTGCTGTAAATCCAAAATTTCTTGTCCAAAGTCAAACTGTGTATTCACTGTGTAACACTGAACTTTACAGTTTATCAAAAACCTTGAAAAACATCTTCAAAAAAACCTCTTGTGTTTTAAAAAGGAAAATCACTCTAAAAGTTATTAACATCTTACAATATTAACTACCTTTAAAAATTTATGTCTTCAAGCCTGCTTTTGAAAGCATTCAGACATGTACCTATTTTTTTCAGAAATAGGGGTCTATGGAAGGCACCAAGGTTTGCACCCTTGACCAGATGAAAAGCTGCTTAAGCAATGAAGCTGACAGCTAACGAGCTGATCAGTAGCCAGAAAGCAAGCCGTAGAAGAGTATTTGGAAATTTATGTTCTTCTAACAACTTTGCCGTTGATTGTACATATCCACTGACACATTTGTGTGTGTATCAGATGCTACAGATAAGTAGAGAATAAATAGGCTTGCAATATTTCTTTAAAAGAGCAYGTATGGGTATAAGCATGGAGCAGTGCCATAAACACGTCTCTTGCAATCCTCCCTGCTGGAGATAGTTATTCAGAGACAATTCCATATTTATGAGAAACCTCATAATTTCTTTTTCCTCTCGTTTCGTGCTCTAAGAACTTGGCTAACTTTATGGGAAGGAACTTTTTTCTCTCTCTCTTTCTGAGACACACACACACATTTGTATTCRTAGGTCACACCTTCTCTAGACTACATAACCTGCTGATCTGGTCTATCTGTATAAATTCAGCAGTACCTCGCCAAAAAACATACAAACAGAYGTATAGGTCAAAATAAAGAAATCCTCTGTGCATCTGTCTGTACTTTATAAATGAAACTGTCTGTCTAGATATCAGGAGCAAAACCTCTCTTAACTCAGAGTCTAGACTTCACCCTGCTCCTGCATGTGGCACAAAGAGCTCCATCGCCACTCCCGTTACATCATGACTTTCCTTACTGGTGTTTTGCCCTGATTCCTGCCAGCCTCCCCTGTGCTGGTGACACTATCAGTCTCRTTTCTTCTCCCCTATCATACCTGCAACTTTGAGAGCTTTTTCTCCTTCAACCTGATGACGTGGACAGCCTCATTTTCAGTCTGTTAGAAGGACTGCACGTGCGCCCCATCAAACTGTGCTGCAGGATGTGCGTGGGCTGTGACTGGCTGGTTGAGGCAGATGAAGTACTGCCAGGGGGATTCTTTCAGAAGTAAAATGCATATATTTTTATGCAATTATGGGAAACAGATGGGTAGAAATAATCATCAAGTTTATTTCTCAGCGTGATTTCTTAATTTTAAGCAGGTATTTGTGGACTGCATCCACCTTTCTCCATCATTGCTAATATGAGGTGGTTTTTTTCCCTCRAAAAATAAAATCCATCTCTTCTAAAATGTGGAATTTTATTATGCATGAACAACACAAACTCAGTGCAGCTTCTTCAACAAAGAATCACAAAAATGGGAATACATAACCAGAGCATTAATAATTGTTTCCTTAGTATTTGCATATTTTCCCCAAAGCGGTGTACTATATTTATTTCTTATAAATTCAAATTTTAAAATGCTTATGAATATTTATTTACTTTTCCTATCTGTTGTCACAATTTGAGTTATTTTTTTTCTACTAACAGATAACTTGGCATTTCATTTTAGATTATAACACTACCTAAACCCAAGCTAAAACATCTAGGCAATATACTACGATATCATAAAAGGAAGAGAAAACTCATGGAAATAAATGAAAGAAAAATTCATTAAAAGGCTGGCAGGGGGTGGCATACAAAGATCAACCAGTTTTGAATGGTTTTAATTTAAGATTCGTCCATTTGCTTGACGCCCACAAAGAGCGCAAACTTGAGATACTGAAATAGTTGGCCCATGTATGGGAAGCTCGGCTGCCCTACTCGGAGCTACTGCCAGATTCTACTTCCTGACACCATTCAAAGGGCTTGGAAAGAAGCATTTGGACTGAATGAGAGTTCAGTACTATTTGCTTCATCTGGTGGGGCAAATTACACTCAACTATACTCAACAGTTCCTGCAGTATCCTGTAAGTAGGCMGTGTTTATGCAGTTGTTTAATGAAAAAAATATAGCTATGCTGAAAGGAACTAGAAATAAGAATGGAGAGCTAGAGATCTGTCCAGTTCTTTTCCTTTTGAAAGCTAGGGAGAGGTTTTCCATGCTTGCATAACTCTGACAACACCCTCTCACCATGCTCTGCAAGCCCATGTCTCGTCATAAACCCAAGGATGTTTTCCCCGTTTTTAAAGTCGTTCCTCATTTGTGTGAAGTCACATGTAGAAATGAAGCCAAGATGAAAAAATCTTGGTTCTCTTGAGTCTTCAGTCCTGTTTCAGGAGCCCAGATTGTCTTTAGGCTTGGAAAAGGAGGCAACAACTTATGACAGCTACTGTTAAGCTAAGTAAGGAGTTTTCTACACCTATACCAGAGGAGTCAGCAACCAACCGTGCCAGTTCTACAGACAATTGGCTGTGTATTAAGGAAACCTCTCCTGAAGGCAGGGCACAACAGCTTTGGTAGGGAGCAATGGGGACGTAGTGGTTGGCTTTGTTCAGCCTTTGGGATACGAGATTCCTCTGGTGTCTGGAGTTTCTGTAGATTTTGTAAGCCTGTGTGTATCTCTGTGACATACTTTGGTATAGTTTCTCACAGGTAATAAACAAACAGGAACAAAAATAAGGTATAAACAAAGGAGGCAATATGATGACAAAGTGAGACTGTACACAGTTTTACAGCTATCTAAAATTAATTTGAGGTAAAACAATTGTTCTTAAAATGGGGCATGTCCCTTTGATAGAAGACAATTTGGAGAGAGTAGACATTCAATCCAAGCAAAGGGAGGAAAATATAAGAAGCTCCTAGAAAACTCTGTCTCTCCCTTTCCCATCCCCCTGCATGTCTTGATCCTTCTCCCCACTTCCCCTCCTCTTTCCCTGGGAAATGATCTCTCCTTTCAGTCAGCCACGTGAAGCGTAGCACTGACTTTGAGCTAAGAGGAATAGAGAAACAAGAAAATGGAAAGAGAAGAGGTGAAGGAAACAAGGGCTGAGATTTGGGGTGAAGCACTTGATTGACTTCTAGAGCTCCTTATTTCTCACCCTTATCTATAATTAACTAAGGTGACTAGCTCAAACATAGACCTATACAACACAGAGGTCTATGTTTAGTCAAGTGAATCTTCTCACGGTAAACCATAGTGCTTAAACGTCAACAAAACACAACATCTAAAAAGGAAAAAATGTAGTTTACTGACACTTACTGTCTTGCTTTTTTAAAATCCTAGCCATCCTTTTCAATTATGAGGAATCCACTTTTATTTGCCAGCTATAACAAAGATGTATTGCATAAATCTTGCCTAAGCTGTTTGACTGGACAGCTTCACTGACGGCTGAGAAGATTCAGGTTGGTTGTTGAATGGAAAGATGGAACAAAACATTCAGATAAGTGATAGGTGCCTGAATACAGCTTGAAGGAGCTTGAGTGGTCAGACATCTCCATATCTGCACCTCACATTTCCTATTCAGAAACTACTAAGGTAAAAAAGGAATAAAAAATAAATCTGTCTTACTCACATACCTCAGATATTAGAGGCGACTTCTAGCTGTAGTTCTCCTTTGGTCTGCTTCAAATTTCTAAGTTAGAAAGTTATCTAAGTTATCTAACAGTAGATCAATTCCATCTCATTCCAAGTGGTAGCTGTATCAATAAAAGCATCCACAAAAAGACATAGGAATTAATAATCATGATCTTTAAAATCCTGTTCAGCTACAACCTCAGAACTTGAAGCACCTAAGGTTTTTGTTTAAGCCTTTTTTTAGTGTTTGCTCCAGAGAACATCCAGAGCTCTCGACGATGTCAGAGAAGAAGGTAGGAGAGGTGAAGTAATGGCTTGAGCACTAGCCTCAGCCATGCATATCAGTTAACAATTAGCACATTACCTAGCACGGTTTTGGCCTGTTCCAATGACCACTCTTCTGGACAATCCCAAACATGATTCAGGGACTACAGTGACACAGGTTCTGTTTCCAGTAAGCAGTATGGATGATATTGTACCATATTTGCCTTGTTTTCTCCAAAAACATCCCAGTTGCCTTTGCACCTCCTGAGCATGTTTCTTTAGGTAAGTCACTTACTGAAATCGAAAGAGGTTTTTTCCTGAAAAAATGTTCAAAAGGGAATAGATATTTTAGCTGAAGGTGAAGCTCGGGAAGTCCCCAAACATCTTGTGTGGTTATAGCTCTGGATACTGCATGCAAGAGACAACCAGTGGGTAGTTTTTAACCTTAAGCTACCTATTGTCTATGATTCCCATCCCTCTTAATTCAACAATGACATTAATTTCATTTGTTGATCTCTTCTGTTCTTAGACACTCCCTGTTTAATTTTCAAGTCTCCTACTTTGATGGTTAATGTCCTACTTTCCAAGCTGCCGACGTCTGGATTTATCTGATCAGCTGTCTGACAAGTTTTGAATTGTTCATCTGTGCAAATGTAACTGGTCATCCTGATTAAGACATTTTCATTTTATGAACTGAACAAGCCACTTCCTCTGTGTCACTTTCTTAAACCAACATCACCAGCCTTTTCTTAAATCAAGTATCCTGATGATACCATTTGGAGGAAGTTTTCTTTTGTTTTTTTGTTTTGTTTTTAATAATAAATTTATTATTCCTTTGTCCAACTCAAATTGCTGGGCAATAGTTGCCATGCAATGTAGTATTCAAGCGTTAAAAAAAAATAAGAAAAACCCTATACCTCCTTATTGATTGACTCATTGATCACATGGAAGGTATAGCAGAAGGCTCAGTGTTTCAGCATGATCAAAGAGTAAACAGTTGCACATATAGGCCAATCAGGCTAACAAAGTAAATATTTGAGCGCAATAAAAGCACCTTTTATGCAGGTGCAACAAATAACAATAATGAGGGGAATAAAATAAATTACATGATGATAGCTGCTGAATGCTTAGAAATACACATAGTTATCTAGTGTATAAAAAGGATCATATTCACAATGAATAGCAATACAATACRCAGCACAACATTTAAACTAGATTAAGCAGTGTTATTACCCAGTTCTTGCCTTTAACAAGTGGGGACCCTTAATGACTTGCCACATACAGAACCATGGTAGATATTAATGGGCTCTAGTCACCTTTTGGAGAAAAGGCACCATTTCTCACTAGGACAAGTATTTAATGTGCACAGAAAATGGTGAAGACAGTATATATCATCATAAAAGGAATCCTAAATGCTAGCAATTTGTTTTCTTAAGTAATAATGCCAGCATTTTTTTTTTTTTTCTTAAGTAACAGGCAGTCCTTTGGTTTTTCTTCAAGCAGAGTTCCTCATTTTGCTACTGTTATAGATAACATACATTTAGATATACAATTTAAAGTGATATTTGAACTTTTGAATGTTTAGTTAGCTGCACAAACTTAGTTATCCTGAATGCTTGAAAAAAACAGCTGCGTTTTGGGCCTGCCAAAGCCCCCAGTTCTAGTAAATCAATAGTCTAGGCTCCACACAGGAGCTTTCCAGACTTAGCATTTAAGAGTTATAAGGAAGGTAGGAATGTCAAAGGCCTCTTCAGTCAAATTTATTCTGCTGTTTCATCCACATCTTTAAATCTTGTTCAGACTCCCAGGTCATTATTATTAATATCATGACTTGCAACACTTCATAACTCCTCTATGTTTCATTAAAAATTGGTCTCAAAATCATGCTCAAGTAATTTGGGACTTTTGCTCGCACATCACAGATATGCATTTGATTGTTCGGGGCTCCTGCTCAGATATTAATAGATTCCTGATAGCATTTACATTTCTAAAAAGGGCTTACTATGCGGCCCCTCTCCAGACAACAGAAATACCCTAGAAGCTGGAAAACACAAGCTCACATGAAGACATCAGCATCGCAAGACTCAGGAGCATCTTCCTTCAATGTACATTGAATAGAGTTGTAAGCACAGGGACATTTTGAGGATGCAAATGTGGAGCTAAGTGTCTAACACAAAGGTCAGACACCTCGACGTGGTGTAATACTTCTGTGTCTGTAGCCGTAGATGTCTGTTCTTTACACCATCCCAGTCTGAATTCCTCAGTCTAAGGAACACAGCAGCAGAGAATCGAGAATAACTCTCATAACTTAGACTAGTGTTGTAGACCATGGAAATGCCATTCTTACCCATGTCTTTCAAAATTAGGGATGAGGTCATTTCATATATCTATTTACTTTATTTCCCAAATCCAATAACTTAGTGTGAAGGGCTTCAAAGCACAAGATAAATGTGGCTGGGCCACAGAACTAATCATGTCAACTGGAAAATAACTAACTGCATCATTACCACTTAATGTGTTGGGTAACTCCGAATGTACCTGAAAGATAATAAAGAGGTATCAGTATTATTCATATCTTTTAATTGCTTCCATTAGCATTTCTTTTTTTTTTTTTCCTGAGGGCAAAATAGTATCACTTCATTGATTATACAATGGATACAGGAGAAATAATAATACAGAATCAAATATACTTTTAACCACCCGTTGCCATCTTATAGCTATAAGCAAAAGCATAACTTGGCAATAAAACCTATTTACTGTTAAAATTAAAATTGCTTTTAACAGTTTTATAGCATGCAAACAATTAAAATAATTATATCAGGCAGCAGCTGTTCTTTCACACTTGTGGAAAAGGAAAGAAGGGGAAGACTGTAGGAAAAGTTAAAGTCAGGTAACTTCTTCCTCCAATAGGTGGGACAAGAATGCCAAGAAATGGATAGGTTCTCTGTAAGGGGCAGTTACAATAATAATGGAGCTGGGGCTAATATAATAACAGGGAGCTGGACTCGATGATCCTTATGGGTCCTTTCCAACTCGAGATATTATATGATTCTATGAAATAGTTGAATCAGTTTTGTAATGTATGTATTTTTATTCTAGGCAAATAATTCTCATGGTACCACCAAGAATATGGCTTTCTGGGCTTAAGTTACTAAATAGAATGAAATCTAGGTTCTCAGCTGTGATGGTACCACGCAACCAGGGTCCTACCTCTTGARTCCAATTCCTTTTTTTATTCAGCGTCTTATGGTATCACTATTCTCACAACATAAAGTTGGTTCCTAAGAACTCCAGCACTGGGCACAGGATAAGAGTAAAGCCCCATTTCTTCAACCATCCTGTCTGCCAGCGGYCACAATAAAACACCTACAGGAACAGGATAAACATTAGCAACGTACAGCAACCATGCCACTATAACAAAAACACAGGTCACACKGGGCTGGTTCAAGTAGCCTTTTCCCACTGAAGGGCAACTGTGAACATTTATCCAAACTGAGATAATTCAACCCAAGCAGGACAAGCAGGGTACTGGGGAAATGAAATACTGCAACTCTATACTTCTCCAAGCAATGCCAGATGATTTTACCTGCTACTTGAAAACACATGAGTTAATGAACACCTGTGACAAATACCTTTAGAATAAGAGTGGAGGTGCACTTCTGGATCCTTCCAGTGCCTCCCCCCCCTTTTTTTTTTCCTAAGCAAGTCGCAAATGCCTAGGAAGAAGCCAAATAGATCAAGGATACTGGCTAAACCTGAGCTGAGTCCTTAACCCATTTAAACAACTATTTGCTGTTATTTGCATTGCTTCCATAAGCAGACCTGCTTAAAGCTGTTGGATTTTAGTCCCAACCCTGGCACAGGGTTTCAATATTTTACCTGACAGAGCTCACAGTGGGAGATAGCATTAATGTCACCTTCTGAAGTTACAGAAAGTCAATACATTGGTTTTCTGTTTTCTTCCTCTGACTCATTCTGGAGAGGTTAGAGGCTGTAGACACTGCACCTCCCTGCAGCAGGGAGTTGCGTTCACTTTGGATCTTAGTACCATTGTTGCTACAAGTCCCCAGCTGCTATGGGAGCCTGCCAGCTTAATGCACAATGAAGGGAGAAATTCCCATCCCAGTGCATGTGCGATGGGAATGGCCCGAGAGATGTTGCTCCTGGGCAGAATCTCAGGAAAGCTGTAAATGGGCTAGTCTGACTCAAAGCTGTAGCAAACAAGCAATTTCTTCTGCTGTCAATCAACTATCCTTGAGACAATGCTTTAGATATTGCTCTGGGAAACTGGGCAAAAGCAACCTCCTTATGAAGGTACAATTTGATTCGTTTTACTGGTGTAGCATGTGCTTACACTAACGCCGATTCAGTGCTTTTGGGTTTTAATGATTATCCATAGTAAAAGAGACTGAAATTCAGGATCAGTTTGAAGCTGAGGCTGCATAAAATAACCCTTTTTGCTTTCAGCCAAGGCTCACCCCAAGCATTATTTGCATTAACATGTCCACTCAGTCTGTCCTAACTGTAGACCTCTTAAACACAAACAAATTCATATTTCTTTCAGGTTTTTTTGTTAAACTGATTATGTGTACCTGCCTCTATCTTAAAATTGTACCTACATATTAGGGTTTTTCCTTACACACAGTAGGATGAAACAGTTTGAATTATGTGAAATAAATGTATGGCCATAAAATGTAATAATCCATTACCAAACACTTTCATTTTTCATTTTATTACCATGTTCAAATAATTATCGATGACTTTTTGCTAACCTGAACAAATAGATATTCATTGAATTATTGTATTCCCTTTTTATTATGATTACAGTAATGAAGAAGGGTAAATCATCTTCTTTATATTGTATTTACATTAAATATTGCATTTTCAGAAGATTAAAGATGCAACCAGAAAACCTATTTTTGATACCTCTATTTTAAGAATTATTGTACTTATCAGCATGGAACTTCAGTTGCAGGGACCATATACTACAGTTGTTCAGTGTTATTTTGGTATGTGACCAACAGAAAAAGACTACAATAAATGTGTGCTTCTTTCAGAGACACTTTGAGAAGAGTGAACATTTGTCCAAGCACCTCAAACCCAACACTTTCTGATTACAAACTCTACAACTATGGGTCTRTGACTGATTTATGTATCAAATTGAGTTTCTTCATATGGTTTCTGCCTTTGCCTTTTCTGTTCTTTTCATTGTATTAGTTGGTTGTACATCCTTTCAACCTCAGATTACAAAAATTTTAAGGGAAGAGTATTATCCTCTTTAGCCTAGTATCCTGAGGAAGAGAGTATTTTATTGCACTGCAGTTACATAGGTGTAACTACTTCTCTTTCCAACAGCTTTTGAACTGAGTATTTTCAAATCAACTCAATTTAATAAACAGAGGTTTCCAAAAAAATGAAATTTCTACCTTTTCAATGAAAATTGCAAAGTCTAATAAAGAAAAGATTAAAGCTTGACACTCAGCATTAGTTATCAGAGAATCCATGTGCAGAAGAGACAATAGCAATGTCTTTATTGGTTCTGTTATGCAAGAAAGTGCTGTCCTGCATGCCTCAGTGATGTCTTAGCCACCTGTTGTGATAATACTGTAAAAATTACACAAATAGGTATCGCTCAAGTTGCTATCAGATTAAACAAAAGCAGCTCTACATGTCAGACCAAGTATCTACCTAGCCCAAAATCTGATATCCAATAACAGATAATTGGAAGAAGGAAGAATATGGTAACTTCAYAACAGTATTCCAATCAACATAGCCTCCCAAATTATTAAAAACTACATTTGCTTTAATTCAATAATCTCTCTACAAAATAATTTGTGATTGCCAGTAGGTCTAAACCTAAATACATAGAAACATATAACATTGACTGGAAGGGCCCTCTGTAGAGTCAAGTCTAATTTCCTGCTGCTATAAATAGAAAATTTTTTTAAACTGATAGATCTTAGTCCATTTCATTTTCCAGTTTCTCAATTACTCAAAAAAATCTTCAGACTTCCATCCTAACTTTATTTATAGTTACTACTGAGCTATTTTCTTTTACACTGGTCTTCAGTTATAAAGCTGAGCTCCCACCTGAGCTTTACCCTGGCTATTCACATTTATCTTCTGTTTAGCTAACAAAACAAGCCACATTATCTTAGTCTACTCCAACAAGATGGACTTTTCTCTCCTCTGACCTTCTGCTCCTATCTTTCCCTAACAGAGAGGTACAGAGTGTACCAGAGCAGGACTTACCAGTCCTTTGTGCAAAGGAAGTAACACTTTCCTCTTTCATTGGGAAGGTCTCCCTTGAGTCAYGGGTCAACACTGCACAAGTTTAACTGCTTTACTGAATTAGGGTAAAAGTCCTCTCTGTCAAAATTAATTAAAAAATAACTAGTGACCTTAATACTAATACACATGCACATTGATCACGTCATCTAGAATTACAGACATAAAACTAACAATAAAAGAATCAGCATCAAACTGAGGGCAGGTGCCCAGCATATTCCCCTTTTACAGGGATCCATTTCTAGAAGTGTAAATACTTTATGAAATTTTTGCATTATATTAAAATGGGAATCATCAACAGTATTAGCAAGAACTAAAAAGAAAGAATGTAACATAGATAAGACAAAATACAGGTAAAGGAATAATATAGTGAAGTTTATATTGAAAAAATTATGTTAACAGATATAGGAACTGGAAAGAGGAGATGTATGAATTATTAAATCTGTGATGTAGCACATATGTCTTAGTTGAATGGAAAAGTTTTTTCCCCTTATGAAGCTGTAATTGTGTATAAGCCTTGCACTATCCCAGCCCAAATATTTGGACTCCCCAAAGCCAATCTGAGATAGAACCTGTAAACACAGTGATACCTCTCAGTATACACATACATATTTTAATAAAGAAACAGGAACAATCCTTGTATTAGACCCTGCCAAAGTACCTGTACTGCAAGCCTACAGCAACAGGATCTTTTTTGTATAGCAGCTCATAAGGTCTTCATATAAAGAGAAGTATGGACTCAAGAGTAAAAGAAATTACCACTACACCAAACTTAAAAATTAAGAACTTTCCTAAGAACTGAGAGTTAAATGAAACTGATCTCCTATATTGTTACCAGAGTCTCCTCTGCGGGTAGCTACATAGATACATACCATTCATACAGGGGAAAGAAGGTCCTTCACAAAATACACCTGCCCAACTACCATCAATGAAGAAGACCAGCCAACATCCCAGAAAACAGAAATACCTGTTCAAGAACATGCTGCAACCCCTTCAGCAGTTATCACTTCAAGGGGGTAGAAGAGTTTCACATAGGTCTTAATTATTTTTCAACCACTTTACTTCTACCTAGGCACTCCATAAGAAAATGCAGTAAAGAGATCTTTATAAAGGCCCTATATAATTTTAATTGGTTTTAATAGCTTTACTCAGATACCAGAACTCAGAACACAGCAAATAATGTTTGAAAGACCTAAGACATTATCTAAAGGTGTTATCCCTACAAATACTCTACTTTCATTGATTAAAGTAACTAGATCATTAACTTAAACTACACCAATATTATCTGAAAAATTTGGTCAGTAGCCTTGCCTACTTCTCTTACCAAAAGTCTTAATTATGACTTTAGATTAGCAACCCTTTAGCTCAAACCTTGAAATTCCCACAGTCTTTACTCTGATGATCCTACTTCTCCTGTTAGGCTTTATTTTACAAAGTAACCAGGAATGCAAGGAGTGGTTTATACAGCTGCTGCAAACCACCCGTTAGGTGTTGGCAGCTGCAGTTCATTTGATCCTGGTGCCTGACAGAAGGATAAAAATTCAAGTCACTAGTTGTTTTTGTTGTTTCTTTTTCTTTGCAAGAAAGGTTGATCTGTATTTATGTTTCAGTATTTCTTATTCTATATCTTGAGGGGTCTAGTTCTCCTACTGAGCACTACTTCTGGTAGGTGATGTTGGGATCTACTTAAGAAGGAGCAGGAATCTATAATTGATGAACTCTTGGTTGCTATCTTTTAGCTGTTCTCTATGATAGTAGATTTTCTATGATAGTGGGTTTAAGACTAATGAATCAATACAACTACATGGTGGTTTTTTTGTTGGTTTGTTGAGGGTTTTTTGTTTGGTTTTGTTTTTTTTTTAAAGTTATTCATCTCTCAAAGAATTGCTAGAAGGTATCCAAAAGTAATTAAGCTACTGAGATCATAAAGAAATTTTAAAAGAATAAGGATTGATTAGAACATCATAATTAGGTTCAGTATGTCTTTCAAACCCACTAAATTACTTGCTTCATTAAACTAGTTCTTTCTCTGCTTTAACAAAGGAGAAATATGCCTGGTTCTCTTTATCTTCTTTGTTTTATCAACCATTGCTCACAGGAATCATAAAATCACTGAGCTGGTAGCAGTAGCAGAGTAGTGCTTGCACATCACTCAAAATTAATGCTCATACCACATAATACAATTAATTACTTATCATTTTGCTATAGTATTAGTTAAAGGTTTTCTATCAAAATATGTCAAACTTGAAAGAAAGAAAGAAAGTGAAAGAAGCTCTTCTAATGTCCTTTGAGATGAAATTATGGTCTCATGGAAGGAAATAAGAGTGCTGTTATTATTGTCCATTAGGACTCCGTATGTTTTGAATTTTCATGTGACTTTCTGTATTCAGAATAAAACAGTTATTTGCTTTACGTACAGCAGCCTTTAGGAATGTAAACAATTTATATTAGTGATGCACAAGAAAAGGTTTACAGGCTGAGTAAAGGGACCTTACAAAGGAAAGACAAAACCTTAACTTATTAAAAAATTATTTAAAGGCCTTCACCTCTTCTGTTCTAAAAACTGTTGATAGATGTCTTTTAATATCAGGGTCTTCAGAAGAAGGGTTACTACATATTGCCTTCTCTCAGATGAGTTACAAGGGTTTCTTAGACTTCTTTAGTATTTCTAATTTCAGCCTTAGCAATAAGTGTCAAGAATATTTCTTGACCCCTGCTACCCTGTTCTTTCTAATAGAAAACAGCCAATGAGTTGTCATTCATTAAATTCATTCCAGATATTTCCAGAATTCTCTTAATCTACTAATTAACAACCTTACATTTAAACCATTGCATATATTTGAAAGATTTTAGAAAATACAGAGTTTTGAAATAATGTAAGACCAGGTTTGAATAAGGATGGGTCTTTTTCCTGGACGCTTAAGAATTACTTTTCCAGATGCCTTTATGTTTAAAAGATCTGAATCCTTCTACACTGCTGTTTGTTTGTTTGTTTGTTTTTTTTCCTGTAACCTGTTCACTTCTTTCTTGGTAGATTAAATTTTAGAAGTGAAAATCTCTCCCCGAGATGTATTTGCATATTAATATAAGTTGCAAAACACTAGTCTGTTAGCTGTCAGGTTTAGTCCATTAGCCATGTTATGCCTCATCTGTTGTAGGTAGATTAATGTTTCATACATTATTGAAAAGTTAATATTTTATTGTTGGGAAAAAAAAAAAAAATAGGAGTTTTTTTCTCCTGACCCAACATACTTTCTAAACATATCCTTTTTTTAAATCAACTAACCAGTTTTCATGGGTTGGATTTGAAAGTTCGATATGGGAAAACTAGCAGAAGATACATTAGAAAAACTGCTGAAGGCCCCTTGAGGAGAGCATTTATTTCAATGCATTTTAAGATCTAAAAGTTTTATGAAAACATTTTTGGTTATTTCTTAACATTTTGAGCCCTGAAAGTGGAGAACTGAAATAACTGAGCATTGTGATGAACGCTTCAAAACTTCCCTCATCAYTCTGGAAGCCAGCCTCCTTCCAGAATACAAAGAAGGATTTTGACAACCATAATGACTGAAACACAGCCTTATTTTCATGATATTGGCCATTGATTCTTTTGCGACTCTGATTTAATTTGTCACCCATTTCTTATTTTACATGAAATATAGTGCAAAGGCTTATAGATGTGATATATTCAATAAAAATCTCCTGACATATGTATATCATTAAATTAAAATGTGGCACTTTGGCATTTGTAAATCATCTTAGTTCTAATGTAAATACAGATCACTCATTCGTGGAAGGTCTGTTGGATAACCATAGCCATTACTCTTTATATTTATCAGCCCATTACTCAAAATGTTTATGGTGTCAGATCTTTCAATCTGAGTTGTGAGTTCTGCAATACCAACAGTTGTGAAGCAGTTAATGGCTTGCTGAATTAGTTACGGCATGGTTTAGATATTTAGGCCAAATAGCTTTACTTAAGCATAAGCTGAATTTTTTCTATCATTTCTACTGACCTACATATGTCTTCGAAAAATAGTTAGATATTGCCTGTCTTCAACCTACTGAAGCTATAGCCACAAATATACTTACTTTAAAAGTAACATGTATTCACTACATGATGAGATTAAGACTTTCTGATTTAACACCTAAATTAGGATTAATTCAAAATCCAGCCTCCGCCCTCCTGAGAAGCATATATCTGGGTTTTGCCCCCATTTGGTTAACTATATTTTGTCCAACAAAATGTCTAGTCTTCTAGGCAGTTAAGCATGTGTAACTAGTTACCTAATGGGAGAGTGCAGAGGAGGAGCCAGATTCTTCTCAGAAAGAGAAAGGGCAATTTCAATTAGATATAAACCAAAAAAGTTTATCATGAGGGTGGTTAAATATTCCAGCAGGGACTCAGAGAGGCTGTGGGATCTCTGTCCTTCAAGATGTTCAAAACTTGGCCGGACAGAACCCTGAGCAGTCCAGTGTAATTGGACCTGCTCTGGGCAGCAGGTTGGACCAGGTGACCTCTGAAGGCCCCTCCAGCCTGCAGAATTGTGTGATGCTGTGGGAAGTTTCTGTACCGCTGACTGTAAGATGCTGAGAGGGCATGCCAGAGAAATGATCGCTCTAGACTTGTCATGTTCATACGCTTGTTAACAATGCTTTTCCTACTAGCCACTTGAAGGAAGATTATGTTGGCCTAACACTTCATGTCTTTACCTATTTGTCTTGTATAACCTTTGATCTAACGGAATTCATGTTTACTCCCCATACATGCCTGTGTTTTTTCCTTTGCCTTTCATTTCTATGAAAAGAATATACAGCCTGACATGTTCTTGAATAGCTTCCTTTTAAGTATAAGGAGCTATAACTTAAGTTTAAAGCCATGTTGCAAACAACTAAACATGATGATGGATCCGTTTTGTGTCAAAACCAAGAAACTACAGTGACTTTAATTACTTTAACTCTGAGCTTCTGTTTTAAAGTATCTAAATAGGTTTAAATCTGTGACATTTACTACCAATTTTATAAGCACCTCCATTCGTTGTGTACTATATGAATAAAACGAGATGTACTCGATAGCTCAAGGGATTTCAAAGTCATGCCTGACTTAACAAAAGAACGTCCTTTCTTATTCTCATTTGTTTATCTGGAGTCTTCCCATGGCAGTCAATGCAGTTACAGCTATGGAAAAAACGTATATATATTCCACCTAAATTGCTTCAGTCCATTATGTTTCAGAATAGAGAAAACAGTTACATGCTAAACTGCAGGGAGCAGAGGGGAAGGCGGGGGGAGGAATTGCAGCAGATTACAACACTTTCTGCTTGATAGCCACACGAATAAGGAACTTATTCAGGAACACAGGCTATGTATGTTAAACTCTCCCACTTTCTTAAGTATAAAATCCAAAGGCTAAGAACAATACCTTTGATATGGCTCCTTCCACGCCTCTTAAACCATTACAAAGAGATACAGAAAAATCATGGGACAGGAAGAAATGCCTGGGGGATACCTGTCTCTAATTCCATGAACAYAACACCATTCCAAGATATGGTAGTTTTGAGTTATGGTCCATGGTCCCAGATGTATGCACTTCATCTCCCAATTCTAATAAAAAGTCATAAGTAATATCTAGAACACAAAACAGAACTTAAAACTCCGAGTCATACAAAAATATTGATTRAATAACCTGGATTCTGGTTTTTTTTGGTCTGCGTTTCTCTTGTATGGAACTAGAAGTGAGGATTCCCCGTCACCCTCCAGCTAGAAGTAATGATAGATTTGTAAGGGTTTTGTTTTATTTTCCTGTTGYGGGCTCAAAGTTCACAGTGTGTAGTTATTTACAGTATTAATGCATCTTTTCCTCATTTGCACTTGTACTCGTATTTCTACCTTTCCCTATATTTTTATTGGATATCAGCAGGTCTCATTAAAAATGACAGGAGATTAATAGGGTGAGATAGTGTTATATTCCATCACTACCTGGGGAAAACCTGCATTGATTTCAGTTTCCTTGTTTTTTCCAGATGCTATAATAACTACAAAGACTGTTCACAGAACCCATTCGTTTTTAATAAACTGCTGAAATTTTGCAGCTAATTGCTACAGAGGCATAGGCATTCACTAAGGTATCTAATGACTCAGGTTGAGAGTGAAATATTATAGGCCAGATTCTTAACAGTGCCTAATTTTCTACTACAATCAGTGGGTATCAGGAATCTCAACACCTTTATAAATCGCATGTACATTGGCCGCACAGGATGATAACCCCTGACCAGAGACTACACAGGACTGGGTAAACTTTCAGGTACTCCTCGCTCCAGCACAAAGTGACAGTCTCTTTCCATCATTTCTACCTTTTCCCTGGTAAAGTGGCCATAACTAATTTTGTGCAYTGATGTACTGAAATTTGTTACACAGTGAATGTGATCAGGCACCTAAGGAGCCTGAAGGTGCACAAGTCCATGGGACCCSATGAGATCCATCTGCGGGTTCTGAAGGAACTGGCGGATGAAGTTGCTAAGCCACTATCCATCATATTTGAGAAGTCGTGGCAGYCCRGTGAAGGTCCCAYTGACTGGAAAAGGGGAAACATAACCCCCATTTTTAAAAAGGGGAAAAAGAAAGACCCAGGGAACTACAGGCCAGTCAGTCTCACCTCTRTGCCTGGGAARATCCTGGAACAGATCCTCCTGGAAGCTATGCTAAGGCACATGGAGGACAGGGAGGTGATTTGAGACAGCCASCATGGCTTCACCAACGGCAAGTCCTGCCTGACCAACCTAGTCGCCTTCTATGATGGAGTGACTACATCAGTGGACATGGGAAGGGCTACAGATGTCRTCTATCTGGACSTCKGYAAGGCCTTTGACACGGTCCCCCACAACATCCTTCTCTCTAAACTGGAGAGGTATGGATTTGACGGATAGACTGTCCGGTGGGTGAGGAATTGGTTGGATCATCACATCCAGAGGGTAGTGGTCAATGGCTCAATATCCAGATGGAGGTCGGTGATGAGTTGCGTCCCGCAGGAGTGCATATTGGGACTGGTACTGTTTAATTATCTTCATCAATGACATAGACAGAGGGATCGAGTGCACCCTCAGTAAGTTTGCAGACAACACCAAGCTGAGTGGTGCGGTCAACACGCCTGAGGGACGGGATGCYATCCAGAGGGACCTGAACAAGCTCGAGAAGTGGGCCCATGTGAACCTCWTGAGGTTCAACAAGGCYAAGTGCAGGGTCCTGTACCTGGGTCACGGCAACCCCCGGTATCCATACAGGCTGGGCAATGAAGGGATTGAGAGCAGCCCTGCCRAGAAGGACTTGGGGGTACTGGTGGATGAAAAGCTGGACATGAGCCAGCAATGTAYGCCTGCAGCCCAGAAGGCCAACCATCTCCTGGGCTGCATCAAAAGAAGCGTGGCCAGCAGGTCRAGGGAGGTGATTCTGCCCTTCCACTCTGCTCTGGTGAGACCCCACCTGCAGTACTGTGTCCAGCTCTGGAGTCCCCAGTACAAGAAAGACATGGACCTGTTGGAGGGGGTCCAGAGGAGGGTCACAAAAATGATCAGGGGGATGGAACACCTCTCCTATGAGGACAGGCTGAGAGAGTTGGGGTTGTTCAGCCTGGAGAAGAGAAGGCTTCGGGGAGACCTTATTGCAGCCTATCAGTACTTAAAGGGGGCTTATAAGAAAGATGGCAGCAAACTTTTTAGCAGGGCCTGTTGCAACAGGACAAGGGGGAGTGGCTTTAAACTARAAGAAGGTAGATTTAGACTAGATAGAAGGAAGACATTTTTGACATTGAGGGTGGTGAAACCCTGGCACAGGTTGCCCAGAGAGGTGGTAGATGCCCCATCCCTGGAAACATTCAAGGTCAGGTGGGATGGGGCTCTGAGCAACCTGATCTAGTTGAAGATTGTCTCTGCCCATGGCAGGGGTGTTGGACTAGATGACCTTTAAAGRTCCCTTCCAACCCAAACTATTCTACGATTCTATGATCATTTAAGCAAAAGAAAAAACTGTGAAATTATGACTCTGGTACACTATATTAGGGACTCTCCGCAAGTCTGTTAGCCAGAAGGGCAGCACATTAAGGAAAGGCACATCAGTGACACACGACAGTCCAAGCACCTGTTGTCTGTTTGGTAGGTGGCCAGAACCATGCATTTCCACCACAGCTGCAATGCAATGTGTCCCTTTGCATGGTTTTCCCACAAAGTTTTACTGATTGGTGGGTGAGCTGACATTTTGTCATGGTTTGAGACCAGACTGACAGTGAAGAGACTTAATGGATAACAAAACACTTTAGTTAGTTACAGATATGTTCAACTTTTACAAGTTATACAACTTCCCCATCTGCAGGACAGGCAACACAGTCCAGAAGTCGGGTGGGTCAGCACAGCAGATCCAGCTGTGCAGTGTATCATCCAGATGCAGGTTCCTGCAGTCTCTCTTTCTTCAGTTCTCTCTTCTTGAGTCTCCTGGACCCTCTCCCCCATGTATCCCCAGAGTCTTTTTTCAGTCCCTGATGTTTATCCCCAAGTGACTCTGGACACCATCAGTTACAGGACTGGGTAAAAAGTATCTGATTCCTCTTTGGCTTGTTCAGATTCCCTCATTGGCTAACAACCATCTGTCACCATCACTGGTGCTCACGATCTGCTGCTCTGGAAGGGCCTCCACAGTTTGCAACTCTCACAATGATTAACAGGTTGTTTACCCATGAGGTATACCTCTATTCCTATAAGAAATCTGCTCCCTTATCCTGTAAGGTAACTAAAATTGATGTGGTAACACTATTGTGAGCCAGGTCTAATCCATGTCAACTGTCACACTTTTTGAAGAAGGCCTCTCTGAAAAGTGTGTTGCTGTAATTTTGTTTGTAAATTGTTCCTCTCTTTGCTACAAAACTGAACCCTTGCTATGATGAAAGATGTTATTTTCCAAGAATATTTTTCTATTGTTTCTATTTCCTCCTCTTCAGCTAAATATCCTTGATTCCTGACCCACATCATGTACCATCTACAGCCTTAATGGTAATCCCGTGACTGCTTCTAACTGAGGCATAGACATCAAGATCTTTATAATGCTTTCTTTCAAGACTTCACCATCTCTTGATGACACTGTATTTGGATGTCAGGYCCCACAGACACACAAAAGCAGTTGTCTGTTAGAGATCAGTGAACATCTGCCATGACAGAGGTTAATTGTGCCTACAAGTATAGCATGGAAAACCAGATTTTGCTGATGAGGTAATTGTGATAGTCACTAAAAGATAAGGAATAAATACATGACTGTCCACACTGTCCCCAGTCATGTCATTAAATAAAAAAAAAAACCACCAAACCACAACACATTTTAGCACATCATAGGACTGAGCAGCAGTTTGTCATTAAAATGACCTTTGTGTTCTGATCATTTTCAAGAGAAAAGATTTTCTGACCACATTTTGAATGACCCTCCTCACACTGTGCATAGTAATAAAGCTCTAAACACAGCTTTGCATCAACACCTTTATACAGCATCATTAGCACATGCTCTAAGACCATTTGTGAAGAAGATGATAAGGTGAGTTCCCCCTTCCCACTGGGAAAAAAGGGCACCCAACTACATGGTATCACTCTCTCTGATGCAGGAGATCAGTAAACAATTTGCCAGATAATACTCTAATGTCCTTTCAGCTACTTTTAATACTACTTGAGTACAGACTGGTATCAGAAGCAATTGATTATTGATGAAGTCAATACTATTAAAAGTTAAAGAGAAGTAAATGATGTCGCTAGATGCTTTCAAACAAACATGTCCATATGGACAGTGTTTTTTTCAGGGCAGTTGGGAGTGCTTGGATACATCCATTTCCACTGTGACTGATTGCAGTGAGGAATGAGCAAAGTTCAGTTTTTTGGCGGCCGGTCACGAGCGGTGTTCCCCAGGGCTCCGTTTTGGGGCCGGTCTTGTTCAATATCTTTATCAATGATCTGGACGAGGGGATTGAGTGCTCCCTCAGTAAGTKTGCAGACGACACCAAGTTGGGTGGGRGTGTTGATCTGCTSGAGGGTAGGAAGGCTCTGCAGAGGGACCTGGACAGGCTGGATCGATGGTCGAAGGCCAACTGTATGAGGTTCAACAAGGCCAAGTACCGGGTCCTGCACTTTGGCCACAACAACCCCATGCAACGCTACAGGCTTAGGGAAGAGTGGCTGGAAAGCTGCCTGTCGGAAAAGGACCTGGGGGTGTTGGTTGACAGCCGGCTTAATATGAGCCGGCAGTGTGCCCAGGTGGCCAAGAAGGCCAAGAGCATCCTGGCCTGTATCAGAAATAGTGTGGCCAGCAGGAGTAGGGAAGGGATCGTCCCCCTGTACTCGGCACTGGTGAGGCCGCACCTCGAATACTGTGTTCAGTTTTGGGCCCCTCACTACAAGAAGGACATTGAGGTGCTGGAGCATGTCCAGAGAAGGGCAACGAAGCTGGTGAAGGGTCTGGAGARCAAGTCYTRTGAGGAGCRGCTGAGGGAACTGGGRYTGTTTAGYCTGRAGAAGAGGAGGCTGAGGGGAGACCTTATCGCGCTCTACAACTACCTGAAAGGAGGTTGCAGCGAGGTGGGTGTTGGTCTCTTCTGCCAAGCAACTAGCGATAGGACGAGAGGAAATGGCCTCAAGTTGCGCCAGGGGAGGTTTAGATTGGACATTAGGAAAAAATTCTCTACTGAAAGATTGGTTAAGCATTGGAACATGTTGCCCAGGGAAGTGGTGGAGTCACCATCCCTGGAAGTATTTAAAAGATGCATAGATGAGGTGCTTAGGGACATGGTTTAGTGTGCATGGTGGTGTTGGGTTGACGGTTGGACTTGATGATCTTAAAGGTCTTTTCCAACCTAAATGATTCTATGATTCTAATAGTGTGGTCCTTCTGATAGAAATGGAGATTAATACAGAAAATTGGATGGAGAGCTTAAAAGAGTGTTGTTTAGAAGGCTGTGGACCAACACTACAGGGAATGGAGGGGCTCTTCTGGAAACTGGCCTGTTTGGAGGGGAGAAAAACTTCTTCCATGGACAGAAGGCAGTAGAGGAAGCACTGTGTTGCTGAAAAATGGGTGACCCTTGGGGTGTGGGCATGATATCACTGTAAGCAGGATTCCCTGCTTTGTTTCCCTGCTCCCGAGTGGTAAGTGTATTAGGAAACTGCAAGAGGTTCAAGTGCTTCCAGTGGTTTGTGGATGCTGGTTCTACCCAAYTAGGAAAACACTGTGTTGTTAACTGGGAACCTGTTCTATGATGTGTGCAGAAACACAAAATGGGGGAGTAGTCTGGAAAAGTTTGCTATAGGGGTTGTACAGCTCATATGGTTACCATCTTGGTTATTATCAACTATTCGGGTACTTACACATAAATTTACTTACAACCCAGTCAGCTGGACTGGCAGCTTTCAACTCCATGTTCAAGCAGGTTAGCCCCTTCATTTCCTTGTCAACAACCCTCTCTCCATTCCCATCTGCGTGCCAGGGAGAGGCAGAGATCACCAGTATGTCCTCCTCCAACCCCTACCTATTCTCAAACCGCTGTTCTTTTTATAGTTAACAGAATAAAATCTTCCTTGTTAAAAACACTGCTAATGGCCTTGTGGAGACAAGTAGGGAAAAACTGTGCATCTGTAATATTTTAAATTGAGCTCTTTGCTGTAGCAGAGCAAAAAATGCTATAGGGAGTGCAGGGCTGGCATTCTGCATAGGTGTCTGCAGTGGACAGTGCAAGCAGAAAACATTGCATACAGTGATTTTGCTGGTCCTACACAGAAAGGAGAGAACAGATCTGATCGTAGAGGTCTGTAAACTCATCAGTTGCTATGCAGAAGACAGCTTCCATGCACCATGGTTTCAAATCCAATGCTTTGATTAATGCTGCCATGTTATATTCCAAGAACAGGTTGTTTTTTATTTGCTGCTCCATAAAAAAAATAAATAAAACCATCTGACAAATCATACTATGATCATGCCAATAAACATGAGTTGGTCAAAATTCCTGGTGTACTGAAGGTCTGTTGCACCAGACTGGGGAAAGGGTTCCCCTGATAAGACAGTGACCAGCCACAGAGCGTGTCTGTACTGTAAATAGTCCTTCTTAAGCTACTCCACTGTCTAGAGAAGTCAAAGGGGTGCCAGGGGTCAAAGTATTTTTCAGGTTCTTCTATGAAAACCTTGGCAGGAAAGTTGAGAAGAATATCTCCGTTTTGTCAAAAATCTTCTCCAGATCTGTCGCAGGGACATAATTCCTATGTGCTGCTGAAGACCCATTTCCATTCTCTGTCTTCAGGAGCGTAGCCTTCATCTTAAATCTGATGCAGCACTGGTCCCCATACCTTTCATAACCTGCTATAATCATCTGCCTGGCAATATTGGCATACTGCCAGAGAGTTACTCTAAGTCCTCTTCCCCTACAAGTTAGCAAACAAGGCTGTGTTTGAGATTGTTCAGGTGGTACATCTAAGATACCTATCCTGAAATCTGTCTCCCTCTTTTGTTGATCACGAATGTGCAAAGTCAAACAAAATCAACTGAAAATTAAATAAAAGGTTTTGTGGTATTCAGAGTGTTGAAAGCATTTCTGAATTTCTAGAGAAAGCCTTTGCAAAAGATACACACTATGATCTGTAATAGTTAAAAGAAGACCAAGGAAACAAAAAAAAACCC
This sequence comes from Phoebastria nigripes, assembly GCA_035582835.1. Lineage (NCBI taxonomy): Eukaryota > Metazoa > Chordata > Aves > Procellariiformes > Diomedeidae > Phoebastria > Phoebastria nigripes. The sequence goes on along the minus strand of JAYKAV010002885.1, from coordinate 604,595 downwards.
CAAAGGCAGTAGCATAAGCCTAGTTACATCCATGGCCTTTGTTAAATTTTGAGAAATCTGTTGGGAAGGAAGGACCCGTATATATTTCCAGAATTGTATACTTGTACACGTGCTCCCAGACAGTGCTGGAAAACCTCAGCATTGCTATGATCTACTCCACGTTGCATGACACCACCATGAGGAATTGACAGCTTTGATATAATAGGGCCCAAAAAGTTGGGCATAGCAGCAGTGCACATAATTACGCTCTACAGCACCAGTGTGATCACAAAGATGGTTATGCACCTGGAAAGAATCTATGTTGTATGTTAAATTGTAAATATAGATGCATTTGTCATGCAATACCTCTTTCTGAGTCTGCAGCTCAGCCATACATCTATAGGACAATCAAGTTCTAGGACATGACAATGAGTAAGGAGATACAAGGCAAGTAAAACCAGTGTAGTATTGATGCCTGTTTACCTGGATATTGCAAGTGAACAGTTGAAGATCTAACAAGGACCTTTTCTTGTTTTGGAGTGAGAATACAACTTTTCCAAGGATTGTCTCATGTGGCAAAGGGTCAAGCTTGTGTTGCAGCTACTACCCAAGTGCATTCCCTAAAACGTGGATAACATGCTATCTTTGGAATTTCCATTCCCTAGCAAATACGATTGCACTTGCCAAAAGTAATTTGAGGAAATTTCTAGGCTGCACATGTAAGAAAGTAATCACACACAGGCAACAGGATTGCAGAAGACTTATTTTCCTAGAAAAACTTCAAGCTATTTCAGAACCCTTACAGGTAAAAGGCCACAATTCTAATTTACTGAGCTACATGAAAATGCAGCTTGGAGTGTGTGGGTGGTGTGACTGCAGCCAGTAGCAAAACTCCATTGATTATTTGAGAGTTAGCTACCTAACCTTTAYAGATGTTTTCATAAACACTAGATGATTGATTGGATTTTTGGGACTCCTAAATACATATGTAGATTTTGCCTAGAAGACCTGTGCAGAGACATAAGTATTATACAATGCTGTCTTAATTTATGCAGTTTTTGTCTTCATGCGTTTTTAGCTTTTCAGAAAGTTATGCATCTCTAATATGCAAACACCACATTTTCTTTCCCTCAGCTCCCATCCTTCCAAATGGAGTAGGGAACCTTTTTGACATACAAATTAGAGCATCGTAATTATGTTTTTGCTGAGCAAATGGCAGCTGATGAACTACAAGCAGGTATACATTAGGAGAAGCAGAGAATAAATCACCACTCTGCTGTTGTTATTTTTAGTTGCATAAGTTGAAGGAGTGTGTGCAGGGGAGAAGAAGGAATGAACAATAATAAAAAAAATAGTGATGGGTGCTTCTGAGCCCCAGTTCTGTAAGTTAATGAACGACCTTACTTTCCATCAGTGTCAAAGTGAGAAAAGAGAATGCTTTGCACTCTGCCAGATCTAAAGATGTAGACCAAAGAGATTGCTTTGAATTTATGAATCCTCCTCCCCATTCAAGGTTTTTTCTAAATCTTTCAGTTTGTATTTCGTATACACTTGTTACAGTGCAAGATGGACAGGTTCAAGGATGTTCTGGAACTCCAAAATTCCAGATCAAAGATCTAGAATTAAGTTTCCTAGTTCTTATTTGCTTTGTAGTAGTTTGGAGAAGTTCAATAACTTTTGGGGGGGGTTTTGCAGGTTGTCAGAACAAGCAGAAATTTCAGTAACGTTGCAACAGTGTCACAAATGTAAATGAAAATGTTTTAAAGATACCATTTCTGACTATGTCTGTAAACAGTGTATATTTTCAAGATGCTGAGGAGTTGGCAGTGCATGCTGCCTTCATTAGTCATGTGGGAGTATATCTTCTTTCACAGAATTTTAGTCCAAAGTAGCTTTATGGAGTTAAACAATAGACGACCACATATGCCATAAATCACAGGAAGCAGTAGTGTGTAGACATTATATGGGGAATAAATTAAGGCTTTCAGTTATAAAGGCAATAACTTATGGAGAGAGAAATTAAGAAACAGTCAATAGGTTTCAAAATGAGATGAGGAGAAAAAAGGAAGTCAATGAGGCAGGATGCTCAATGAAGCCTCTTTTAGGTGATGAGAGCTGAGGAGAAGACTTCTACATCAATAGCCTGCAGAAGGGTAAAGAAGAAACCCTTGTTAAACAAGGAGAATGAAGGGAAAAAAGGAGAAAAAGAAATAAAGTCAGAGCTCTTACACTTCTTGAAACTCCTAAAATTTTTTGGGACCAAAGCTTTTTATAGTACTTGTCTTCTGGTCTATGTCTAATGTAGAAACACTGAGTAACTCTACTCTGTAGTGATACTCAGTTTATTTAGAGCTAATCATAGAATCATAGAATCATAGAATCATTAAGGTTGGAAAAGACCTCTAAGATCATCAAGTCCAACCATCAACCCAACACCACCATGCCCACTAAACCATGTCCCTAAACACCTCATCTATGCATCTTTTAAATACTTCCAGGGATGGTGACTCCACCACTTCCCTGGGCAGCCTGTTCCAATGCTTAACCACTCTTTCAGTAAAGAATTTTTTCCTAATGTCCAATCTAAACCTCCCCTGGCGCAACTTGAGGMCATTTCCTCTCGTCCTATCGCTAGTTGCTTGGCAGAAGAGACCAACACCCACCTCGCTGCAACCTCCTTTCAGGTAGTTGTAGAGCGCGATAAGGTCTCCCCTCAGCC
>JAYKAV010002885.1:583852-601837 GCA_035582835.1 Phoebastria nigripes | reverse complement strand
ACACGCTCCAGCACCTCAATGTCCTTCTTGTAGTGAGGGGCCCAAACCTGAACACAGTATTCAAGGTGCGGCCTCACCAGTGCCKAGTACAGGGGGACGATCCCTTCCCTACTCCTGCTGGCCACACTATTTCTGATACARGCCAGGATGCTCTTGCCCTTCTTGGCCACCTGGGCAGATTGCCGGCTCATATTCAGCTGGCTGTCAACCAGCACCCCCAGGTCCTTTTCCACCAGGCAGCTTTCCAGCCACTCTTCCCCCAGCATGTAGCGTTGCATGGGGTTGTTGTGGCCAAAGTGCAGGACCCGGCACTTGGCCTTGTTGAACCTCATACAGTTGGCCTTCGACCATCGATCCAGCCTGTCCAGGTCCCTCTGCAGAGCCTTCCTACCCTCGAGCAGATCAACCCTCCTGCCCAACTTGGTGTCGTCTGCAAACTTACTGAGGGAGCACTCAATCCCCTCGTCCAGATCATTGATAAAGATATTGAACAAGACCGGCCCCAAAATGGAGCCCTGGGGGACACCGCTCGTGACTAGCCACCAAGTGGACTTCGCTTCATTCACCACAACTCTCCGGGCTCAGCTAGGAGCAATCTAGATTTTTCAGTATGTCTATGCCCCAACTAATTTATTCTATCAGTTTACAAAATGCCTCTGGATGTGATAAAACTTCTATATATTTGAGGGGAGTAAAAGGAAAAGAATGAAAAATTTTCAACAGTATGCTGTTGTGATCCTACCAAAAGGAAGGGATTCCATGGGAGAAAGTATGTAACAGTTCAAAAAATCAGGACAAGCCATTCCTTATCAACAACTTGCATGTTTTAATCTGAACAAATGTGTAGTGCTAAGCCTTGCATTTTATCTCCAGTCTGGAGTGAAGCTCTCCCGATCAGCACACCTCATTTACAGAGAACGTGCCTATCGGTCAATTGAGTTGTGTTGCATTATACATTGACAAGGGACTAGATAAGTTCATTACTTGGACAAGTTTCCTTTTAAGTGTCTTAAAGGGCAGAATGATTCCTCAGTAAAAATACAGTCTGTTGCATGAAGCAGGTGTCTGAGAGACTTGGGTTCCATTTCTTTTTCTGTTGTGCTGCTTTAGCCAAGTTGATTGGTTAATCAGATTTTTTAAAATTTTCCTTTTTCTGCAAAATGAATTACTATTATTATCTTCCTGAGGTATTCTTTTGAGAATATACACAGAAATGTTCAGGTAATACATTATAGAGGATCAAACAGGATCTAAAAGATTTTCAGCTCTGTTCTAGCAGCGCAGGTGTGAAATGTGTCACTAAGTCCACTGATAWTATTGTGGATTTACACTAACTTGTAATTGTTCAGATCTTCTTCTGAAACATTCTGATCTAATGCACTATTTCTGTCATAGTTTTTCATCAAAGGACAATGTGCACGACTTTTACAGCATTACTGAATTAACCATTCAAGACCATGTCTTGGTTACGAAGAATCAAGTAATTGCCTATTAAAAATTATGCATTACACCTAAAAGACACAATGACACCAGCAACGAAATTACTGGCAACCCATTTACAAGTGCATGTTGATTTAATTAGGAAATTAGCTGATTTTTTTTTTTTTAATACTTGTTTCTTAATTAAAGTCTTCACGGTGTTTGAGTGCTTATTAAGTCCATTTAGAATGGATGTACTAGCCACATTTTGGGATACATTTAAAATTGCCTGAAGTCCTTCTCCCTCCCCCCCCCCCCCATCTTTTCATTCATATTCATTACAGAAATATTATAGAAAACTTATTCCATTTATTTCAGACTCCCATTTCAACAAAAGGAAAATTAAGTGAAGAGGTGTATGTCTTCTACAATAAGACATGGAGAAAGAAGAAAAAAAGATCTTGCTGGCAATTGGTTTATGATAATATCTATTTATCATCACTTTGCAAAGGTGTAGCCTGAACTAATTTTCAGATGAACAGTATTTCCATTGTTGCCCAGTTTCACAACTAACACAGACAGCAACTCTTGCACTGGTTTGATCTGACTTCCTTTGACTTTGACTGAATATCCCTGTTCCCTGAGTAAGTTATTGTTTGAACCAGGGTAATATTTAGCCAAACACCTAATTTTGAGTTTCAGATCAAGGCGAAAACTACCAAAGAAACGTAATGGACACACAGCCACAGATGTGGTTACTTCGGCATGCCATAACCATCATGGTTTTATTAAAAAATAAATCTTGTTCCAAGTTGCATAACTTTGGGTCATCATCTCAAAATACATGCTTACTAAGTAAAAATTGCTGATACAGCTAAATATAGGTAGCACATTCCCTAAAAAGGATTGACAGCAWCACTTTAGTATCCTTAGATGGACCTCTAAGACTGACTTTTGAGATACCCCTGTGTAATTAAAATACGTCTGCTAGGAAGACTATCTACTGTCCAGAGCACCAAGTATGCTATTTCTGACTTCTGCATCCTAGTAGATGAAAATCTGTGTCCTGAACTTCTTTGTGCTAATAGCTATGTAAAGTGTATGGTTAAGACAAATCCTTAATTATAAAATTATCTTCCCCACTTAGGGTTGCAATCAGGTCAATTTTTTGTTTATTGGGCCAATAGTGACTGAAATAAAGTGTTGGTGATAAATTACTAGTATTACACTGTGATAATGATAAAGTAAATTATTTTAGAAAACTAATTTAGTATTTTAATAGTAACATAACTGAGATTTATATGAACAATTTTTACTCTCTTGACTAGTAACCTTTTTATTGATGAGTTAATGGCCAGCTAGATAAATTAGGCTCTGTCAGCTTCACCCAATGCCTTATAACAACTCACATTGGTCATTAACTGGTTGATTGGTAAAGTGTTTTATTATTGCTTTGGAAATATTACCTAAAATGAAGCACAGTAATTTCTGATCCTTTATCATTTTTATTTTGATGGCTTGACTTTTTTTAATCAAAAAATGTGATGCACATTGAGAACCCAAAATCTAAGCAGTTAATGTGGTTTAAACTGAAACCATCAAAGTTACTTTTCAAATACAGACATTTGCACTTGAAATAGTAGCCCATTTATGCCCTGTGAAAACATCAGGGTCTATGGAGAGATTAAATCTCTTCTAAAGAATTCCACATGCTCTCAGTTGTAAAAAGGCTGGATACATTTAATAAGGTAGCGATTCTATGCAATATTTTCTAATTAAGCTATATGAAACTTTTTTCTTAGCATTCACACAAGTTCAGGTAGGTTTTTTTCCCTTACCCCAGTTCAAAATGTGCTTATCCAAGATATGCGATGGGTATACAGAGTGACTGTTATCTCCTCAAACGTTTCGATTTTTTTAGGTAATATTTTACTTTCTAGGGGTGTTCCCACATGCACACTTTATTGCAGTCCAATTCATGAGTCAGAGTGAATTTCTATTCTTTGAATTAAGTGAATAACTTACAGAGAACAACGTACTCCTGTAATTAAGAGAGCTGCAGTGTGAGTTTTCACAATACATCATATGTTAATAATTTCTCAACTGCCTTTTCTTAATTTTGGAGGTTGTCAACTTCTCTTGCTATCTATTCTAAAACCAAATACTGTTTTGGTCCCTAATTCAATAAAGTTMTCTCTGCTATGTTGTTTAATTGTGAATGTTAACAGTCACAATCTCTTGTTGCAGTTGGATAGAACTGAGTGAAGAGGGGAAGGGGTTATAAGAAACAACCAGAATTTTGAATTTCCTAATGAATAACTTAAAATGATGTCAAAGAACAACAATGACAAAGTATCTACTAATTTTTTTTAAATGTTTTTCTCTGTGTGATGCAGATGTTCCCCAATGAAGTATGATGAAGGAACATCAAAGATAATATCTGACTGTGASTAGAGGTAGCCAAGCTCAGTTGTCTTTTCCCAGTCACAAACTTTTGCAGTTGTCTGTCTGATGTCTCTTACAGGGTTCAGGAGAATCATTGTACAACTCATTAAGTTATGACTGTAGGAATTCTGCCCTCCCTCTTACATTAAATAGTGCCCATCCCTTATTAAATATTTTTCGTGTATTGTATGGGGTGATTTACAGCTCTTTACATGTTTTCCCTAAGGACCATTAGAGCTCTCATCACCATTCTGTTTGATCACTTTAAGCTTTAATACATCCACTCCCAGTACAATTCTACCAACCTTAACTGAATCTAGTTGATGGGCTGATACTGCACAGGGAGCAACCATTAAGGATTTAATTTTTGCTTTATCAGGAGTCTGACAGGAGACTAGTGGGTTCCTCTGATTTCTCATCATGCCAGTTTGTGTTTAGTCTCTTGARAAGTCTTCAAGCATGAATGCACATCTATAAAAGATCAGGTCTAGTTTYCCAAGGGTTCTCAGGAAGTAGAATAATTTGCTACCTGCAAACACACCTGGAGGGAAAATTTGGTTGCTCATATATCTTGGGGTGAGAAAACAAGGACAAATTGAAAAAAATTTTTTTTTTTTAATTGGGGAAAAAAAAAAAAAGGCAACAGACCGATCCTGACTGGTATCAGTCCAGGACTATTAGTTTTGTCTATGGATGGTTTCCCCTTTGATTCCACAATGAAAATACTAGAAATTGAACAGGGTTCATGAAAGCCTGTGGATTTCAAAGGACTAAGATAGGTCATCTAGTCCAACCACATGCGCAAGGCAGGTGTGAATAAAATGGGTTGCTCAGGGTCTTGGCCAATTAAGTTTTTAACGTTTTCAAGGATGGAGATCCCACAGCCTCTCTGGGGCCCTGTTCCAATATCTAACCTCCTTTGCATTAAATATTGACATGGACTCCTGGCTCTTTATGGTTTCTGCAAAGACCTTGTTGATCTCCTTTCGACCCTTCCTGATGGCATACAGTCCACTTACCAGTTCTGATTTTTTTTTACCTAGCACCTCAGCCAAAGCACACCTTTGACAGCTGAGACCACCACCGTTTCCAAGTTGAGGGAGGCACTCCCCACAGCCTGCATGGCAGCATTCTCCCTCAGGAGCTCTCTCTTGGAGGAGGTCTCTGATGTGCTGGTAGTTGTTCCAGCTGGTGTAGGTTACTGCATAGTGGTGCATCACCACCCTCACTGCACAGGCTTAAGAGGAGATCCTGGGCCCCCTTGCCCTATTGTTGCAACCACTGGTGCGTTTCTGTGAGCTCCCTCTTGTCCTCCAGTTATAGAGTCACTCTCCAAGCACAGTTGAATAGCTGCTTGACACTTCCTGATCTTCAGTCAGTTGAAGACAAAAGRTGTAGGCACTTCCTAATCAGGAAACAGCCAACAGAAGCTGATTGTTAAAACTGGCAGGAACAAAAGCCTGCAGAAGCCTTCAGAATGCAGCCTTCAGCAGCACCATCAAACCACCACAAGTTCCCATAAAATGATCCCCAAAGAAATCCCCAGAAGTTTCCTGCACTCTGAAAGAAACATTGAAGTCTTTTGAGATATATGAGTTAGCAAAGCAAACTATAGGCATTTGCTCTATTGCACTGTATGTCAAAGAGTCCATATTCACAGCTAGGAAAGAGCCAATGTTTAGCTCCAAAAATGGTGGTATTTAATTTATGGAGTAAAGTGGATTCATTTTCCTCAAATCTGTCCACCTCCAGTGGTTTATTTTATTTAGTTTCCTTAAACAAGCTACACACATAAGCATCATTACTCATCTTTTCTTTCTTGGTTCAAAGTCTAAAGAGGTTCTTTGAATGATAAGCTTAGATTACATGGCTTAGTGATATCTAAAGATGGTGGAGACGAGTCTGTCTCATATGGAACATCAGTAAATGCAGCAGAAGCCAGGCCTTGCCTCTGAACAGGCATAAATGTGCCTCTGTCCCAGAACAGTTCGCAGCGAGAGAGAACACAAAAGTACTGTCTTTATATAGATATTAATGGTTTTATTGAGGTTAATGAAAGATACCCTAAGAAATCCACATGGCTTATTGAGTGGGCTAGGAGATATGTTTACATGTAGGTAGGTTCTGGCAGGATTTTTTTTTTCTTCTTTTTTTTTTCTACACTCATTAACTTAGAAAAATTGTATTCAGTGTTAGCTGACCTAAGGAGCACCTTTATATTTGCTCAGGCAGCAAAAATGTAGACAAGAAAATGTCTTTTTCAGCAACATAAAGACAGATGAGGCATACAAGGAGAGTCTTTAGAATAATAATTATATAACTAACTTAATTAGTCTCTGCTTCAATCAAAAGACAGTATGATAACACCAGCAAGTTGGTTTATATCCACAGAGACTAAAACATTAAAAATATACACAAAAGGTTCTCCAGGGTGTTGTGCTGTGTTATGATTATGGCCCTTGGAACAGAGCAACTATCCAACTGGATGAAATAGAAAATTATGGGAAAATATAAGGCAGATTTTTATAAAGCAGTTCAGAAATGGAACAGAAATGGAACACACACACCCCCGAAATCAAGTCAAACATAAGAATCAAGAAAGGCACCATGTTGTTTCCATTATAGCAGTACTTAGACTGACACGGGGTCCCTAATGTTTGAAGTGTTTTCAAAGCCCTAAGTCAACCCTCCATTYCAACACAACCAGGCAAGGTAAAGAAGGGGACTAACAAATGTCCTTATTTTACAAGTAGAGAAATGAGGTTTCCCCAAAGTGACCCAGGGAGTCTATGAAAGCAGGCAACTGAAACTTAAGTCTGTCACTTTGCAATTCATTAAAAAAAGGATGTGAACGTAGGATAGATTTAATTTAAATGAGCATGCAAAGGTACTCTGGAAACCTCAGAGAAATGCAGGCAAACATTCATAGCTGGCCACATAAATTGGTTAGTACCTGCGACTATTGATTCACTCACATTAGTCTCAGAAGGTTCCTAGAAGCTACAGGATTTTTCCCACATTTCTCTGCATGGCATAGGTTGTCACTGAAATTATTTCAAACTCACTCTAAGTGGTCAGGATATAGAATATCTATAGCTGCTTTTGTGAATTCTAACAAAAATATTACTCCATGCATTCTGGGAGACCTTACTGCAAAACTCTCTGAAATATAAAGGGACACTGAATACAAGTGATCATGGAATTGGCAATGATAGTGCTTTTTCTTTCTATTCCAGCCAAGTGAAGGCGAAGACTGATATTCAGCAGAAAACTATTAAACATTACTTGGCTGTCTTTGCCTGAAATACCAGCAAAGGAGTCTGAGGTATCTGTCACATTAATGGTACCAAAATTTGCTCACCAAGGAGGAATATCAGTGAGCAAAGAATTGCTAATGGCAATATTGTGTGACAAGTAACACTGTACTTGTGAACTCCCTGTTAATCTGAAAGAATATGCATCTGCAGAAAATAAAATATAGCTAAACAGCAATGTCAGAGGATCACATGAACAGAAATATCATCCCTTTGGGAAGAATAAATTATTTATTTATTTATTTATTTATTCGGCTTTGATGTGCCTTTCTTCTGTCTCTTATTTTCCTTTACCATCTATAGCACTTCTAAGATACTCTCAAAAAGAAAAGAAAGTTTCCTTTTTTTTCCTAAATATTTTAATATAGCTATTCTCTTGTTGAGAACAACTGTGATTTTTTTCCCTTGCCAACTCACTAAGTTCCACCCACACAGAGCTTAGAGGGTAATGAAATTAAAATTATGTGGCATTCTCTTCTATTTCTTGCATTATGGAAGAATGAAAATGGGAACAGAAAGGAAAAAGATTACATCAGAACTTAGTCTTATCTGATGATTAACTCATTAATGTGATTGTTTAAAAAATAAAGGAGAACTAAAGTAAATTGAATAAAATAGAAGTAGTATTAGAAAATTGCGTGTGAAAACAGGTGAATAAACAACACATTCTTTGACCTGCTTTAATAATCAATGTATTGCAAAAAAGGGTCCAGAGAGTGTATGATAAAACAAGTCTCTTGCCCACCTCTCTCCCTCCCTCTCTCACACACACCCTCACACACCACTGCAGTTAACAGACAAGAAGTCTTTGTGGAAGAAAAAAAAGTTATATTTAAATTTCATTTGGATGGTTTGTGTCTTTTTCTCCAGAAAATATGGTAAAAGAGAGGATGTAAGATGTTATATTCATCCATTTCCTTCCATGTCCTTCCCAGGAAAAATAGTGAAAATGAGCTCTTCAGTGAAAGGAATTGTTTAAAACATATATACACCCATGTGAAAATCCATACCTAAATTGCTTCAGTCACAAATTAGGAAAATAAATATTTGCTTTTTTTTTTTTTTAATTGGGAAATTTTTTTTTTAATTATGATTGAAGCTTTTTTTTTTTCTTTTTTCTTTAAACAGGTCTACTGTGATCCGCTAATTTTTTTTAACCTTGAGGGCTCCATGTTGGCATGTTGGTGAATACTGAAGGCTAGAAGAACTGTCCCCTGAAGTGTGTCCCCTGTCCCCTGAACATGAATATGCCCCATCAGTGTCCCTTGAGGCGTATCCAAGGATGTCATCTCCTGCCACAGGATTCACCTTTTGTTAGGTGGATAAGAAATTTGAAGGTTACATCTATATTTTCCCTGCACTTCATTGATCAATTGATAAAAAATCACTCGCCCTAACACATTGTCTTTTTAAGACTTCTGGTATATAAACATCTTTCCCTGACTTCAGTAGGACCAGTTGCAAATAAATTCCCACACAGAGATACATAGTAGACGTTATTTGGATGTTACCAATGAAATCAAGTGAATCATCTATGCCAGTAGTATCCTTTACTCCAGATCTGAAGCTGAATCAGTGGAGAAAATTCATGTCCATTGGATATTCTGATCAATAGAGGTGTCTGAGAAATGAATGTGGCTCAATATATTTAGCAAGTTAATTAGTAGACATCTCAGTTTTGGACTTAATTAGTAATCTCAGAATAGCTGTAACCTCAGTATTTCATACATTCAAACCAATAAAGTTTACTTGCTACTATTTAAATTCATTTCCTAACAAAATATTAGTTAGCATCAATAAAGATGTGTTTTATAATGAAAAATAAATAATATGCGAAGGTGATTAAAGAGTACGATGCTGGGTAGAACCATGAAGAAGTGAAAAGTAAATTTTCAATGGCTAATAAGTGAAGCATTGAATGGGATCAGACTGAGGGTTTCCCATGTGTTTTGGGAAGTTTTTAATTATTGAAAATGAGGATTTTATGGGAAAAAACTTTTTTTGTTTGTTTGTTTGTTTTCCCATGAGTTTCTCAACGTGAGAGAACCTGGGGAGAAATGTCAAGTTTTCAGAATTTCTACATGGAGCAAAAAAAGAAAGTTTTCTTGTTGAATATGGCATTTCTAAGTTATTGATGTAGGTTGATGTTTTGAAATCTATTTTAAAGACTATAAATTATTTTCCTTTTAAATATCTATTTATAGAAACTTGGAACCCTTGTTTGCACCCAAAGAAAGAGGTAACAAACAGAAAGAGAAAAAAATATTTAAAACAAAGAAATCTTTATATGACATATAGGTTTTCTTCTTCACAAAGAATTGCTTTTTGCCTAACTGCAGGCACTTTATTGTGCCAATTGCTTCAACATTCCCTATTTGCAGTGGCACAAAACCCCTCCATGAACAGAATTTCCTGTATAAAGGAGAAAGGTCAGTTTGTGGTGCATTTCAGTTATTTCTCAGCCTATCTTATTGTATTGCTAAAATACTAAATATCCATTTAATGCTAGAAAGCAAGAGAGCTGCTGCTGTGTCATGCTTTATTTAAATAATACATGCTTTATTTATAGACCATATCTTTAAGTTGCTGGAAGCACATTATTGTTACGTCTGAAGTTGCCAATATGGAAAACATTAATTGCTCTTTTAGCATCATGTAAAGTGTTTCAGGGAGTGTAATAAGATATGAGTTCACCATTTATTTAAATAAAATTAAGAACTAGGAAATTCTATTGTTATCATCACTCAGAGTACCTGTGAAAGAAATAGATATGACTCTGGAAGTTACAAGATTCAGTGTTCAGCATAAGCCTAAGAGATGCCATTGTTTTCTCATAGTATATTTAATTAATGCACAATTACATGGTTAACACAATAATTTTACAGTCTGTAATTGAGTAATGGCTTCACAAATGTTAAGACTTGGATACACAGCAACTAAGTTGACTCTAGGTGAAGATTCTGTTTAGAAACTCAATTAGAGACTGCCATTCCCAAAATTGTACAACAGATCATTTGCACATTCACACAATTCTCAAATAATGTCCAGATGAATCTTAATAAAACCATAAAGAGAAAATTCAATCCAAAATGAATTTAAATGATCCATAAATCTACATGCTGAAATTCTCAAAATAACTGTTTTCCAACCTTTCCTTCATTTTCACATAACTGTTCATATTTTTATTCAAGTGTTTGACATTTAAGACATGGAATAACATTTTAAAAGGAAGAGCTTTTTTTTTTCCTTCTATCTGAAAAGCTTATTTTCAGTTTTGCTAATTCTACCAATATTAGTGAAAAATGAGAAATGTAAGAATTCTATATATTCTCATAAAGAATTTTTTTGTGGCCAAGGGGTACTCCATAGTGGATAGGATTTTGGGTGAAACGAGAACAGCCCTGTGGAAAGAGATATGGGGGTTTGGTCTGATGGCAAGTTGAATATGAGTCAACAGTGTGCCCTGGCAGCCAAAAGGGTCAACTGTGTCCTGGGGTGCATCAAGCACAGCATAGCCAGCCGGTGGAGGGAGGTGATTGTCCCACTCTACACTGCACTGGTGTGGCCCCACCTCAAGTACTGTGTGCAGTTTTGGGTGCCTCGATATAACAAGATGTGGGGAGTTGACCCTGGCTGGATGCTAGGTGCCCACCAAAGCTGCTCTATCACTCCCACTGCTCAGCTGGACAGGGGGAGAAAAATAGGATGACAGGCTCGTGGGTCGAGATAAGGACAGGGAGATCACTCAGCAATTACCATCACGGGCAAAACAGACTCGACTTGGGGAAAATTAATTTAATTTATTACCAATCAAATCAGAGTAGGGTAATGAGAAAATAAAAACTAAATCTTAAAACACCTTCCCACCACCCCTTCCTTCTTCACGGGCTTAACTTTACTCCCGAATTCTCTACCTCCTCCCCCTCCAGCGGCGCAGGGGGATGGGGAATGGGGGTTGCGGTCAGTTCATCACACGTTGTCTCTGCCACTCCTTCCTCCTCACACTCTTCCCCTGCTCCAGCGTGGGGTCCCTCCCCCGGAAGACAGTTCTTCACGGACTTCTCCAATGTGAGTCCTTCCCATGGGCTGCAGTTCTTCACGAACTGCTCCAGTGTGGGTCCCTTCCACGAGGTGCAGTCCTTAAGGAACCCCTGCGGGGTCACAAGTCCTGCCAGCAAACCTGCTCCAACATGGGCTCCTCTCTCCAYGGGGTCACAGGTCCTGCCAGGAGCCTGCTCCAGCACAGGCTTCCTATGGGGTCACAGCCTCCTTCAGGCATCCACCTGCTCCGGCATGGGGTCCTCCATGGGCTGCAGGTGGATATCTGCCCCACCGTTAACCTCCATGGGCTGCAAGGGGACAGCCTGCCTCACCATGGTCTTCACCAGGGGCTGCAGGGGAATCTCTGCTCTGGTGCCTGGAGCACCTCCTCCCCCTCCTTCTTCACTGACCTTGGTGTCTGCCGAGTTGTTGGTCTCACATATTCTCACTCCTTTCTCCAGCTGCAGTTGCTGTTGCACAGCAACTTTTTCCCCTTAAGTATGTTATCACAGGGGTGCTACTACTGTTGCTAATTGGCTCAGCCTTGGCCTGACATCAAACTATTAAAGTCTGTCCAGAGGAGGGTGACTAAGATGGTGAAAGGTCTCGAGGGCAAGACTTACGAGGAGCGGCTGAGGTCGCTTGGCTTGTTCAGCTTGGAGAAGAGAAGGCTGAGGGGTGACCTCATCGCAGCCTACAGCTTCCTCAAAGGGGGCAGTGGAGGGGGAGGTGCTGATCTCCTCTCTCTGGTGACCAGTGATAGGATGCAAGGAAATGGAATGAAGCTGCATCAGGGGAAGTTCAGATTGGACATTAGGAAAAGGTTCTTCACTGAGAGGGTGGTCGGTCACTGGAACAGGCTCCCCAGGGAAGTGGTCACGGCATCAAGCCTGTCAGAGTTCAAGGAGCACCTGGATGATGCTCTTAGTCATATGATTTATTTTTAGGTAGTCCTGCGAGGAGCAGGGAGTTGGACTCAATGATCCTTATGGGTACCTTCCAACTTGGGATATTTTATGATTCTATGATAAGAAATCTCTCCAATACTTAAGCGATTCAAACAGCTTTTCTACAGAGACATCCCCTGTAAGGCATTATATTCCAGCTGGATATAACATTAGTTTTGTGAATTTCACCATCATTACTAATTTGTTTTAAGGCCAACATTAGAAAATAGATAATAAAACCAATTAATAAATGAAGAACTACTTTACAAGCAGGAATGCTCTGCGTCCTGACATCCATAACAGTGCTTCAAGTGGAGGTAGGAACTTATTCAGAAACACCCTACGTGGACTGCAACTTTATTGTACTCTTGTGAGTACAACTGCATAATGAATCTTTCTTCAATTAACAAAACAAGGCTCTTAAACTACAATGTTCTGATTTATTTGGCATTGGAAAATTTAATGTGATTAGGAGATAGCACACTAATGGAGTTCTCTGTATCAAAACATCATCAACTATGCATTCTTTGTATTTATTTTTATACTTTGGCTTGCATGATATATCAAATACAAACCAGAGTATAGTGCATGCTCTTCCGTTCGTTTGCTCCAGATAAACGTTTTATCATCCTCATGTTCATCATTTAATCATATGAAAGACCAAATATTTGCTGGAAATAAGAATAGTCAGGAAAGTAGGTCAAGATCAGACAATAAGCAGCGAGCTTTGGATTATGCTGACACTTATAGGTGGTCTGATACGTGAGTAGTAGACAAAAATATAGTTGTAATTTTTCCATGTAGGTTGTTATGGTTTTAGACCATCTGTCTTCCTAAGCCATTTCTGCATGTGAGGAGCTAATTAAACATAAGCTAGGACTCTATACAGGGGTAATTGACTCAAGCATTTAGTGGCCAGTGACATTCAAGCAATAAAATAAAGAAATTTGTAGTGACACCAAACATAGGATCAAAATATAAAGAATGGTTGGTTTTTTTGGCTATCTAAGCATCTACCAAGAATATTGAAGGTGGCGGTGATGATTTTAAAAAAAAAAACAACCAAAACACTAAATGATTAATTTTTATAGAATTAGACCATAAAATACCAGGCTTGGAATTGGTCTTTGGAAGTTGGTTCCAAATACTCCACTCCCAAGACCAAATCATTCATTCCAGATGTTTGTATAATTACTTAAAGCTCCTGCGTGCTCTTGCCAGCTCTATAATTGGATGATTGCGACTTGGAGACAAATTAAGAAATTAGTTTTCATCAGTGTTCTAGTAACTCTACTTTTCAGAAGTCAGGACACCTACTTGACTCCATATAACAAGGTACAACCGTGACGAATAATTTCCTGCAATGTGTCAATAAGGTAAAGACCATACGGATTCCTGCTTAATGAGGAAATATTAACTGACCTGAAAATATTTTACTGCTTACAAAAAGGAAAAAACCACAATAAAGCTAATTCTGGGTATCATCCTACGCAAAAGGACACAAAAGAGAAAGTTTTAAATACAAAAAATGACAATTTGTAATCATGGCCTAATTGCTATGCATAAGGTCACAATGAGGTCAGCATAAAGAGCATTGAAATGGCTGCCTCTTGTGAAGCAAATATTGCCGAGGGATGTCTTTGGAGTGGATATGATTGCAGAGAATGAAACCCAATAGATTGCAAAGAAGATCTGAAAAATTGTTATGAAAAAGTAGGGCATGAATGTATGCTTTCCTGTATGTTTTGCAAACTTCTAACAATTTCAAGCCTGCGTCACTATCCTGCCTTATCAAGTGTTCTTTTTCTTCTTTGTGTCTCTGTGTGTGTGTACAAAAAAATTTACACAAGGTGTGGTGAATATACTGGTGTCAAATATATTCAAAATGGTAAGATTTTAAGAAAGTCAAATATTCCCATTCTTTAGATATAGTGTAGACCTATAACTAGAGTATTAACTAGGGTTTATCGGAAGTAGTACAGAGTGGAGGAATGTGTGAATGGTACATCCAGCACTACCTAGCTATTCTTAAAGAAGCAGAATGATACTGGCTACAGTATGTTAAAGAGAAGAGAACAGAAGAGAACAGTAGATAAATAAATAAGTTAAGTCGGATCACGTAAGAGAGCTTCTGCCTTCCTCCGTCACAGCATGCTTGAGCTGTGCCCTCCACTGCTAAACTCCAGTTCTGCAACACATGGAGGGGAATATAGTCCTTTCTCTGACATAAAAGCATAAGTGTGATAGTAACTTCATTATTTTGACTGATTTATTCCTGACCAGATAACAAGTAACAAATAACAGACAAGCGGCAACTGAGGACAACTGTAGACAGAACAGAGTTCATGTAGGTAATCCCAGTATCTAGTAGGTCAGTGATCAGATTTGAATTTGTGCAAAATATCTTGGACCTGAAGAAGTCCGAGTTGCCCAGGTAAACTTCTACAAGATAAGAAGCTTTTCAATCTAACTGTACTATAATGGTCATATGGTTCAGGGTGGTGAAACACTGGCACAGGTTGCCCAGAGAGGTGGTAGATGCTCCATCCCCGGAAACGTTCAGGTTCGACGGGGCTCTGAGCAACCTGATCTAGTTGAAGATGTCCCTGCCCATGGCAGGCGGGTTGGACTGGATGACCTTTAATGGTCCCTTCCAATCCAAACTATTCTATGATTCTATGATTCTATATACCTTGCACGTATAAGAACTTCTTCCCCTTCAAGAGACTTAAAAAGCAGTGAACATTTTCTCTTTTCATTGAATTACAGGCTTTTGTATTCTTTCAAGTGAACCGCTCTGAAAATACTGGCTTTTGAACTGTGCCTAATCCATATTGTTGCTTCTGTTGTTTGGTTACCATCTGGACAATTGTTCTGTTTCAAATTTTAGCCCTTGCCATCCATCTACATTTAGCTTGTGAGCCTGCTCCCTCCCGTTCTGCGCTAGTGCAGGTGGTGACAATGCCGTGGTGTGAGCTCTGAGTTTGTAGGAGGTCTGTGCTAAAAGCTTTTCAAGCTTTTCCTTTCAGGTTACCAGTCTGTGAACTTCCTCCTACAGTTCAACTGAAGAATTTGATTTCTCCATTGAGTTGACAGAAGCTATTGATGGTTTGTTTGTATGCTATTTCACTGTCTTTTTGAAGAAGAGCTTGAAGTTGAAGGAAATAACTGGTGATGCTTAGTGTAACATGAACACTTTTTTGAGTTTCCTTCTCAGCTGAAAATAGTAGATAGGCAAATGATTACAGTAGCAGATGTGACTTGTGACGTCAATGCCATTTCTGGCCCACTTAATGGAATAATCCATCAGAGGGAGAGCATAATGACAGGCAAGTGATGCATAAGCAAACAACCCTTGTGATGTCAATCTAACTTCTCCTGTTTTGTACCAGGTAAAGGTTACTGTGGCAATGAATGAGTCACTTCTCTCCTGTCGTTAGCCTGTTCAGTAGTAAAGGCTTGTTGAGTAGCTTCAACCAAAGTATCTAGTCCTGGTTATCTTCTCAGATCTTATACTTCATGCTTCCTGGCAATTTTGTGATATGTATCATGAGACAGACCTATACACTCTGCCTGCAGTTCCTCTAGGATAAGAAGTCAAAGGATTTCTTGCATGACATACCCCTCCTGTAGGAAAAGTTTATTTTGTAGTCTAAAACTTGTCTGTAATGTTAGAATAAGATTTTTTTTTTTAATTGTTGGGTCAAGTTGTTTTCAGGGAACCATGCATGGATTCGGATTGTTTTTCTTAATTAGATATTGTAACAAGCAACTTTAACTTGTTCTCCTGTTACTGTAGGGGCTTGTACTTCATGCAATTACTTCTACATCAGCATCTGTTTGGATGTCTGGTGAAGACAAGAGCTTTCCTATTTTCAGCTTCTGGTTTGTACCTCACATATACAAATTAGAGTAATTCAGGTGACCACCACACAACTGCATTTCATTCATGACAATGTTGTTGCATCAAGTACTAATTCAAGTCTGCACAACATGTGTTTGAAGCAGAAAAGCCCACTGTATGGAAGAAATGCTGGGAGGTCTTTGATGAACTCATGCCATGTTACACATTGGAAAACATCTGAAATTCAAGACAAGAAAATGTAGTTTTCACCATTAAGTTCTTCAACATGTGGATGTAAGTGGTTGTCTACTATAGCTTTCTTTGATTCCTTTGAATTAACACAGACATCGACATGCAAGTAACACCTGTCCGTACTGTGGATTTCTGTTGCTGAAAAGATGATGTTCATTTCCAGAATTCAGATGTTCCTCTGGATTCCCCATTTTATTAATGTTTGTTAATATAGATATTTCTAGTACAGTATTCATCTCATTTTAAAGAAGACATTCAAGGTAGATCAGATGAGATGCCCAGAAATTTCCCATTTGTCTCCTCTGTTTATAAGGAAAATCCAGAGTGACCAGGCTCAGATGTAGATGTATCTACATTGCGAATGTTTGAAGTAAGATAAAGTGAGTCTTATCTTTCCAGCTGTATTTGTGGTGACTAGCGTTGAAACCCGTTCAGAGGGACCTATGTTTTTGCTTATTGTCATTCTAGGTTAGATTTTCCAGCTTCTGGTTACTCAGTATCTCTCAGTGAAAATGGCTGGTGGCTTACATTAGCTTAAATTTTGGTATCATGGGATTTCCACACTTCCAAGTGTTCCCTTGGCATTCTGTCACTTGTATAGCTGAAATGGGAGCTTGCATTGCAGCAATGTGTTCAATGTCTGGGGACACTGAAGCAGTGACCTATTTGAACGTCCTGCTCAGCAAACAGGTCTCTGCCTGCCATAGCGATAGGCTCCATGCAGACTTCAGCAGGTATGAATGTCATATTTATATACATGCAACCAAACATAAAAATTGGATTCTGCTTGTAACTGACTGCACAAGTCTAATGATTTGGTATTGTTCTCTTCTGTTTTAATGGATTTACTTTTTACTACATGAGAAATAAGGAAAAAATAAGTATACTGCCAAGAATAAGCCAGAAAGGAATAACATCTTTGGCTTACCACCGGCAACGCTTAGCCACGCTGTCTATAGTAATCATTGCAACAACTTAAAATATTCACTTTGTCAGCTTATTAATATTTAATGTATGATCCAGAATATTTTCAGACTTCAAACTGGTGGTTACAATCATCTCGCATAACTTGAGGCACACAGCTAAGCTGGACATGTGGTTTCCTTATACTTTCTCTGTATCTAGTGGTGAGAGAAAAAGAAAATGCAGATGAAAACTTAGACCTTAGATAAAGTTAAAAGTTCCCCTCAGTTTCACACTCTATCTTGATTATGAAATGTAACTGTGATCCTTTTTGTGATTTACCAGCTAAGCCTCTACGTTCATGGTACATGTCTGCACTAATAGTTTAAATTCTTTCCTTYAGTCAGAACCTTTGGCACACAACAACAGAGTGGAGATAAAATAGTTACTCTCAGGATCATGTGTTTCACCATGAACATGGTAAAATATAGCAGTCGTTTACAGTACACCTTCTTCCTATCTGTTATGAGAGTTTGGGTCATCTCTTTGCAATAAAGTAGAAATAGTTAGAATAGTATCCATATTGGAGTTTAACAGGAACATATGAGTCCAAATGTTTAGTTAAAATTGAAAGAGAGAGAAAGCAAAACAATGTCTTAGCAAAAGACTTTTTTGTTGATTTCTTACCACAGAAGTTTTGAGCACTTGTCACCAAGTATTCACAGGCACTTTCCTGGCATGATGAAGGAAGAACCTGGATTGCTCTGACAGCATTTCACACTCCCAGATATGAGCACTTCCACACCAAAAAAAAAAAAAA
>JAYKAV010002885.1:387080-583662 GCA_035582835.1 Phoebastria nigripes | reverse complement strand
AGGAGAGGAGAGGAGAGGAGAGGAGAGGAGAGGAGAGGAGAGGAGAGGAGAGGAAGAAAAAAGAGCATGGTAAAAATGTACTAGTAGTAGTTGTCAAGCACTTTGCATTCAAAATTGCTTATTCTTTTGGCTGGTGGCTATAAATAATAAAGAATTCCAGACTCATGCATGAAACATTTTGTCTTGATCTGACAGAAACAGGAACATCTCCTGATCTTTTCATTGCCTCTGGCCTTTTCTGGCCTTACCACTTGATATTAAATGCTGAAGATGCAAACTATTTTTAAGGTTCCCTGTGTGGCCCAATGGCTGTATGTGTGTTTGCCTACAGCACAGAGGAAGCTCCTGGTCACTCTGTTGTCTACACTGGCTTCTATCTACTTGGGTGTACTGTGCTTCATTGTTGGTTACAAGCCTTAATTTCCTTTGTATGTACTAGCGAATGGGGAAAGGGGCTGGTTTGCACCCAGAATTTCCGCAACACACAGCTGGGGTGCAGATAATATGTGCATCCAACCAGAAAATTCAAAATCAGTCTGTTACCCCTAATTTAAGCATTAGTTTTGTGATGCCATATAGAGTCGATAACTCTTCTACAGTTATATGCTGATTTCGACAACGTCTCTGTATGTCAGTTATCCTTAATTAAAGTGACATTGTTCATTATATAAATCCATGCTGTTTAGACAACCCTGGTCAGGTTACTGTCAGTTTTGAAATAAATGCCTAGAAAAAAAGAGCACAGAAGTTTTGTGCATGTGCTTTAATTGACACAACTTCAAATACTGAAATAAGAGGAAAAGCAGTAATGTCAAAACTGCTCTGAAATGCTGAAGAGATGGGCGCAACTTGCATCTCTCAAAAATGCCCTTTCGTAATGCTTCTCCTCCCTGTTGAGTGATGTGGAGATCAGATGAATATATATATAGGCATTCACCAGACATCTACTTGCACAACTCCCTCAGGACTCGGGAGCAATGTCTTTGCAAGTAAATTCAGTCTGCCCAGAGATGTCCCCAGGCATAGAGCCAATGGAATGGATTGGCTTGAAATCACACTTGTAAACCACTTCAGCCTTGAAAAGAGAGTGGCTGCATGCAAGTTTTGCTGCATCCACTGGGCTCCCTGGCCTGTGCTAAGTCTCAAACATACCAGGAAATTCTTCAGGATGATGCCAGTCAACATAAGCCAAAACTCTGCCAGAGACTGTACTAAGATTTTTTTTTTTTAATAATATAGATGAAAATTCCCAGACATTGTTTAATATACTAGTGCAGATCTGTGCAGTCAGTTCTGTGCGCATCCAGCAGCAGATGAGAGTGCTCTCTCTACTAATGCCTGTACAACTTTCAGGACTGATTGTTATATTAACATATTAATCTCTATCAGAAAATCATAACTAATTCCCTTGGTGCCCCTGATTCATAAAAGGGAAATTGTAATACCCCGCTTTCTCAGATTATGCAATCATTGGCCAAGGACTTGAGAGTCTGCAGGCAGGAAGTTCTTGGTCCTGCTATAGGTGTTTAGATTATATTTATTTGTGTTATGTAAATAGAGTTATTTTCCCTTCCCAAAAAAGTCCATGATGTAAAAATTATTGATTTCAAATTTTCAGTTGTATAAGAATTGAAAATCCAGAGAATATTGCAGTTGATTAAGCTAAACTTTAACAATGTATTTGAAATTTTTAATTTCCTTTCTACTTTTTTACCATTTACTTCTTTATTTCTGAACTTTGAACCTTGAATATTTTTGAAAGTACTAAATAAGACATTTGAACACCATCAGAATTAAATGCAACACATCTTCCTCAGTTAGTAACAAACCTACATGGAATGCAAATGTTTTGGCTGCATTGAGTCATTTGTGAAATATTTTCACAGACCGTGATGAATATTCATGTTAGTTAAAATTTCTCTTTGTTTGACTTTTTGGAAAAGGAAGGGCTTGTTACTAAGAAAACTTGCATTTAATTTATTTAAATGCTTTTTTTTCTTTTATCCTTCCTCAGTGCATTCAATGTCATTCCTGCTAGACAACGAAATGAGCGGTCACTGGTTGTCTATGGAGAAAATGTCATCCTTTCTCTAACATGGTGAGGTCTTTTTGCTTAAACCTTCCTTCATCTGCTATAATACCAGTTACTTCACAAGTTTGGAATTAATTTCCACAGAACATCAATGAAAAGGTAGTCTCAGCCTCTGCTTCATTGCTCTGTTTTCCTATCATCCGTAAATTGCACTACCTTTTAGTAACATGTTCCAAGTTTCAGTGCTTCTGATATTTTGTGAAATGAAAATATTGCATAAGGGATATAATAATACTTCCATGTTTACAGGCAGCCTGAAAGATGTCAGGAAATTGCAAGCGAGTTTCCATGTGAATAGTCAGGGAAAAAAACTCAGGAAAGATCGTTGCATTACATGAGCCATTCAATTATGTTGTTCATTGACTTTAAATGGATTACTGCCATGATGTGGTAAATAGAAACTGCATAAAGTATTTATATTTTATTTAAATGTCAGTTACTTAATTTACTTTCTCATTATACATTAAAGTAATGATCATCCTGTTTATTAGTGTTAAATATTTCATGGACTTCACAACACTGTATAACTTACTATAAATGAATAGAGGTCATTACATTACCCGTTGTGTAAGATTGTATCAGCAGCAGTACACGTGGAGAGAAAGCAGGAGAAAAATTGTCATGGAAAAAAGAGGCCTGGATGGTATAATCTCTTCAAGGAATCACTGTGCTATATCTCAGTTGTCCAATAAAAAAAAAGTGCTAAAATAAAACAGGAATTGCACCATAATTATTATGACCTATATTTATAGAACTTGCATCTTGAAATATCCTAAAGCAATTTACAAATGGATTTTCAACCTATATGCAGAATAAAGAAACAATTACAATCACTAGCAAAATACAGATAACTGTGTGATGAAGTGTGATTGCAGTTTAAACAGAAGAGACCAATATTATGCAGCAGTTTAGGAAAACACATTGATCTATAATGTAATATCACAAAGAAATATAGTCAGAAATTTAAAAATCCAGATCAAATTTAAACAAAGATTGAAAAGAAACAACGAGTAAGAAGAGCTAATATACCTGATCATAGGAACAAATAACAAATTCAGGTCAAAGTTTGCTCAGACTTTCATGAAATTTCTGTTTTCAGACAAAAAAATTTACACAAGGTATTTTCAACACAGTACTGAATTGACAAGGCCCACATTTTCCCATCAGTTCTTTCAACTAGTTCAAGTTGGAAATTAAAAAAAAAAACCAAACAAAAAGCAACCAAAAAACCTCCCAAACCTTTAAAAAATCGTGTTAATTCTCTTCTTGAAAGACAAATCAAATCAAAACCCCTCCCCACACACAAACACCAGAGATGACCCTACTCCCCTACTCCCAAGTGTCAAAATCAGCTTTTGAATGCTCTTGTGAAGCATTTGCTGACGTGGTAATGGTCACTAGCATTGCTGTAACAGAGTACATTTTGCACGCAATTGAGAGTTAAACAAGTCTTAGTGGCGTTAATGGATATTGATATATAATGAATTAGGAAAAGATATTGAGTTATACACCCTGATTTCCTGGAATGCCTTGCTTTGCCTGAGTACACTACAGAACATGCCAATGCACGGCGAACATTTAAACTGAAAGGGATCTCACAGGTCATTGAATCTAGTTTCTTATTGCTGCATGATATCTCAATGTATGCCTTTTTTGTAAGCTCATTCCAAGGCTGTTTTTAAAATAGGCATATTTTCTGGGCGATTAGTTTTGGTTTTTTGCCTCCAGCATTTCAGTCGCTCATAGAGGGAAGGTACTATCACGGAGAAACAGGAATGAATAAAGTCTCAAACGCTGTTGTTTCAATGACTGTGAAAATTTGAGGTGACAGCCAAATATGAAATAGTGCTTATTACCTCTCCCTTACAGACAGTACTTTCAATGGCAAGAGAGAAAACAAATAACAAGCTCTATGTCTGATGACAAGTCTGTTGGCCTCTTGGAAAGGAGGAGAAAGGGGTGAGTTAAAGAGTAAGAATTCAGTGGTCATCACCATAGGATGTGATGGAACATATACCAGATCCTTTTTCACAAGATATGTGCTGAACTCAGTATCTCTGGAAGCTCCCTCCCCATAGCTGTTCACTTTTTCCAGTCTCTTACAATGAGGAGTGGTAATCCCTTTATCTGCTGTCTCTCTACACTCGATTCCACATAACCCTCACCCATCTCCTCCTCTTTTCCACCCCCTCGTCAGAGAAGAGCTCCAAAACTGTGATAGCCATCAAACTGGGAATTAACAATATCCTCTCAAATTCATCATGATACATCAAAGAGCCCAAATAAAGGAGATCTCTGAAGAATTCCTTAGCAGAGCAGCAGCAAAAGAGGACCAATCTGAATGAATATTAGAAATGCAAAGGCAATTGGCTCCCAAGTTGCTGAAGTGTTTTCTTTTTTCAGCGTTGTACAGGTGGAGCACAGCAGTAAGCAATATCCGAGCACCTTGGTATCATGTCCCCAAACATCCGTTTAGCTCTGAGTCACTGAGACCTCAGAGGCAACGAAGTTGTACATCCCACCTTTTTTCTGCTCTGCATATCTGGATAGGGCCTTAAGACTTTGATGGTATCCAAGGCGAGCTAAGGATGGCATAGCTGCTTGAAACAGAAAAGAAATGGCTTCTAACATCTAACATTCTGTGGTAAACATTTTCTGCATGGAAAACATCATACATGTAGCTGATGTATTTGCTAATATAAGCAGGAATTTGTGTAGGCCTGTGTGGGTTACTTAGTATGGATTATGGTGTGCAGAGTGCAACTTCATTTGTACTCCAGATCTTTTTCAAAACTATTTAACTGACAAGATTGTCAGTCGTGGTCACCCTTAATACAAATCTGCTGAATGACAAGGTAAAATGGCAAACGTATCTTCAACAGGCCTTTTGCATTTGCCCCAGCCCAGCATATTTCTGCAAATTACAATTTTCTTAATTTTTAAAATACTCTTACCAAAAAAATAATCTTATGTGTTCCTATTTTGAGAGCAGAGTAATGGTCTTTTGTATAAAACCCCAAGCTGAGAACTCAGGGTTTGATCCCAAGCATTGCCCTTGGCCTCCTGCAAGGATGTGGTGCTGTTTAAGTGGGATTCTTCTGGACAAAGCCTATCGTGTAAACACCTGATGAGTTTTAGATGTCTTCTGTAAGAGATGAGATGAATCATACTTTAGATTATAAAGGGAGTCTGGATGACTATCCCAGGGTTCGATACCTGTGCTGCGGTCACGGGAGTTAGCCATCTGAGAATTTACTTATTTTCACATACATATGTCATTTCACACACCATGGTCTCTGTGCTGCTGCACAGCCAGGGAAGCACAGCCAGCTCATTTCAGATTATTTAGAACATGAGTTTCATGGGCTACTCGGGCTGTATTTGCAGCAACGGACTTGTTCCTTGTCTGTAAAACAGGGGCAATCTCATCTCTTTAGATAGCAGTTCTTTTCCCATGTGCCAAGGTCACTTGATACTGTTTTAAATATCAACTACAGATTATGCAACACAAATAAATTAAATTAAAAATAATGTAAGAGATATTTTTAATTCCAAATGTTACAGTACTCTCCTGTCAGCTAAAATAGATGGTTTTTTTATTGCAGGTCCTACTGACTTTATCTATATTCTAGGTATCTTCACCCCAATAAACTAAACTAATGGATTTTACCAGATTTAATCTCCTGCTAACTCTGTTTCTTATACAACTTAGGACAGATCTTTACCCTAGAAAACTCTCATAGGTACCTTAAGTTATCCTTCTTTGAAATTCAGTGGTAAGTAAATTTTGCTTAGCTGGAGACTAGCAGCTTCAAAATGCTGAAAATTTCACACAAGAAAACTTTTCAGCTCGGTGTTTAGATGTCATTGGACATTTCTAGATGTCACTGTTGGCTTTTCCACTGATGTGTTTAATGCACTGGAATATCAATGCCTCGCAAAACAATTAAGGTTAACAAACAGGATCAGAAACACATGTTCTGCGGATGCCGAATATTCATGGTTGTCTGCTTTATCTCCCTTTCCAATTTTAAGGTAAGGACAAGTCTGTGAAAAAATAAAGGTAACAGCAATGACAAGAAAGGCTATTAAACAAAAAGAGATTTTATTGGGTTCAGTTATAACTGGAACAATGACAGATTATAAATAGCATGGTATTATACTTTGACAGTGGTAACAAGGTAAACAAATCACATCGTTTTCCCCCTAATTCCAGTCGTGTTGAATGGTTAACTACAAGAGTGCATAAAATAAGCATATCTGTTAAAAATAGAAAGAGAGCAGCTCGTTATTCACTGTCATCAGCAAGGCAGACACCTGGCTTCCCCTCTCCGCCAGCACGTTCCTGCCAGAAGTTATGAACGACTGTTTGCAACTACCTGCTGTAAACAGCCTGGGACCAATTAACTCTTAATTGGTTTTCACTTACACTCTAATATTAGAAAAAAAGAAAAACAACTTTTACCTGACTAGCTAGAATGTTTCTTCTTTTCAAGTTTGCTATCAGTATGAAACCAACATTGCTACTCTAAAAGCAGACATTTTCTGTCTTTGTAGTTTGCTTTTGATGTAGTAATTTCCTTCCTTCTCACAGATTATACAGGCATGACCAGAAAAGACAGCATTCCCTTTGGAAAATGACCTATTTCAATTAGTCCTGTCTTTGCTTGCATTTTAAAAGATTCAAAGCCGCTGAGTATGACTTTAGGAAACAGGAGTTGCATTCAACCTGCCAGGCGTAAGCAAGTTCTTTCTGGTTATTTGTCTGGCCTTTATCTGGAGCTCGCAATGCTGAATGTGTGCTACACACTCATGTTTGCACACCGCTGTGGAAGACTGTCTCTTTTAAATTTTCACAGGACTTAAGAGCTGGGACTGCTCTGCGTGYCGTTAGCATAGCCAGTTCATCCCACTGCCAGATCGCATCCGCTTGATGCTGGCCAGGCGCCTCTTCATTGTCATCTGAAACCTCTTCTTCTCGCATTTCACGGGGTATGTTTCAGAGTCTGATTTGCAGTGCAAAGGAGAAAGCTGGCTGTTGCAGACTGCCTCCCAAGAAACAGCCCGCCTGGTCTTAAAAGGAGTAGCTGAAGGCTTTATGCACTCAATGGTCTGTTGAAGTTCACTGAAAGTGCTGGATGAGCTCCTTGCAAGAGACTTGGTCTTCTTCCTTTGGGACAAGAGGATTTTAAGCTCTTCAGAGTCATGCTGAAAAAAGAGAGACTCTTTCCTCCTGGTGTTGGGACTCTCACCCAGTGTGAGAAACCCGTAGGGGGTGGTGATTTTGGAGAGGTGGGGCAAAGAGAGGGCAGCTCTAGTTGCTGGGTCAGAATGATGTGCAGCTCTCTCCAGGTCTCCAGGGAAAATCATTCGGTCTGTAAAGCACAGGGTTTCTCTTCTGTCCAGACTCTCTCCTTTGCACAATGTGTCTTTCCTGATGTAGGATTCAGATTTGCTTCTAGTTGTTCTGCGCTTTTGAACAACTTCGTTAGAGACTGCTCTCTCAGGAGAATTCTCTACAGTGTCTTCCTCTGGCTCCCGTTGGAAGGAAATATGCTCTATGTCCAGAGAAGGGATGAAAAATTTAGGGATGCGATCAGGAGTCATAACAATGTTGAAAATGTCCTTGTTTTTCTGAGCAACTTTATCTTCAGGAGGTGGCTTGCTGATTTTGAAATTTGTCCAAGTTAGCAAGCTTTCTATAGCACTTTTTATGGAGAGCTGCGATGTACCACCAGGCACCATTATTTCAGCCAGCAGTGCTTTCTTAAAAAACACAATGTTGTCTGCTGATTGAATTCTCACAGCACTGATTGCAGATGGGGGACTCATTCCTGCTTATAAAACAAAGCATATGACGTCATCTGATAGCTAGATGTCATTGGCATGGTAACCAAAGATAAGAAGGCTTTTACACTCCTACTTATATACTTACAGTCTGATTCATGCTGCTCCATTACCTTAAATAAGCTTAAACATTTGATTTAATTATTTTTAAATGCCAGGTTTGGTGCTAGTTCCCTAGCTATTTTCAGAAAAATAATGGCTACAAACATACCTGTGACTTTCAGACTATTTGGATTGTGTTATCTGTGCTGTTACACAAAATATAATTAAGCTTTTCTTTTTTTTTTGAAGGGCTGTGTCGCTAAATGAATGATGTGCAAGTAGGTGTAAAAAGCAGAGTTCATTTATGATTCCTTAGTTTAGCTTTCAGCAAATCATACTATTTGGTGTATTTCATGTTGAAGATAGTGAGAGGAAAGGGTAGGAAATGAGTGATCAAACAATTATTGGACTAGTATATAGAAATGCATCCCAAGGGGTCTCAAATTACTTTACCTTTCACTGATGCTGTATGTACATAGCACATAATGAGGAAAAAACGAGCAGCTCTTCAGAGGATACTCAGATTAGATATCTGTGCTTACAGGGGTGGGCATCTGCACAGGTACATATAACAGCTTGCAATTGCTGTATGAGTTTCTGCTGATACTTGATTTACTTCTTAGGCTTCTGGTGAGAGCTTCCTCCCATTACACTGGTCTGCTGTCACTGATGCAATTTGCAGCCAGCTCTGAAAACAGCAGGGCTGACCAGCATGTGGGTGGTTTCTCATCAGTATCTGAGCATATAGTCCTTTGTCCAACTACACTGTAATATCCTTTCTTGCATGCTGCTCAGCTCCTTTCCTACTTTGATGCAGCCCGCTAATTCGCCTTTACTCTGTCTCACCTTATGTATATGATTCCTAGGAAAGACATGGAGAATGTAAAGAAATGTATGAACATAATCTCTTGGCTTTCATCTCTGCAGGCTGAGCAGTTCTGGATTTGCTTCTTGCTTATGATGCTACGAAGGCATCTTAGTTTTGGTGACATTGAGGGAGCCTGTGCTACTGGGCACTTTGAAAGCACAAAGCAAGCTTCCCTGTGTCACAGTCTAAGCCYGCAAAGAGTGCTTTTGCATTTCATTTTATTTTATTTTTACACACTCTCATTTTACTCTGTTAATGTTCCCACCGCTCATATTTCTCTTTTGCTGTGTTTTGAGGCTAGAAGTTCAGTCCTCATAATTCAACCACAGACGTTAAGCTATTCRGGAAGGTTTTGACTTCTCTCTATTCAGTTCTCCATTCATTTCTCTCTGGTTTTGGCTACAGGTCTTGGGTGTTATTGGGTCCAGGTTCATGTCAGCATTTCAGTACAGCACTTATCGTTCTTGGTTTCTTGAAGATAGAAAATGATAGTGGAAACCTTTTGTTGGCATTTTGGGCAGATATAGACTCTGTTCATCTCAGTATTATAATCTTTTCAAGGAAGTAGTTCTTGTCTAAGGATGACCAATCTCCACATACAGAAGCTGTCTTATAGGCACAAAATAATTGCAGATTTGGTAGAAAAAATAATCTTATTGGTTTAGACTTGCTTGTTTTTGACTTGGAAAAGTCATCAATATTCAACAAATAGAGCAGTAATAACAAAAGCAAAGTATCTTGAAATCACCCATAAAATGGGGCACTTTCAGTTTTGTTCTGATTCTTTACAGAAAAGAAAAACGAGGGAAAGCGCATTAATTGTTGGGATGAAAATCCCTCAGGGCACTGCCATCTCACAAACCCTTTGTGATTTACATAGCATGATTGCTTCTCTAGCTGGAAAATCTTCTAAAAAATGCAATCCCCCCAACTGAATCACACAACTAGAGACAGGGAAAATTCACAAATTTGCAAGTCCTTTGAGAACTCTGCAGTATGAGGTTCACTGATCTCTGATATTACTCTTTTACAAATTCTAGTAGATACAAGTTAGAAAAAAAAGAATATATGACATTACTGTCACAAGGATTCCCTGTTGTCATTTGCACCTTAACATATTCTGGCTTCATTTACAGGTAAAAAAAATATATATACTTACCTCCCTTTCTACCCTATGTCCAAACTATATTTCTGCAAAAACTTTCTTCAGATCTCCAAGAAAAACAGAAATCAGGATAGTCTGATATCTCCCATAATGGAATACAGAATTTAGTTCACTATTATTTTGACTATATTTTATCCAGGATATGCCTAATTTTGATTTACAAAGCTAGTAAAAAGAAGTACAATAGAAGATGTTATTTTAACCCAAAAAGGAGGAGTGCATGACTGAATTTGTTCAAGGAACAAATCAAAATCCTAATTCGTCCGGTTGTTTTTGACCACAGACATGCAGTCTGTCATAAAAAAAACCCAGTACCTTTGAATAATTATACTTACATTCACTAGGGAACTTTTATTATTGTTATACAGAACACAAACTTTGAGAACAGTGACTTACCTGGACTCCCCACTCCCATGAAGCTGGAACAGCTCTTCCTCCAAGCWATTTCAAAGACAACAAAGCCAAAACCCTCTGGAAAACTTGGTATCAGAATTGGCATTAYGTTATGAGACAGAACAAGGATTTGAGACTATGTCCCTTCCTCCTAGCACAAAGATTATATTTTGCTTTGTACACGTTGACTTAGGAAGTGGGATTTAAGGATAGAATTTTTTTTCCTCAATTTTCTGCTCTATTAGGAAACTTGCTTCCCAAAGACACCCAGGTATGTTTTCTATTTTCCTTCACATTTTTAAGCACAATGGAGTTAAGCTTTGATAGCTCAAACATACATACATACATACAAACATACACATATATAAACCTAAGACTCATATACATCTGTACATCTACACACATATACCCATATACACACACACACACATATATATGTATGTGTGTATTTGTAGATATATGTGAGCCTTAGGTTTATATATATGTATGTATGTATGCATGAGCCTTATATGTGTATATATATGCATACAGTTGTATATATATTAATTTATGTGCATGTATATGTAATCTGGTACTCTTTCCTGATAATAACCCAAATACCCACTCCAGAATAACATCTGAAACAGTAAATATTGGAAGAGGCATTCCTAGGCCATTTGTTTTAAGGCTGTTAAAAACACAGTTTATGACATTACAGTACAAAATAAATTTGATTTTATCTTCATCATTTCACACAGTAACATAGTTTAACATTTATTTTTAATTCTCTGTTATTTCTCTTCGATCTGAGAAAAATGTCCAAATGTCCTCTTTTTGCTTCAGGCAAAATAGAGTTTTAACCATAAACAGCTGCAACCAGTAGAAAGATCCAGTGCCTTCACTAAGGTTTAGATCAARACCTATTATACAAAATGAACAGTATGAGATAAGTGGCAGGATTCTGGAGGAAAATTTAAGGTATAAACATCTTAAATAATCTTTGCATTATAAACTCCAAGTAGAACATTTTCTTCCCCTCATTTCCATTATAATCTCACTAAACAACATAACTCATCTTTTCTTTCTTTTCTCCTAATGGAATCAGCAGCTTTTTAATGATTTCTTCACCCAGGCTCAAAAGCAAAAATAGATGTTTGGATGTCTTATACAATATTTTCTCTAAATAGCTCAACTATTAAAATGTAATTTTGTAGGCTTTCTATAGAATAAGAGTTTCACCTCTGGAAATTGGACACAGCTAGAAAACAGTTCTACTTTTCTTCTTTCCTGTAGAGAATGCATATTTCTGGTGTCTATGAATACACAAATGCTTGGTACTTACACTGAGCTTTTCATCTTTGACACGCACCGAGAACATTAACTAATTAATCTTCACAACCCCCCTGAGGGGTAAGTAAGCATTATCCCTGTGATGTTTGCTGTGCACACAATAAGGAGAGAAGAATGGAAATTGCTGGTGCTCATGCTGAAAAAGAGAGTTGTAGAGATGAAGAAACAGCACTTTTCTAGTGTGCAGAATTACCAGGTTTCAAGGAACTTCTGACTTTGGCTGGCCTTTCATTTGGTTCTGGCTCATAACTGCACTTTGTTCCCAAGCTCACCTTCAAAAAAGTCCTGCAATTTAGGCATATATGTTTTTACTAGATGTAGCAGGGAAGCAGAATATGGAGCAGTCCTTGGCAATGGATTTTAGCTTGGTACCAGATACTAGAGCTGTGAACAGCTCAGATGCTGCTTTTCTTCTTTTAATATTAATGCTTGTGCTCCATTGGAGGATGGTGAAGTGAAAGGTTAAGTAATTTGAGACCCCTTGGGATATATTTCTATATATTAGTCCAATAATTGTTTGATCACTCATTTCCTACCCTTTCCTCTCACTGTCTTCAACACGAAATACACCAAATAGTATGATTTGTTGAAAGCTAAACTAAGGAATCATAAGTGAACTATGCTTTTTACACCTACTTGCACATCATTCATTTAGTGACACAGCCCTTCAAAAAAAAAGAAAAGCTTAATTATATGTTGTGTAATAGCACAGATAACACTATCCCCATTTTTCAGAACATTGCTGGAGTTTAGACTCTTTCAGTTGTCTACTGTTCTTTCCACTCATTCATATGAAGGTGTCTGGGTTACAACTATTGACCCAGCCTTAATGTTCACGCTTGTTTGCTTTGAGATCGAGCAAGTGTAGCACTATTTATGGACAGCTCTTGCTTTGCCTAACAAGACTCCAGTCCTTTGTCTCCACTTAATGACAGCTCTTGCTCATTGTATGGTTTTGGCCTGGATTCACTTGCCTAGCTTTAAGAATTTAACTGAGGTTAAATTAGGTCACTGTCTTGCCATTTGGGGATTTGGCATTGCTATCACCTTTGAAGGTAGTTACCTCCTTCTGCCAACCACAGACAGTCTGCTCGTGAGAAGATCCCCAGCCTGAGTGACACGGTCTAGCATCAGAGTAGGTGGGGATGAATCAGGGCCTTTAACTAAAATTTCCAACCTGTATATGACATTTGCATAAGTCTCACAGCTTCCTACTGAGAAGGGACTTCATCCAAGCTGGGGTTACTAATTATTGTAAATGTTACATAAGAACATAAATATTACATAAGAAATTAAGAAGTATTACACAAGAACTTTTTTGGTAAAGCTTAATTATACAATCATAACCAAAGGCTATCAGCTCAACTCATCTCACAGAATTAGTCCTGGTTTCCTGACAGAAATGGTTGTAACAAAAAAACTACCGTATCCCACACTGTGTGCATACCCAGTGAAGGAATCTGGCTGACAGCAATTTTTCACAGCTAAGTCATGTGTACTTGAAATTGAGATTATACAGAGTAGCAATGGAGAGTAATGTAAATTAATTAGATTCCTTTATTATCTAGCAGGTATATCTGAAAACTAGGGAAAAAAATTAACAAACACTAAATTTAGAGGTTGAACTCCAGACCCCTATAATTGAAACCCTTGGCTCATGGCTTGTGTTATTACAAAAGTAAACATCACCAGTGTATCAGCTTGTATAACAAACTTTTAGGTCTGTTGTTTGACAGAGGACAATTCTAACAATACAGATAGATAAATATCCAACCAAGCACTCAGATTAAGTGCTAGAGAAATTGTTTTCTCCTGTAGTTAAATATAACAGCACACCCCAGCTCAAGCAAAGAAGCCCAAAGCTGTGAAAGGTGCTATTTCAACAGCCTTTGCTTTGTTGCTCTCAGTCATTTTCAGTCATTTCCAATTGCCTATTTAATAACAAGGAGACAGCAGACAGTAGCTTTCCTAAATTATTCATTTCAGACCTACAAAGTCACTCTCAAGATTTCATTGCTTCTGTTTTGTGGCGTTAATAATTCAGAGCTGCTAGAGAAGCAAAGCTTGCCAGTGTAGTGCTTATCTTTCGTTTCCTTAACAATATTACACTTCTCAGTCTTGTCCTGATAGCTCATACGATCGGAGCCTCAGTTTTCTCACGTACTCACCAATAGGAGTATGCTGGAATAGATTACATTTGACAGAGAGGAATTTAAGTGTTCATTTACATCCTTCTGGATTCAGCAGCCAGAATGCTCTACTGTTTCCAAATATCTTGGAAAATAAATAAATACTACCCTCTGGTGTTTTCCATTTGTAAATATTGTTACGGTATCCACCCTTATGCAAAAACAGGGTGTTTATTTGACTTCATTTCTAAGTGCTAAAGGATTCACGTATTGCTGAGGATCACTGATTTTCATTCAGTCTTGGAATAGTTAAAAGAGCAAAGAAACATAAAAGGGAAACCTGAGCTGCAGTCTACTGAATACAGAGCGTCTCAAACTCACACCAAAAAAAATACTAAATGCAACCATATTTCTAAACCCTGCTTTTAAATGTTGTATGAATAATATATTAATACTGCCATATTCAATACATATTGTGGTACTTCCAGTGGTCACATATATTAAAGGAATATGTTATATGCTCATATTCTCTGATGTGTCATGTGCAACATATATCAGAGTCTAATGCACTATTAAAAAAAGAAATTCTCAGCTGCCTTAACACCCTATAGTTACATGAATTACTGAAAACAGTCATTCAAACAGTAGTTAACCAAGGGCTAGGTAATAAAACCTGTATGTCAAACCACACCCTGATGTTTTTCTGTAGACAGAAGGAATGCTTCTTACATCTGCACGCATGGACCCACACATGTGTACATCTAGAGTATAAGGTCGTGTTTACATGATGACATTTAGTGGAGTCACTGTGCAGATAGTCCTGAACTCATCAGCTGCTGTAGTCAAGTGGGACCCCCTCTTGTGCCCATCCAGTCCCACTTCCCACACACAGGGTTACCCCAAGGTCAGCAATGTGTATCTCATCTAAAGAACATCTTTCCAAAAGGTACATGGAGTCTTAAACTAAAGATTCTGAGTGATAGAAACTTCTCCTGTATTCTTCTGCAAACAGTTCCAGTTTTATTTGTCATCATGATGAGGAAGATTTTTTTTTTTTCCTTTTTGATTGATGTGGTCTCCACCTTCCAGCTTTTGAACTACCCTTTTGTTTGATAATAATCAACAAAGACTCTGTTCTCCTGATAATCTCTTGTCATTTGTCACAGTAGATATTTAACAGAATTAACATGTGACTTTGATTTTTGATCATCACACTGGGCTCACACGGGGAGACAAATGAAATGAGAAATGTAAAATAAAACTAATTAGAGCAGAGTCTTTCTTGCTTGGGGTAGAATTTGATCATGTGTCAAAATTTTCTCATGTCTACAAACATTTTTTTTTTTTTTCCCAATAGAAAATTTGGACTTTATATTCCACTGATGAGAAGATACCATTCTTCATCCTGGAAAACACAAATCTTGAGCTTTATTTACATCATCTCTAACCTGAAGCATCAAAAATTCAGTCAAATTCTTTAAAATGTCTTGAGACTAGTTTGGAAAACCATGAGAGAACCATAGGTGTAATAGCCTAACTTGTGTTTACTTACCTTTCAATTTCCATACCTCCCTGTCCTGATCTTGACTGTTTCCTGGCTTTGCTATACACTCAGAAGGGTTATAAAACCTGTATTTGTAAATGCCATTAAAAATAATAGCATGTTGAATCTTGATTCTGATTTTTTTGAAAGAAAAAATGCAGAATGTCATAAGATGCAAGAAAGCTACCTACATAAGAGCATTTTACAAGCTTTCTCATCAAGGCTTGTGTTGAAGACGGCTGAATTCAAAATGACTTGAACCTAAAAGAAAGGAAACAAAATAAAAGGACAGAGCATCCTTCCCCCAAAATAGATCATTTTTTCCAAATTATAATTTTAAAATTTTACGTGCCTAAAACCATATCTGAAATCAGATTAGTTAAACGTATGCATATACTATAGTTTTCTCACTGACTACATGCACGCACAGAACTGCTTACATATGGTAAATCTAAAGTATGAAATCATTTCCAGTACTGTCTCACCTACACATAAACGCCAAAGAGAGGAAAGGGGAATCACCAATTTTCTCTCTCCCTTGATGTACCTTGGTGACCATTTTAGGCTGATAAATATATTTTGGGTAGATAAAATAAGGTGAGATGGATGACGCTCTATATGACTTGCCAAAGACAGCCTGCTGGAAGCAGTGGCAGAGAAGGGCCTGGGTGTCCTCAGCGCTTTTCCTCTCATCCTGCCAGCTCACGTCCAAGCTAGTGATACCTTCTGTCTGCTAAGCACTTACTGTGGAACCGGCTGCTTAGTTAGGTTTCACATAGAGTCACTTAGGGAGAATGCAAATTTTGACAAGATGAAGAAGAAGGACCTGCGGGAGGGTAAATTCAGCTCCCACCTTTAAGCTACAACTGTTCAGTCAATCTCATTTAAGTACAGTTTTCTCCCTCAGCTGTGCAGCCGGTCTGATGCCTCTAATTCGTGCTCCCTGTGCTGCCCTAGCGCTTGCTCAGAGTCATGGAGCACACTCCCAGCAAGCTTCATCGCTGGGGCACTGCTGATATCAACGGGGCTGTGGCACTCTGCATCTGAGGGGTTTTTGTTTTAATGTCAGCAGCATCTCTAAGCAGCACACTGCAAATGGCAAGTTCATCTGTTGCCTTCTTTCTCCTTTAAAATCACCTGTCATATCTGGTTATTACATCTTATGATGTACAAGATTAGCTGCATGTTGAAGACTCCAGCAATACACAAGAGGAAGGGAATTTCCACTTTCACTCTGAATTTCTTTGCTGCCTTTGTGTTTTGCCTTTGCGGTAAAATCTTTGAGGCGTATTTTCAAAGAGGGTACAAGACATTTCAATCCTGAAGCTGATAAGAGCTGTGTGACTAAATCCCTAGGTAGAATGGAAGCTGCAACCATTAATGTTTTTCTTATTCATTGAGTTATTTGAAGATGGAACTGTTTCCTCCTGGTTTTGCTACAAGACTCATATAGAGTGAGAAGAGAGAAGCAATTTAATTCCTTGCAAAGTAGGAGGACCAAATTCTGAGTGAAGTGTCCAGAACCAAAAACCATGGTACCCATTCATAGAAGGATTCTGGCCAGGGCAGTGTCCTTAAATTAGTCGGAATGCGCAGGTGATTCAGAAGCACGAGGGTTGACTTTGTCACAGTCTCAATTTCATTATTATTGAGAACATACCAGCACCCATCATCACTTTCACCAGCTCTCTCCATACAGACTTCCCAGGTGTGTCATCAGCATTGTCCACCTTGCTTTATAGATTTAAGCTTTATGACATTTTTAGATTTGTGGGTAAATTAACCAGAAGAAGCATTATAACTTCCAGGTGTCCAGCAATTCCCCAAAAAAAGCAATTCCCTTGCTTTCTGCTCCAAATGAAAATGGCCTCAAACTATATCTGAGACTAGGTGAACACATAGCCCCATTTGCTTCCCAACATTGGAACCTAATATAAACTCCGTGGAGGGAAAGTTTTATTCCTAGTCTGATAACCAAAATAAATGTCAACTAGGTTGTATTAAATTACAAACCCTGCAACAATAGTAAAAATAATGTAAGCTAGTGGCATCGTTAAGGTTAATATGATAAAATGAAGGGGTCTGGTTATGAGACTGAAGCTAAAGAAACAGGGGAAGTCTCTGTCTTTTAGTACCAGTTTTGGTGGTGATGAGTGAGGATTGAAAAGGGGTTACTAATGAACACACAGTGAACACACTGGAGTTTACTCAGTGCTGGCAAAGCTCCCACATTCAAGTATTGTCAGATCATACACAACAGTGAATTTTAAGCCATGGAAAAGTGAAGGTGGTGACAAGAAAGTTAATATAGAAAGAGAGGTGATAACATAAGCCAAATTACAGCTGAAACAAGCAGTATTTCACAAGTATTGAAGCATAATTGTATAATAGCACAATTAACCTGTGGAACTCCCCACCAAAGAGTGGAAGTAGGATTAATTATGTCCGAATAGTAATAGCCTGCATAATTTCACAGAAGAACAAACACGTAGATGAAAATCACAAATAGGTTGAAGCACCCAGTAGCTGCTAGATGGGATAATAAAGGAATTTCTCTCTTAATATGACAGAACAACTGGCTAGATGTAATATGAGAGAGACTGTTATAAAGAACTTAACAAAGGCAAAGAAATTAATATTTCTTTGACCCTTCTTACAGAAAGATAAACTACTTCTAAACAGCTTTGTAGACCTCACTGAAATGGTTGGGCTTTGCAGAAAAGCGGGGCAAATTTAGGTCTAGGAACGTTCTTTGCGGTAATCAAGCTGTACTTTAGATATGCTGAGATATAAAATTCAGTGTAGTGAGGACTGTGTTTGTTGAGGTTAAAAAGAAAAATAAAGGCATGACATTTTTTATAAATTGTAACACTAGACTGTTTGTAAGACCTAGTTTTGGTTAACTGTGAAATGTACAATGAAGTTGTAGCAATAATATAACTACAGTTATATACTAGTAAGTGCTAGAAGTATGAAAAAGGGGATTTTAATCACTCAGAAGAATTGTATTCTAATGCATTGACCAGAGGTACTAAGAAAATTAATATGTAAAGTAGATTAAACAAAACATCCATGTTTATAGGATTTTTCCTCAGTTTGGATAGTGACTCATCCTGCCCCTACAAGTCTATGCTAAAGTAAACGTTGCTATAATCACAGCAGTATAACTTTGTCTCTTGGTTTCTCCTTAGTGAAGCCTAGGAATTTATCTCTTTAGTGTGAATGATCATGCCAGGAAAGTTAAGAAGTGTTAATTGGGCCCTATCTAATCTGCTGATCTAGAGCAGATTGTTTTAGAAAAATACCTGATTGCTGTTTAAGTACTCCAAGCAAAGAAGAATTTGCTGAGGTGTTTGACATGAAAAATTAGCGAGATCCTTTGCAGGAAGACATGGGAAGGGCAAGGAATAAAGACTGTGCTCTGCAGCACAGCCTCATGTTCACATCATAGAAAACAGATGTTTTCATGAGACAGGTGGAATGCTATATTTCATAATTTTGAAACCAGTTATTTCTCATGAAAGTGGGGTGGTTTAAAAAAAAAAAAAAAAAAAAAAAAAAAAAAAAGAAGAAAAAAAAAAAAAGAAGAAAAAAAAAAAGAAAAAAAAGAAAAGAAGTGGTTCTCATTTTAGAGCCTTAGCAGAAAAAGTGGAACTTGAGGAATGATGTCATAACTGCCTTCCTATTTCTTTCCAAAACTACTGGCAGCAGATTCCTGCACACACAGCAGTACAGCAATACCAGCTTGTGTCTTTGGATGGCAGCAGCATTCTAAGGACATGATTCAACCCAAAACGCCCCAATTTCACACTGCCCAGATGTCACCGGCCCTGGTGCTGAGCTCAAGGCGAGTGTTGTAAGTTGAGAACCGATTCAGCTGACCTTTACTGTGTTATTTGGGAGGCATGGCAGGGATGTGTGGACCGTGTTACATGAAACTTGGTAAGACAAGGAATCAGGTCTTGTCCAGTTATCAATCCTATTCCCAAAGCAAGAAAGAGTTGTGTAGTGATTATCTGCAGCATCAACCTGCCAAATGTATTAGGCCAAAAGCAATCAAAAGATTCTTGCCACCTTCTGTTCTGCCTGCAGCATGAAATAAGTGTTAATAATAAGATTTTAAAAAAAATATGTTCAAAGTACTACAAGATATTGTTAAAGAAACAGAAAATACTACTGAAAATGTTACTGAAAAGATGTTTTGTACAACCTTTTTTTTCTTCCCCTGCTCAAATAATTGTTTTTGTAGCTTGTCTCCCTCAGCTCAAATTATCATATTTCCTCCACTTCCACTTCACTTCTTACCTGGGGTGTTACAGTATCAGAGGTTTAAAAGGTCTCCTCAAAATTAGTTCTGACCTGAGTCTAACAGGAAAATAATAGTAAGCTTTTAAGACGTTTCAGGCAAACCTTGAAGAGATTTGTCCACTTGTATTTGAACCCCTAGGGGTTACAAGCTAGCTGCAGATCTGATAAAGAACTCATTGTAAAATAAGCTCTAATAAAATAGGCTTATCCCAGCAGCTAGAAAATCTCAAAGTAAAAACCAAGTTTGAAAGACCTGTTTGCTTCAAATAAATATATATATATGTAATTTACCGTTTAATTGGAACTTCTATGAGAAGTACATGATAGCAATGGTCCTAAAGTCTACATTTTTCAGAAGCTATTTTCTGAAGAAAGTATTTCAATGTATCATTTTTATATAGCCAGAGTGTGTTATGTCTCGTTATGGCAGAATGGAGCTTTGCTTTCATATATTTTTAAAAGAGCTTATAGTAAGCATAAAGAAGGTACAATAATATTTGTATTGGCTCTCTAAATCAAAACAAGGTCCATAAAATTAACTCAATTCTCTGCAGCCTTTAAATCTCCTCCAGTCTCTGAGCTATAACATCACGGCAGATAAATGTGGGTGTCAAGCYACTTGAGCAATTCCAAGTGAGCAATTTATTTCAGTTAACTTAGATCTTCTGAACTAAACAACTGCAAACACTTACTATATTCCACCATGGGTTGATTTGGCCAAGCAAACACATATGCTGTAATCTCTAAGAGGGCTTATTTTATTCCTTGTAGGAATAAAATCACAAACCCTGAGACCAAAATTCCCTCTACTACGTTAATACGGATCAAAACCAAGAAGGTCAAGATTTTAGTCTTTAATCTCCCAGCAAAGCAGGCTAGCAGCCCAAGGAAAACCTTTCCCTCTGGCTCAGGCTAATGTCTTTTAGAAATGATGAAACTAGCAGCAAGAGAGAGACTATGAGGAAAGGGACACAAATGCTATTTTGAATCATGATGAAGTATGATTGGGAAACTTCTACTCACACAGAAATATGGTTGGCTACAGACCTTGCTGTTTCCATGATGTAAGACCACCCTCATTTCCTCACCCAAGAGAACACAGCAAGGACAATAAATGCATTTATACTTCAGACCACTGATGTACAGTAATTTCCCAGTTGCCATGGTGAGGAACAGATGACCTAAGCAGATGAACAAACGATGTCAGGCAACAACTCTCAAGTGAAAAAGTTGAAAATTGTTAAAAGAATGCTAATGGCATTACCAGGAATGCTTGTGTTCCAGTATTCATCATTGAAACTAGAACGATTTCATGGGAAATCCTGATTTCTTTAAAGACTTTCCTGAAAAAAATGATTGTTTTTTTTATTTTAGATCAGACTTGGCAGAAGRTGCTTGTTTGCCCTTTGAGCTTTCTTTTCAAGAGGACTGGTAGCCTACCCTTTTCGAAGCTGTAAGAATGCAATGCATGTCCATGACGTTTGCAAACTTAAACTGCTCATTAAATTACATGTTTAAGATATATCAGGATAGGATTCAGAGCTASACAAGGAGGTAAAGGTAGTCATCTTCTTGAGAGTCAGTCTTAGCTCCCACTGAGTTAGTGGAGATATTGTTAATACACACATGAATGTGTTGTAATTCCAAGGTTAATCTCATCTACTGAAGCTTGATTCAGCTGTCTCTGCGCAGGTTTCCAGCATGCTTTGAGAACAAAGTAACCCAGCAAATTTCTGAAATTCCTCTAGAAGGAGATAAATAGGTTCTGTGTTAGACATCTCCATTCTATGTGAAAGTCTTAGATGCCCTGGACAATTTTGAAAATCCTTAGAAGTCTGTTCGTGGGCTGGTAGCCAGATGCCCCACTGCCTATAGCCTATGGTGCATGAAGAAGGGATGCAGAGGTCGTTGCTGCTGGCCACGTCTGGTTCCCGGTGTGCTGAGTGGTGTCCACGCATGTTGGACCAACTGGAATCCACCATAAGTCAGAGTCCAGAAAGACGATAGAGTCCAAGTCATCACAAGCTTAACTGCTCTGCCACCACCTCTCTGTAAACCCCTCTAAACAACTGGTTGTTAGCTTACACATAGACCAAAGGAAAAGAATTGGTGCAGATCTGGCTCTTTTCACCTCCGCCCATGCCCTCACCCAAACCCACCCCATGTATAATTTTAGTCAGAGCCCCCTCCTCACTCAGTTTTATGGTTGTACTATCAAATTTTTATTGGTTTGTTCGTTTGTTTTTCAAGAGCAGCTGTTTGTTTCCCTGCATGTTTTATTTTTTAAAATGGCGTGAAAGGCCCAACAACAAATTAGACTGACAGGAAAACAGTATAACTCAGTCTGTGTAAAGGGATGTCAAATATGTGAGGGGAACAACCTGAAGAAATAGCCTTTTGAAAATATGTTTTGCTCCTTGGGAGAAATCCATAACCCTTGCAACTCCTTTAAACAATGAGGCAGTATGTGGTTCTATACAACTTTCAGTTATAATAAAATTTACCATGCAATGATAGTTAGTATACTTTTTTTTTTTCTGTAGAGAGAAACTAGTATTAATTTGGCAACATCCATGCAAATAAAATCAAATTTTCCCACTTCTGAAAGCTTTCTTAAAAAAATGTTTAATTTACACACAT
The DNA here is from genome assembly GCA_035582835.1 of Phoebastria nigripes. Taxonomy (NCBI): domain Eukaryota; kingdom Metazoa; phylum Chordata; class Aves; order Procellariiformes; family Diomedeidae; genus Phoebastria; species Phoebastria nigripes. The sequence goes on along the minus strand of JAYKAV010002885.1, from coordinate 561,306 downwards.
CCATTTAGAGGCATACACAGTCAGGTGAGAGTTAAGGTGGATAAGGTCTAATGAGACGATAATATTTCTGTGCTATGTAAGTGTAAATGTGCACCGTTAAGTGGAGGGCATCAAATTAAGTCCTTAAGAATTTGTAAAACACTATAACTTAAACATACCTAGCAGCATCCTGATGTTAGAAACAGATAGTACTCAGGGGTACCTGATTTCAGTTTAATTGTAAATAACAGTCCTTTTCCTTGCTGAAATCAACCACAAGAGGGAGAGATGATCACAGAATAAGCCATCCAATTGATTCTACAAAATTGAGGTGTCTAAAATAAATGTTGTGATAGATTTAAGCATAGGACACTGGTGTTCTTTGGAAAGATTGTCTTTTTTTAAAAAAAAAAAAAGAAGCATTTTGGCTCTGCAATGTAGTAGAGAATTTAAACCAGCCCATAAGGAGGATATTATACATCATCCTAACTTGCTGTGTCCCTCTAAAAAATGAAGTACGTTTTCTGAGGGCATGATAAATGACACTCACAGGGTGCAGGATTTAGCTTGATGTCCTACCAGCAATGTTGTGGATTATGCTGCAGGAAACATAGGGGCATATAAGTTTCTTCTTCTCTCTCTTCCTCTGACAAATAAAGAAGGGACAGCACAACACTGAAAAGGATGGAACAAAAAGTTTAATTTACTGCATCTTGGAAAGCAGAAAGGATTTTCCTCTGCTTAAATATATGCACACTTAAATCACCAGGCTCTGTCAGTAGATAGAAATTGCAATAAAATACTGTGGAACTGTAGGGTTTCAGACTTTCTGAAGTGGAAGTCTAGATAATGTGTTTCCAATACAAGAAACTATTGCTTTTGCCCAACAAAAATGAAAGAATATAAACAATTTGTGAGACGATGCCTTACTTTGCTCTGCCCTTACCCTCACAGACTTATTTCATATTCTGTTTCTTGCTGAGTAGGACCTTCACTGTAGCTCAGTGACTGAAAGGGGACAAAGTAGACTGCTGCAGAGGAGCAGGAGTAGTCTTTTAGAAAAAGTTAAAATGAACTCAGGACAGTGAGAAAATATCAGGCAGAGACAACAGRAGAATTTGCCAGGGAGGTTTGCCAGGGAGGGCCATGGTTTATGATCAGGCTCACGTTATTTGTCCATTGTCCATTGTTCACATTTATTTAGTTATGCTCCCTACATCAAGGGGAGCTTGATGCTCCCTTTGTCACTGTAAATCAGAACTAATCTTTTCATCAGCTTTAGAGGATACTGGATTCAGGACCAAAAGATGAGTACTAATTGTTGTTCTTTATTGTTAATTCCGCATGGTGAGAACACTCAGAAGACATCCTGTCACAGGTTAAGCACACTGCAAATATAAAAGGGGAATACCTGCCAGTCTTTTTTCTGAGGTCCAATCAGTCATATTATTTGTCCAGAAATAGTTGCATGCCCTCTGATGCTCACTTTTTGACTACAGTTGTTGGTGAGCCCTTAGATGTCTGCAGCAACAGTGGCCTAACRTGACAAACACTTAGTCTGAGAACAAAACCAGCTTTAAGTGCTCTCTTTCTAGCAAACTCTGAAGTAGTCCTGCTCTTCAGGCATGGAGAGAGAGGTCTGGATTCATTCCTGCTGTCACCTCCACAACCACAGGTGCTCCATGGATGGAGCAAAGTGTGGTAGCAGCAAGGATGTTGTCCTGCTGTACTGGTCCATCTGTGATAGAGTAAACTGGGAGATGGACACAAAAATGCAGTGATTTAGCCTCTCCTTCAGCTACCACCATCAGAAGTTCCATTTTCTGGAAGAAAAAGATGGTTTGGTTTTTTTTTTTAAATTTCCTAATATCCAAATACAATGATAAATACTTGACCCACTGCAGGTTCTCCCTTCATATTTTCTAGTCACGGCACCCCTACTTTCCATGTACACTGATGCCTCTTACAGAAGCAGTCTTCACTGTTTTGTAATTTTAAAATGCATTTTTTTCTACTGAAATCTTTTTAGCTGGTGTTTTGCTAAATTATTTGGTTTTGTTATTTTGAAAGCAAACCCTTGAGTAACTCACACACACGTTGTCAAATTCTTGACTATTGCTCCCTTGCTGTATTTTATTTTCATCACCTTCAAATAAACGTTCTGTCATTTGCAGTTTTCCTCACCCCCTGTTATACAGCCATCAGGCTGAGCCTTTGTTTCCTTTGCTATAAAGTTTGTTTCTGTAGTAAGACTTTTCCATAATTGCCAACAAAACTTCAATAATCCTCAACTAGGAGCCTACTCCTCCATTCTCAACCAGTTCAAATAATTTGCAGACTGCTACAATCTGTCTTTGTTTAAATGGACTCAGCAAACAATACATAATGGGAATTGGTATTCTTGTAAAAATCGGAATCACTTGAAATACCAGATGCTTTTACGTCTATTCACGGCAGATATACAGTCAGTCCAAGAGCTCTAGTCACTTCAAATTATACCGATAGTTACCATACAATACCTAATTTTAAATGTCTATGCATTGTCCATATTAATACTGGAAGAGTTTTGGTGAATTCTGGTGAACAAGCATGCAAGTATTGACTAAATGTAGTGAACTGTTTCTTTTCAAAGCCCTATTAAGGTAGTCAAATACATTGCCTACTAGCAAAGTATATAGGTTTTGGTCACAATACAGAAAGACATTCTTGTTTTTTTGCTTCACTGGAGCTTGTTTCTTACATTGAGTTTAAACTTCTTGTTTTACAAAATGTTATGTGGGATATCTCTCGATTCTACTTTTTTTCAAATCAATATTTATTAGCATTATTTCTGCTCTAATGCAGACTATATAAAGACATACATGAAACAGATAAGAAATTACCTAATACGGCTGTTGGAAGTAAAAGTTCTTATAAAGCTAAATACCTTTTGTGTTACTGTTTACCCATGGGATTCATTTAAGCAGATCAGAAATAAAACATAGATAGTTTTTAAATCAGACTGTGTTTTCTCTGTGCATGTGTTTATCTGTATGTTTACTTTAAGCTATATGTAAGTTATAGAAATATTGAGGAATTCTATACTTACAGGAAGATTTTTTTATAATTATCTAATACAAAAAAGTTAAATGAAGTAAAAGTAAAGTAAAATACATCTGTTAACTTTTCCTTGCTAAAAATAAAGGCAAGGGAGGAAAAGCCTTTAAGGTATTCATTTTTTTAATGAAGAAAATGTAATTTTAGGAAATTCTTCATTTTAATTCATTGAATCAAATTCTGCAGAAATTTACACTGCAGCAGTGTAAAGGCATAGAAAAGGGTAAAGTAGGATGGACCATATCAACTGAACATAATGTCTTGCAAAATTTCCTACCACTGTTTGCTTCAGTTATCGTTGATGGTACTAGGTGAATGTATAATTTGGTCCATGACTGTGGCCAAGCAAATTCTGCTTTCCCATGAAAGGCAGAAGCTGAAGGGCCGTGCCACGTGTTGTCTTACCACGGAGTTTACTCATTGTCCAAGATATCACGCAGGGCTCTGCTATTAATTCAAACACCCTTGCTTAGATCACATACAGTTTCCTTATATTAAAAACATACAAAAGAAGGATTGAACTGTAAAATGTCCACTTTCAAGCAATGTGTCTTATCTCTGCCAAATCTAAAGGTCTAACTCCAAAAAGGCAAAGTAGAGATAAAGGGCAGCAAGGAGGGAGAAAATGTTTCCATAGAACAATAACAGTGCACTGAAGGAAATTAAATAGATGGTGGAAAGTCATGAGGCAGTGTGGCCCTGGAGGAGATTGTAGGTCAATGTTTCAGATTTAAAACACAAAGTTAGCTCATAGTACGTATGCATATTGAAATATTTTTGAGAATTATGTTTTACACATTTTTTATGTTTGAGCAATTGTGTGAAAAGTATACCATTCTTTGAAATAAAATACCTATATGAAGTAAACTTCAGCTTTACTATTTGCATTATGGTTACTTTAAACATTTTAATATGCTACAGAAATCAAACTGTCAAGTGAGAGAAACAATAGCATACAGGTTACATAAAACAATGAACACAGAGTGAAGAGGAGAGTAAAGATACTGAGCTTTTTCCAACAAATTAATATTTAATAAGCTACTTACATTGATTATGAATGAGCTGCAAAGTTAGCAATTTGCAAACTAACTTTTGTTTTGCAAATGAGGAAAGAAAAAAATAAAGTGTTCATTGTGTGGTGACACAATGACATGTAAGAAAAAGAAGTAGCTTAATAAGAATAAAAATAATATCTATATCTTCAGCACACTAGTTTTTGCCAAAATACTCATATTCCTGTATTTTCTTTGTTATAGATTATGTACAAGTCTTAAGGAAATTCTTGCTGAAAGAGAAGTATCATTGTAATTGCTGTATCTGGGCCTATTACATTTGTTACAAGAGCTTTGAAAGGCTCACATAATTAGTGTTTGTAAATCATGCTGGTATAATCAGAGTGCAATTACAGAATTGCAAAGTGTTATTCTTGTTATTACTATTATTATTATTATTATCATCACATCAACACATCCATTAAAGGCATGTAAGCTCAAATTTTAATTCGATATCAAGGTTTCTGGCATATAAGCAAACCAATTCAGCTCTTGCAGTTTATGACAAGACCAGAGATGGAAAATTAAATGGCTGGTGAAACATTATGTTGCATATTGTTATGGAACCTTCCCTCATATTGAGTGGAATAGCAGTTACAGTTCATTCACGTACTCTACTGACAAAAAAATGGACTCGGCATCCCAGTTTATGAAGAAGAACTCTTATCCACATCTATTTTAGAGGGGCAAAAGCACTATTACCATCTTATCAGCCCCACATTATTTGTCTATGTCCAATTGTGTAAACAGTTTATAGTAGACTATTTAACTGTGGCTAGTTACATGTAATTTTTTAAGAATGTAGAAGTTTGATGTGTATGCCATATGAAAGAAAGAGAAAAGATTAAGTTTTCTCTAGAACCTGGGTCTAATTCTGCATTTTTCAGTCCTTGATCTTGAAAGAATGACTCTTTTAAGAGATTGTGTCTTTGGCCAGATTAGACTAACTGCAACAGCAATATTTCAGCACATCTCTGCTGTGGTCCACCAGGAGTAGAAGTCAACACAATCAGATACACATGCAAGTTTCAGCACTTGAAGTACAGAATTGATTGGTATCATAGGTGTCTCCAATGTATTCTCCTTCCCTAAGGCAAGATCAGCTATTTCTATGTCATTTCTGATGGATGTTTGTCTAATTTGTTCTTAAAGACCTCTGATGTTGGAGGAACCATAGCCACCTTGTGCAATCTGTTTCAAAACTTCATGATCTCTCTAATTTAAAAAGTTGTACTTAATATTGAAGCAGACTCATCCTTGCTGTAATTTAAGTAAGTCTGCTACTACTTCTCTCCGCTAGGGATACTCTAAACTCGAGAGCATTTTCTACTGCTGTCTCAGTCAATCATGATCCATCTGTCTACTGCATGTAGTGTCTTCTTCCCACCATTCTTTGTTGAACAGCATGCTGGTTTTTTGCATTAGTTTGATAGCTGAATTCTATATTCTCTTCTGACATACTGACTTTTTAGCTCAGTGTGGTCATTACTTTTATTACGCAAAGTCTCTCAGATCCATCAAGTATTTAGGCTTTCTGGACCCCAGGGAGTCTTGAAGAAATTCTCAGAAGTAATGTACATTGCTTTGACTTGCTTGTTCTTGACAAATTCATGATGGATGCTGATCATCTCCTTATTCCTTTATGTTTTTATATGTCACTGGTTATGTGCTCCATCATTTTTCTCAGAACTGAAATTACGGTGACTGACCCACAATGCCCAGCTTACCCATTTTTTCTGATACATATAAGAAAAAATATTTTTTTAAATAAATAAAGATATATGTGTTCATATATCCAGACATTCTCAAACCTAATGACAGAAAGATTTCTTACATACTGGCTTAGATACATTTGATTTGATTGAGTAATCTAACTTTTTCTGTCCCTTGGATATTATTGCACTGATGCTTTTATGAAATGTAACAGCTTCCTATCATTTAATCAAATGACTGAACTACTTTTTCAGTGAAGCCTTTTTCAGTGAAGCTTTTTTCAAAAATGGTGTTATSCATCCTGGCTGTCTATATTTGTCAATAATTTCTTTCCCTCTCTGACAGAAGACTTCTCCTTGATATACTCTTTTTAGCTAAGTAATAAATGAATTTCTTTTGCTTTCGTGGTCTTTGCTTGTTTGTGCTTTGTTTGTGTTTATCTCCACATAGTCATGAAATACTTTCATATTTGTCTTGATCTAGTTTCCATTTCCTACATATTTTGTTTATTCTTATGTTTAAGATTACCAATGACCCAAATGTAGCTTCATTTTTCTGAATTAGTCCTCAATTCCACAATAATTTCTGTGTACATCTTTATTCTTCTTTACAGAATTATCACCTTGCTTTAAAACCTTTTGCCCATTTTCTCAACCTCTCCATAATCCTATCTACAAAGTTTATTAAAGTCTGTCTTTTTTAAAAAAAAAAAAAAATTATTTTCCTGTTATTTGTCTTTCCTATCCTACCTCATGTCCAGTTGTAATCTTTCCCAGCAGGTCTAAATGTTTTAAATCTCCTATTTCCACTAATTTTTTGGATGTGCATGCCATTTGCTTACCAAAAAAAGGATTGTCCTCACTTTCTAATCAAATGGTGCTCAGCATGAGAACAACTGTGTCCTCTCTCCACTTCAGTCACTAGCAATAAACCTTCAGCAGTCTATCTCTGTTTGTAAGATGAACCTCAGGAAAAAGACGTCTGTTACCCATAGATGAATCAATACCTTTAATGACATGATGGAAGTAAGTGGATCTGGTGCATCCACCCTCTTAAGATGAGCACGCCAAAAAGTTTCTGAATGCCTAAAGCTAAGTTTTAGTGTGATAGATCAGAAAGACAAATTTCAAATAAGAAAACTCAGATATGCTGTGTAAGGCAAAATAAAAAGAAAATCCCCAACCTCCCTCTTGCTGGACAGGTCGCTTCCTGTTACCTTACCCTCAGTCCACCAACTTGCAATGACGTTCAGAGTCACAACGAACTAGAGTTTCTCTGTACAATGCATTGTTCTGCAGGCACTGATCTCTCTCATACATGGATCATCTTCAGCCCACGTATTCTAGAAAGTGATCCGAACGTGAAGAGTTTCCCTCTGCCCAGCCTCAGCTGTTCTCAGGAAAAAGGAACATTTTCTTTCCTTCCAAAGAGATCTATCCAATCACAAAATGCAGCAGTGAAGGATAAGGTAAAATTTCACAGCCCTTCTATCAAAACAGAACATACATGAACACAATGCCAGCAAAAGTGAAGCCTGAACATTGATCCAAGACCAGGATTTTAGTGATGACATCAGTTAAACTCCTGGCTCTGTTAGTCCCTCTTCTAGAGATTCATTGTCACTTTTGAGCTGTGTAAGGTCATTCCTAATATTGTCACCGAATCACAGAAAGGTTGATTTGATGGGATCCCTCTTGATGGGATCACAACCTCCCACTTGAAGCAGGACTATCACCAACACTAGACAAGGCCAGCTGTGGCTTTGTCCAGCTGAATTTCAAAAACCTCCAAGGATGGAAATTCAACAAATTCTCTGGGAAATGTGTTTCAGTGCTGCACTACCCACTGCTAGTGAGGATGATTTTCTTCATGTCCAACCTAAACATACTAAGACATACATTGTTGTGATTTGATGTTTTACTATCTGCCCCAAAACAGAAGAGCTTGGCTCTGTAGTCTCTATAACTGCCTTTCAGGTATCTGTAGGCTCCTGTACATGTTGGTTGTGACTCTGGAATGCATAACTTTTCGCTGTCTCACTGGTACTGGATCCTTACAGGCAACCAGGACAATATCACTGATTTTGATCTCAAATCATGCCTGATTTGAGGTGGAACATTATCATCAGCAGATGCCTAGTCCAGCTTCCTCTGTGTAGAGTGACTAGCTCCGTTATTACTGGAGTCACTCAAGACAGTCTAGACCAGACCACTTTGTGCTGCAGGAAGCAGGTACGAGAGCCTAGCTAGATATATGGATGGAAGAGAGGCATGCACCTTGATTTCAGGACAGAGAAAAGATCCTGATTCATTTTATTTACTAGCATAGTCAAAGATGCCTGCTGAATCATCTTTGTTGAATATGCAGGCAGTTGGGAATTAGCATACATTAAATCACCTTGAATGGAAATGTTGTTACCAGACCAAATTCTCACAATCCAAATTCTCACAATCCAAATGTGCTCTGTATGAGATGCTTCTGTCAATCTACTGATATTTGAAGCCAATCAGGCATTAAAACTACTTCAGTATCAATTAAAAAACTCTGGAGTCATTAACTGCTACTACTCTTCAAACGCACATACAGCAACTGTTTAAGACATTTCCCATGTCTGCTTAGACAGTCACACTAAAAATAACAAGGCGTGATCCAGTGAAACTCCTCAGTATACACTAAGTGATAAAATTAATAATTGAACAATATGTATCTCTGGCTTGTGGTCACCCTTTTTGGCTATGGATGCAAGATGACCCAAAAGTACAACTTAACCGCCAGTAATTATCAAGTCACAAAATACTAATGTCATGTTCATTTTCTTATATATGTATGAAAGACTCTTATGTCATTGTTACCAGAAAGTCTAACCTTAAGAAAATCAGACATCCCTTTATAGTGAAATAATGAGTCCCTTTACAGGCAAACTGATACTCCCTGTTAATGGTTGAATCACTGAAACACACTAATGACTCAACATTTAAGGTAAAGGAGTTTTTCATTTTCTCTTCTCCACAAAATCATGTTCCTATGAAGTTAATAAGGACAAAATTCAAAGACAATGATAATATTGCTGATATAGTCACTGATGCAGACACACACAACTGGACAAGATAATGTGGAACAGAAAGAATTTGCTTACTGGTTTCTGCATCAACTATAGCCACTGAGGAAGAGAACTGAAAAAAAGATACCACCCAGAAAAACTACGGTCCTCACAGTGCATAGTTCATTAAATCACCGGTTTCAATGTGAAATTATTCTTCTTATGTTTAAAGAAAAAAATTCATTAAATGTTAGGCTACATAAAGAATGAGGTGAAAAAATGGCTGAAAGCTATATACAGTCATTGTCTAAATTGATGGTACATCAATGGGCAAAATATCATGTTAAATTTCAAAATGTATACAGAAAATTAATATCTGCAAGGTCTGTTCATGCCATTAGGACTTCTTTAGTGAGAAAGGAACCATGATATAAAATATTACTTAGGTTGGTAATACACACTGGAGTGGAGTGTGGACTCCATTTCATTAAGCAAAAACAAGAGCTTTTCAAAAAAGCTGAACTTTAAATGTAGCTTAATACTGATATCTCACTGTTTTCAAGGTTGTGTTTATCATCTCTCTGTGAAGTTCTTTACCACTTAGTTCCACTGGAGATGAACCCAAGGGATTTCAAAATACTATGAAGCAAAAAGCGGTGCAGTAGAGAAGTACGTATAGACTTGCAACCAACTCACGTGGGTCACCTTCAGAGAAGTTAATGATTTAGATGAGCACCAGGTTTGATCTAGCAGAAGCATTTCTCTGTTTAGAAAGCCTGGATGTATGGCTAAACACCAAAATAAATATCTAGGAATGCAAGTTTTTTTCTTAACTCAGTCATCTCCTTGTGATACACTTTGGAAATTGAACTGCCAAATACCTTTTGGGCAAAGGCAAGAGTAAAATAAAGTAACTATAATTTATTCACTAGGAAGTATGAAGAGGAATGCTTTTCTATTTGCAAACTAAATAAAAATGTTTCAGTGAAGCAGTGATTGAAATAAAAGTATCATTTTATATAAAACATTCCACCATTTTTTTCTTTAATCTTAATTAGTTTGCCAGTGTTGTACATGGAAACATTTAAGTGATGAAATTTTTGTTTGTTTGTTTTTTTGACAGATTCACTTAATAAATTGTTGCAGATGGAGAGATGCACTTCGCTCGTCAGAGAGAAGCAGCAAGCAGCAATTTAACCAAGTTTGATAGTAAATATGGCAGTGGTTTAACAAGTTCGATGGCAAGGTACACTTAACTATTTACTGCATAGAGGACAGGGTCAGACAAAACTGTTAGGGAGACCCTCCTGTTGAGTCACGAGGTTCAGAGAGGACCCCCTTGCATTCTAAACTCCTTCCCTTAGAGGAGTCTAGGTGCGGCTGGATCCAAACTTAGTCCTGGGCTTGGTCAACGGTTTATGTCTAAAGGATTGTATATGCACAATCAATCTAGGATATAATCTTAGTGAAGCTTACAAAGTTTAGCAAGCTATTAGTCACTTACCGAGGATCTGTTGCGGCAAGGAGTCTCTCAATATCGAGGAGTAAGGGATCTCTGCGGCAGGCGTAACCTTGAGAGGCATCCCTACTCAAGGGGAAATCTTGTCGTGCGGCCCGCTGCTGTGCGAGAGAGCTCAAAAGGCTCTTGGGCTGCTCAATATTTATGGGGGTAAGATGATTGACTCATAGTCATATTTGCATACCGACCACAGAATTTAGTTTCTTCCAAATTTGGCTTGAGTCAGGTATTGACCAGCACTGTGGTTAGGTGGGCACATTGCTCAAATTAGCCCTTGGCTATTGTGTTGTTATCTGTCTCCTGAATGCACTTTGAGCCGGATGCAGCCATCGCGACCAGACACATCCATTAGGATCGCCACCGGTGCTTATTGCTTGAGCAGGGTTACAGGACATAAAGGTCAGGTTGGGGGTGGGGGAGGAAGCACTCTGTCACATAAATAAAGGAGGAGAGGAGAATGATATAACCTCAGTAGAGCTGGGGAACACAAAAATGTGTGCAAAAAATCAAATTGCTTAAGTTAATTTTTATATTAATACTGTTAAATTGGCATCAACCTGTGTTTAGTCCTGTCATTTGATTTAGAAGTGATTTATTTTGTTAATCTGTTTCTAATTGGAACAGAGAAACAAATAAAAAACTGGTTCTGCCAAAATGAATGGAAGAGTTTGGATCAATATAGGTATATTGGTTTATAATCAGACCTTAGATTACATTGGTGCAAATTTCCTGTATAAAGGAGCTCTCTCTATGGATTTGTGGAAGTATGAGTTGCAGGCTGCAATATTTCTGCTGTCGTGATATGAATTCTTTTAACAATATCTGATTTATGTCTACCTCTTAAGATTTGTAATCTGCCAAAGTCATCTGAGCAAAGCACCCAGGGCTTTTCAGAAGACCAGGGATTATTAATAATATTCCAACACCCCCCTCACCCCTTATTTCCAACAGAATACAAAGAAACTTCTTTTCATAGGAGACCACCGAGTTTGATAGCAGGTAAATAACTTCCAAAAAATGCCCCAGTTCTGTCAAAAGGTGTATTATAAACTGACCATGTTTATTGGTTAACTAATAAACACAATATCTAGAGTAGAGATATAGTGCTTGAAGCCCTCCAGCTGATTTTAAAGTACAGCGCAGCTTCAGAAAATGTTTCTATTTTATTATATTTTGTAACTACTATGGTATTTTTAACACAGAGAAGTGAACTTAACACTCATGAAAGGTGTCAGATTGACAGTACTGGAAATGAGAAGCTTTCAGTTTAATCCAGAGAAGAAGAGCTGAAGTGAAGGAAGAGGCAAAAGCAATACTGTCTTCCCACGGGGATGTGTCTCTCCTTCTTACTCTTGTCTCTGGAGGGAGTACTTCAGCACTGGGGCAATTGCCCCACTACTGCTTTCAGTGACCACAGCGGACTGGATTATTTTGGATTTTGCAGCTATGAGAAGAATGGTCATGTGCACTCAGTTTCTAGTCTCTCTTTAAAAATGGCCAAAGCTAAAAAATGTGGGAAATTGCATGTATTTGCTGAACTTTGTCCAGAGGTTTTCATCAACACTCTACTGATTTGTGTTTGTTCCAATCCACCATTGTCTAAATCAATGCGATAATACTGACTTCCTCCCTTGAACGATTATCTTCAGTTACAGTCACGCCTCAGAAAAAGTGCAAAGATCATTTCAGAGACAGATAATAAAAATGAGCAGACATCTAGCTACATAAAGGGAGAAGTACTTATAAAGCACCCATGGTAGAAAAATATAAAATAAGTAAGAACAGAAACCAGAAAGTACATCATCAGAAATCTCATAACCTATTTTCAGTTAATTCTTCACTCACTATCTTAAATTAGCAACTTTGTCTAAGAATACAAATGTCATACTAAGCTAAACTCAGAAGTGATATTTAAGTGCTTTAAGTCTTTACAAACTCTTACGCAGAGCACAACCAACACTGGAAAAGGTAACAGCAATGTGACTCATAACAAAGTTTATTTTCAATATCCCATGGTATTGGTGAGTGTCTGAGTCAGAATTTACAGACTTCAGTTGGTTAACATGAGGCTGACAATCTAAAAGATGGTACAAGTTATACCACCTTTCCCATCTATTTAGATTGCTGTTTCAGTTTGTCCCAATGAGGTTATCCATGCAAGGATGAATCTGGTTACGAGAAACAGAACTATGTCAACAAATGACCACAGATGTCAAAGTTAGAAACCTCCTTTTTTAATCCCAGTCCTAACAATCTCTCTGCTGATTCTTTTCTTGTTTCATAAGAAAATGTATTTCTGGAAACATCCATGTAGGCTAGTGACAGCTAGGTTGATGACTGAGTTGGGAGCTAGAGCTGAGTTGCAAGGAGTTCCTTTTTCTCTGTGTTCATACATTGTGGTGAAATTTTGATCCATGACTTCAACTTTTTCCTCTCATTTCTCTGTTCTTCTGTCAAAAAGATACCAGATTTGAAGAGCTCGTCACTTTCCACTATGTATATATATTTGAAAATGGAAGAGAGAACAATTATTGTTGAAGGGGAAAATAGAACAGTTTGTTGTATGGTTTCCTCGTGTGAAATACTGCTAAATCCAGCCCTGGAGCCAGCAGAGCGTATGGACTCCTCGGGGCTGGAGTGTCAGTAAGCATTAGTGTTTCTGGTGTTGAGCCAACAAGCTGCACAACATGCAGACCGTTCACTGGAAAGACCCCCACCAAAGTTAGCAGGGCTGGTATCAAGAGCTATGCAATTATTATAGGGTGGTTACTCTCCTTGAGCACTGACTACAGCTCTCCTTTCGGCACTGTCAAGCAGTGACATTCTCAGTCTGACAGGACAGATAGATGTTCTCTTGCAGATGAAGCTCTTGGGTATGCCTTGCTGGAGGAGAAACTTCCCATGGTGGCACRTATACTGCAATGTAAGCAGGCTGGAAATCAATTATGAGAGACTGCAAATCACCTGCATTCTTTAGCATATATACAAGCTTTATTTCCAGAAGGTATTATATTGTCTCCCAGATTACATGTTTGCACCACTAAATATGACACCAACAAAAACTTCTTCTTTATTAGTCCCTCTATAGAGATAACATAGCAGGCAGTATAGCTGGAGAGAGAAATCTCAGTTGCTTAAAAATAAAAAAAAAATCAATATTCAGTAACTGAATTTAAATAAATAAAACAATATGTAAAGACTCTATTRTGATTAGATCACATATCATTTCTGTGCTTTAATCTGTGTACTGCAGTATTCCTTTTGTTTCTTTGTTGGTGCTTTTCCCCCTCAGATACTTAAATTATACCAGATTCTTTTCATATTAGGACCTCAAAGCATAAATGTAAGATCACAACACCTCTGTTGTGCAGGGAAGTATCAGTCACATCAATTTTGTCACAAGGCAAGCAGAAGCAGAGCCTTCAAAGGAATTGTCCAAGGCCTGCCAGCAAATTAACTAAATTCTTACTAAATTAAGAATTGTGACTTGCCAGAGCAACAACTCCTCTTTATCCAACAGTCTGAAACAGAAGGTATATGACGATGGTGCCAGTAGAATTGTGCGACCTCTAAGTTGTAACAATTTTTCAATAAACTACCAGGAGCACGCTAGATTGTAGAATCCTACAAATGTTACTTGTTGTATGAATATATACCTATATGTAATGGATAATTTTATTTATTTATTTATTTATTTATTTATTTAATATATATAATGAATAATTTAAAATAAGGAATTAAAAGTTTGGACAAGCTCTGTGGAATAAAAGTTCTAAGTTACTTATTTTGGAGTGGAAACAGCAATAATTTCACTGTATAAGTTACCTCTTAATTTTCACTACAATGTCTGTTTCCAGTGATTCATTTAGAAGTATGCTGGATACTTYGTATTCTGTTTAAACTCTGTATCACGCTTAAAATGAGATCTGGAGGGAAGGTGTCAGAGAAGAGCCCTTAAATAACCATATGGAAATACATATGTACCCAGCTGCAAACAGAGGTACAAGATGATACAGTCTGTCTGGAGCTCAGGATAAAATGGGAGTCTGGGGAACAGAGCAGCCCAGGTATCTGATATCATTAAGCAGACATCTTTCTATACATGACGAGTGTTTGTATTCCTTACAGTGGACCGATAGTTGAACAGAATTTTTCAGAAACAGAGAGACTCTGACATTAGATTTGGTGGGAGCAGACAAACAGCAGTACAGGACTGTGGTAACAGATGAATACCCTTCTTATGTATATGTATAGTTTGATGCCACCAAAATTATTGCAGAGTTAAGAAACTGTGTACGGTAGCCGTGACATAAAATCCTGGTAGCAGAAAATACAAGATGGTGATGCATATTCACAGAATGCATCTCATAATGATGATTTCTTCCTGGTTAACCTAGCAGGTAAAAGATGAAGAAAGCATAGCCTTAATCTTTCTTTTCAGCTCAATCTTTTTTATTTTGGTTAATTACTGCTTCAGTGTATATGTTTTATACCATTTTTATTGCAGTGGCTTTCTGTATTGTGATCTTGGAATGCTGCAATTCTACAAAGATGTGTTGTACAGTGCTAAAATGTAATATTTAAATCACTGCCCCTGTGAGACCAGCTTCCAAATGCAACTCTTTGGAAGCAACCCCTCCAACGTTACTGGAGCAGCAGGAGTTGCAATCTTGCAAACATGTTTTTAGCATTTCCTCTCAAGGAACTAAGGGACCTTGCTGTTCCAACGGCCTGAGCATCATCTTTGTGTGTAATGTGTGACACAGGTCAATAAAGGTTACCTGTTCTCCAAACCCCACACAGAAACAAATGGACCAGATCTGAAGCTGACATCATTCGCTGTCGTTCCTTCCATAAAAAATATTTCAGTGAAGACACACCACCTTTAAGCTCTCTGAAGATCAGGTTTAATCTGCTGATAGACTCTATAGAATTTACCTTCAATGTTAGTTAAATACAGCCCTTACTAGAGACCAGAAGAAAGTTTATTCATAACCTCTTCTGAGCTTTAGAGGCTATAATCTTAAGTAAAGCTAAATACAAGGGTGATTTTTATCTCCCACATTCATTTAATTAAACATGGTTCATAAACTGCCATCATTAATACTAAATCACCATTAAAAAATCTCTGTAATATTAAATTAACCTTTGATTCTACATTTTTCCTTTTAAGTCATATTTGATAAATCTTGCAAAGGGATTAATGGATATGATTTAACCAGAGACAAACAGCCATATGCAAAGTACAACGGGAAATACAATTTCTTGCTATATGATTCAGAAAAGAGTCAGTAATACCAATAAAATGCAGTTGCTAGAGGCATGCTGATTTTAAGATATAAGTTGAGCTTCTTATAGCCTGCTATTTCTGTAATGTTCAAATAATGGAATGCTATGACAAATTCTAGTTCAAATCAAACCAAATCCCTCAATGTTTAACTATGGATCATTTCATCTGACTTTCTCTGATCTATTCATTCTGTGTCAATCACATTATCCTTCATCATTGATCACTGATGATCATCGATCATCATTACCCTTCAAGATGGAAATTAGTCACAATTTTTAAAGTGAAATTCCCCACTTTTGTCTTGTAGTCACTGTTTCTTGCTATGGCTCTGACTAAGCAAGAGAGTCTCCTGTTATGCACTGTGCTCTCTTGACAGGCTTACAAATTGTAGATGTCACCTTTCTCAATCTTACTTTGATAAAGTAGTTCATCTAAACACTTACACTTTCCATTGTGAGGCACATTTGGTAGATCTCAAAGAGGCTTGTTCCTTTTTTATTTCATCACCAGTTTATAACTTCCTCTGAAAGGTGTAAGTACAAGAACTCCATGCAATATTCCATCACCTGTTTCAGTACTGCCACACACGGAGGTTGTATAATTACCAGTTATCTGCTTATTACTCCACTTCATTATTGTTAGCAATTTTTGCCACAAGCTGGCAGGTGAAGTGAGAGACCGAAGTTTGTTTTTGACTGTTCCTAGTGGTATCTAACTCAAATGTACCTCACTAATTAACCGACTCTCATCACTCTGCTAGCTAGCCTGGCCCTTACCGTGGAGTCATAGAATCATAGAATCATTTAGTTTGGAAAAGACTGTTAAGATCAGCGAGTCCAACCGTAAACCTAGCACTGCCAAGTCCACCACTAAACCATGTCCCTAAGCACCACATCTACACATCTTTTAAATACCTCCAGGGATGGTGACTCAACCACTTCCCTGGGCAGCCTGTTCCAGTGCTTGACAACCCTTTCAGTGAAGAAATTTTTCCTAATATCCAATCTAAACCTCCCCTGGCACAACTTGAGGCTGTTTACTCTTGTCCTATTGCTTGTTACTTGGGAGAAGAGACAGACACCCCCTTCGCTACAACCTCCTTTCAGGTAGTTGTAGAAAGCGATAAGGTCTCCCCTCCTTATGTGCCATCCCATCTTTACTAGGAGTTTTTTTTCTGCAGCAATTCCATTTTCAAGCAATGAACATGAAATAAGTATATTGAATGTTGGCACATCCAGTGATGATTTTCCATTAACAAACACTTATAAGTTTTTGATTAGCAAATTCACAGCCCATTTAACATGTGACCCATAGATATCTGTAATTTTTTTTTTAAAATCACCTCCTCATCTGATACAAATCAAATGCCACACCAAAGTCTACATGTGTTACATATACACAGCTACCTTCATCAACCAAATTTGTAATCTTATCAAATAATGAAATCTAAACTATTTGACAAAACCTATTTTCCATAAAACCACATTGACTGGCATGAATTACAGTCCCCTCTGTCTGATTCTCTATTAATGGAAAATCATATTGACTTTTCCATTATATTGTCTGAGTTTGATGTCTGGGTAACTGGCCTATAATTACTAGGGCTATTCAGCTCATCCTTTATGAATATCAGTATTACAGTAACACTCTTTCAGAACTCTAAGTTTTCCTAAAATTTAAAGTTTTCTTAAAAGTGGCTATTTATTTCTTTATTATTTATTTCAGTCACCTGCTCAAATATTCCTGGATGCAATTTATCTTAGTATGCAGAGTTTAAATATTTTTATTTCAGATAGATTTTGAAGCTGGTAATCAGCCTCACATGATACAGGCATCTCATTCTCTGCAGTGATGAAGTTTATTTTGTCTTTTTTTTGTTTTTGTTATTTTTATTTCATGGTTTTGAGTTCTATCTCCCACCACCACTGAGTCAGGATGGTTCTGTAATGAGGGTTATCATTTTTCTTGATAGTGAACTCCATGTTTTCTAAATATCACCTTAATTAATCCTTTTCTTCCTATACCTTTTCTTGCCATCAATTTCATACAGAATTTTCATGTTTATGTTTGTGTGTATGTTCATTCAATGGTAAATAACATAATAATAACAAAGTTTTGGTTGTCCAGTGGAATATTCTGATTTCTGAATATTTTTGCCAAGTCTTGCAAATGCTTAACTGGGAAGTGAAATTTTTGTGAACAACTTGAGGTCACTATTTTTTCCTTTCAGCATTGGTCTGTGTTACTTCTTCATGGGGAGAGAAACTATTTGTAGGAGTAATCAGGAAGTAATAATAGACATCCTGATGCTATTAGTCCTAGGAAGGGCATGCCATGTGACTTGCAAGCGTCTCTCCCATTTCTGTATAATTTTAGTCAGGGAACTTGTTCAAATTATGATGAGGAAATACAGATGTAAAACTTCAACACTTTAGGTGACATCTAAACTCAGAAACTATAAATGCACAGTTCATCTCTAAAAGCTCTTGTAATTGTGTCCTCCTTCTCTTGAAAGAAGGATAATTTATCTCCTGTTTGTTAAATGGAAACACTGCGTAAACATGCAGTTACTATAACAACAACTGCATCACAAATTCATACCCTGATTTACCCCATTAAGGTGCTTATCAACCACCTTTTGTTATAGTAGACTGGGAATTATGATTGTATTTTCAAATGCCTGGAATGCGTAGCTATTCACAGCCCATGCATGAGGCTATGCAAGGTCACTGTTTCAGCATATGAAAGAAAATGCGTAAGACTCTTTCTCCACTCTCCCTCACTGTTTGCTACAAATAGAGCTTCCTGTCTCACCATCCTCCCTTTTTCATGTCATTAATCCCTTGCCATGTTAGAGTCCATTAACAAAGTTGTGTTTGACAGCTGGTTTGCTGAACTCGTACACAACTTGCTTTAGCTGGTTGAGTGGGTTCTCGGTTATGAAGTTTGGTTTTCTGAATGGACCACCTGCAACAACCCTGTACTTTCTCACCTGCACAGCTGGGCTGTAGGGTTTTGTCTTACCCAGGCCATTCTGATCGTATCCTTCTCCTTGCTGCATGTTATCTCTTTCATGCTGCTGCTGCTGTCTCCATTTTCACCTCTCAGACTTCTCACGAACTTGCTTTCCATCACCCTAAGTCATGATAGTTTACGTAAGAGAAACGATGGCTGATCGGTGGAGAGAGAAGGAAGCTATCCTGGCAAGGGGAAGGGCTTTAACTAGAGGAAGCTCTCACGATCCACCATAAAATATCCTATCATCTCAGACACTTGCAGTTTAAGGAGTAGCAGCTCTGGTCTTTTTTTTTCCTCTGTGACTCTGTTCTAGATGCAGCCCATCTTTGTGGATGACAGATCAGGCTCAGCATCTGCATCTGATGCATGGAGTGGCAGGAGAGCCAAGTGTTTGAGACAAGACTTCTTGTGAGACATCTTAACATATGAATCAGATGTAAACATGGCAACCTTTATTTCTTTCGTTTTCTCATCTCACCTAGAAAGATATTTTTTGGAAGCTCTTATTTTTGAAGATTTGAGTTCAAATCTTAAGCTGCTGGTTTATATGAGTATAGGGAGAAAAGTTTAATCTTATTTCAAAAGGATCTTGGCTCACTGGGGTGGTAGATGCAGCAACTTAGATAATCTAAAGAACAGTGCTACTCACTCTAGATCCAAGCACACTAAGCAGAGAAAAGAATGTGGTCCAGAAAGCCCTGCCAAATTCTATTTTCACTCAATCTGTGATCCATACCCAAATGCTGTTCCCAGGGTCCAACCTTACTTCTCACTTCCTTGTACCTATTCCCCACACGCTATGATGCTCCTTCCCCTCTGACACAGTGTTTGTCACAATCCACCCTCTCATTTTCTACTATTCGGTCTCCCATCCTTCTCTCAAGCWTTCTTATGTGTATTTATTTTTGTGTTTTAATACTCCAATTGCGTTGATTTGCTGGTGTGCTCAGATTACAGTTCCCCAAAATAGGAGTCCTATGATAGAGGTGAACTGTAGTATGCCACAAACAAATGATACAGCTTTTCAAGAGCCAAACGTGGTCTGGCTTCAGCTAAGCATTGGAGGCTGAGAACTACTACATAAACCTTCTCTCGCCTTGGATAGAAACTCATATCCTCAGAAATTCTCTACCTACACACTCCTTGTATACAACCCAACTCCTTTTTTTTATTTTTATTTTAACTTCCCCCAAAGGATAGGAAATACACCAATAAGATGTAATAGTAATAGCGAGCAGTATAACAATTTGAAGTGTAATTCAGAGCTGGGCAAACAGAAGTAGTTAGAATTTGTCAACTTTTTTAGACTCTTTTTCTGGGGGAGGATAAAAGCTTGGCATCTGGAGCATTATCGATACTCTGTTCTCCTTTCTATAATAACTCAAACAAGCATTTTGATTTTGGTGTATTTAGTAGAAAGAAGTTCTCAGTCTCCACTATGGTTAAAGGTTAGAGTTTCCTTTGTCTGCCTAAGATCACTAGTCATGTGACAACCACAGTTTTCAAGGGCAGGAATTTTTTCAGCACAGGTCAAAACCAGAACAATTACCTATCATTTTTAAAAAATCTGAAGTTGTTATAATATGGATTAGATCACTAACCAACTTTCACACAGTATTCTAATGTTGTAGAGTGGTTACAATCATCATGGTAAGCTTCCCCCTAATTGTTCACTTCAGGCTGCTGTAAACGGCGAATTGTTTAACTCTTAATGGAATTACAGTATCTTATATATAAACATATAAGGTTCCTCAGTTGTGTCAGTTACGTGTTTAAGCATAAGGCTGAGGTGAGAAATGGGTAAGATTCTTCCCCACAACACTTTCTGTTAGTACTGACACTTGTTCTGGTGTCCCTGYCCATTAACTGTGTCAATACTGGTAAATAAAATGAGCCAAGGACTTTATGAAGTGGCACAGATTGCATTCATATAGCTAAACTCTCTTTTCCAAATGCCCTATCCCCAAAAAGAAAAGCCTCATCCATGATAACTGCTGGGAAAAATCCCTGTCCCTTTCTATTTTGCAAACTGTGCTTGGGCACTGGCTGGAAAAGCACTAACTGGCACAGGCTAAAATCATGCTGGTGTGGTAGCAATTTTTAGTTTACATCACTGAAGCATAAACACAGGGGTTTTCACCAGTAGATCCATGGGTACAGAAACTTTCATTTGGAAAAACAGGCATTAAAGAGATTTTGCTGGAAATATTAACGTCATCTGTCACTCAGGTTTCAGGCAGGGGAACTACCCTTACTTGGTATCAGCAGGGCTTCACAGTTTTTAAAAATGTTTAGCATTTTCAGGGAATGTTAACCAGACCTGGGTGAGCCATTCATCCCTCTTCTTTCCACTCTTAACAGAGATTGTCATCCTGAGAGTTACAAATTTAAATACCCTTTATCCGACACAGAGGGTGTTTTTCTTTCTCCCTGTTTAAATTGAGCATCCTTGAAAGGTAGTTTGAAAAGCTGCTTGAATACATTCATTGTTGTGGAGAGTTAATATTTTCCAGTTTTCCTAAGCAGCTGAACTCCAGCAAATCCCATAGTTTTGATCACTTATCCATTTTTCTTAGTCTGCCTTCACATTTCCAGATCCTTTCATATTGCCATGATTTGCCAATATGCAATTATATTATTTGTTTTGCATGCATATTAACCTGCAGGCAACCTCTTTCTGTCAAAGTGAGACTTGGACAAAACAGACTTTTCTGGCAATATTCATTGGTTGTAAAAAAGAATTACACAACAAACAGACATTTATTCCAGATCTAACTGCCTATTCATACAGTTCAACAGACTGTCAGATTAACTGTAATGGTGCCTTCTGGTGACTTTGAATAATACAACAGTCTGTGGCCTCTCAGATTTTTTTGCCTGTTTCTGTTTAAGTGGCTGTATTGGGTGTCCATGTTCAAGTTTTGGAAGTGGGAGGCTGCAGGGGTGGCCTCTGTGAGAAGAAGTTGAGGTTTCTCCCTACCCAAATCTGTTTTAATTGGCAATAAATTAAATTAATTTTCCCCAAGTAGTCTCTTTTGCTTGCAATGGTAAGTGGTTAAGTAGTCTCCCTGCCTTTATCTCATCCCATGAGCTTTCTTATTCTATTTTTCCACCCCGTGCCACTGAGGAGAGGGAGTGAGTGAGCAGCTGGGTGGGCTTCTGGTTGTTTGCCAAGGCTAATCCACCACAGTAGAGTTAAGACATAGCGCTTGGAAGCAGAACGGACACCTTTCCCTGAWACAGAGATGTAAATTTAGTTCAGTTCAGTTTAAATTTAAGCTCCTCCAGGTAAGCTTTAAGACTCCCTGAAACTCGAATCCCCTGACTATTCAAGTGGAAAAGCAAGCAGAGAAGTACCTTGTTTAAAGATACATACAGCTGTACACTACGTACACACCTGAATAATACATATGCATTTAATATATGATGCTTTTTAAGCGCAAAAGAACTTACCTTCATATTGCTTTTAGACAGAAAAGACAATTTTGACTCTGTCATTAAACAATTTAAAAACAGAAAGTAGCAGTCTATACAGACAAAGAAAARGCTATACAACCCTCTACTGAATAAGAGGAAAGAATAAAGCAGCCAAGTGAACAACGAATCCAACCAACCCAACAGTTCCCTGGATTGTTCCACTGTGAACAACTTGCCCTCAGGCTTCTAACAGTTACATTGCATATAATTTGGCAAGTGGCATTTCTTTAACTGAAAGCCAGAGAAAGCAAGTGCAAAGTCCTATACACCACAAAATCTCTGAGRGTAAGTGGTTAATAGTACAAGGAAATCTTATCTTTTGTACATAATCATAATGAGAATACATTATTAGCTTGACAGGATACAAGTTTCAAAGAACACAAATGATTTAGGAGCTGAAGCTCCTATAGGTTTTAAATGAGATTTAATTTTTAAGTAAAGCTATGTCTCATTTATCAGTCGAAACATGTCTTATCAACCTGTACATTCAGATTAACTGAAACAATTTGTGAATTCAAGACAATTTCAGCTAATTGTCTGAATCGGAGGAAACAAAAAAGAGTAGTTCTTCACTGACATTTCCCAATGGAAAAACAATAATCTTTTTCAATTTAGAATATGTGTAATTACTAATGTAACTCATACTTAAAATAAGAAAATTCCCAAACATTTTTAGGGTAGTTCTAATAATTTTCCTACTGTGTATGTTTGGGTTTGTGCACTTGTGTTCTCTTTCTAACTGAGGAGTCTGGGAAAACCTGTATTTGATTGCAAAAGTTTTTTCCGGATGTTTTATTTCCTTTTCAACTTTCATACTATTTATATGAACCATATATAGTCACACAAATGTAATTTTAATCTTACCTAATGCAAAATGTGATTAAAATTTTCTGTTTTGAAGCTTACTGCACTTTTTTTCACCTTCTAGTGCATTTGTGAAAATACGTATAAATTGAAAATAAAAATTAAATAGGTATCTATTTCTCAATCATCTGTAGAAATATTCAGTTCACTTAAAAATCAGTCCTCACTCCCTTTCTTTTGGAAAAATATTAGTAATTAAATAGCTGGGAACATTTATTCCAGTGGTGTAAATCAGTGGAGCTCCACTGATTTCAATAGAACAATGCTGATTAACTGCAAAGAAGACTCCAGCATTTGGTTTCCAAATCCAAGAGTGATAGGCTCTTGTAGAAAAAGATAGTTTCCCTGCCTGCTGCAGATATGGAGTCTTATATATACATAAAACATAAAACCACACACCAGTGTGCCAACAGGTTTTTAATTATTTATCACATTCAGAACATAGAGTGTGATAACATTCCTGAAGTCGCTTTTTCATTTGTTATAGCAGGTTTGCTTAATGAATGTTCAGCATTTGTTTGCTAAGCATGAATGTAAAATGGAGCAAAATAAGATCCTTGTCAAGACCATTTAAATGGTAATGCCAGTGTTGCAAAAGGTGGGGGTCTGTGTCCCTTGTAAACGATTTATTCCTACTTTCCTTGCATAGCCTTCTTGCAAAGCTGACTGATTTAGCACCTGTTGTTCTGGACTAAGATTTTTCTAAATGTCTGTATATTATAAGAGGTACATATATTAAAGCTGTGCTTGCACCAGGGTGTGCATGTAGCGAGGGGGTCTTTTATGATTTGGGAGCTCTGTGGAGTTTTGTTTCCTCCCTTTCAGAGAAGATGACTTCAATAATTTTTCTTTTTTTTTTTTTTTTTTTTTTTTTTTTTTTTTTTTTTTTTTTTTTTTTTTTTTTTTTTTTTTAATATATGGTATACGACTCAAGAGTTTTCAAACCCCAGGTATCTTGTGTGTGACACTCAGAATACTACATGGAGGCAAATTTCTTTTGACACTGTCTGTGCCATCACCCAAAGTTACAGGTCTCTTCTGAAAATTAGACACATAAAATTTTCTTGTTCAATATAGATACAAAATGAGATCCAAAATCCATGTATGTCTATTGCCTACTTAGGCTATAAAAGTACATTTACGAAAGAGTTAATACTTTAGCTACATTTTAGGTGTCTAAATATAAAAATGACCTTATTAAACTCACATTCAGTTGAAATCCCAGAGTACCCAAGGGTATAACTCTATGGATACTCGTTTTGGCAATCACTTTTCCAATGCCCTTCAGCCACCAGTCCCTTCGCTATTCACTGTTGTGCACAGATGTACCAACTGCAATGATTGTTGGGTAGTTTATATTAACTAGATCTCTGAAATTATCAGGGAGGAAAAAACCATCTTTTTCTTCTAGGGGTTTGGAATACAAACTAATCCTTTTTAAGTAGTGRTTGTCACTTAAACAAGAGTATCATGAAACTGTGTCCTGACTAACTACTAAGACAGCTCCTTGGAGAACCATTCCACAGTTTCGAATTATTCTCCTCTAGTGAAAACCCTTCTGCCTTTCCTCTTATGGTAAAAGACTTTTTTTGTGACAGAGGAGAGACTTTGTAATGAAGATCTCCATATTAGACCTTTCAGTCACCTCTTCTGCTATCTCTTTGCTATCGCTGTTAGTCTTTTCCAGTCTGCTAGTTATTTAAGCAGCTAAGTAATTTAATGTAGACTCTAAAGGACTTTTTTTTTAACTTTTTTTTTTATTTATTTTAAAGTTTCTAGGGTTAAAACTGAGTGATCTTCTAGTCTGCCAAAGCAAACAGTGAGGACTTGAGCTAGGGACTTTCGGGATCTAAATGTTGATCCCTGGTTATGCACAGAATTATTTTCTGGTAATGATCAAGTTGCTTATGTGTGATTCCTCTCATTTAATTTTAGCTGTCTAAAAGAAAGGTGTTTAATGTAAATTAGTCATTATTGAAGCTCTCAGCACAGTAGACAGAGACAGGGATTCTCCTACAGAGGGCAAAGTATTCCTTCCGAGGGTCTCCAACCAACAACATGATATACGTTCTAAAAGTATTTCACTAGGGACTAGGCAGATGGCTTAMACTAAGCACCTAACTTCAGATGCCATAGTTAGGTGAAATGATCCCTTAACTTCAGTGCTTTTTTTTAGTCTCTAGTACCTTTCTGGGCCAAAGGCTACTAACACCCATGTTTAAACACACCCGCAACTACCAAAAATGCTGCTTTTCAAACCAGCTGTCTCAATCTCATGCTTCTTGGTCAGAAATTTGTTTCCCTTATGTTCCATCCTTATTTTGTCCTCTGGTCTTTTACTGCTGCTCAGAGTTCTTCCCACACTTCCACATTAGTCAAATGGATGGCTCAAGGTTCATTTAATAAAGTTTTGAGCCTGGTCTCTGTAGGTATGAGGTGTAACCTGGAGCTTCCAGTCAGAACTCCCAACCAGATGTTTTCAAACAAAACTTTTTCCACAGGGGAAGTAAAAGTTTTCACAGGAAAGTATGCTATAATTATAAGAGGAAAGGTTCTCAAATCCAGGATAAACCTTCTACTGTACTGAGAGACAGATCTATCTACCCCAGGGTAGTTTTTGATTTTGGATACAGGATATTTGTATTCTTAAAGTTCCTTTTTGGGTTAACACTGATACTCAGTTTAGTTATTGCTTTATTCCCTTGACTTTACCACTGAGCTTTCTTTGCTGATTGCAGTTGCCCTTTTCCTCCTTGTGTTTGGTAAGTTATCCTTCAGTGAATACACTGGGACTACTTTAGCTCTGTATTTCAAAGCCAATGTCAAACTTATGGTTGGCCCAAGTACAGACAAGGTCTTTGAATCCTCCATCTAATCACAAGGTGACCAACATCACTACAGTGTATTGTCTATAGTAGCTGTTCTCCGTTAGCTCTGTTTTCAAGTTAAATCTACTCCTACATTCAGATTTCTCTCTAGAGGTTAATCTTCATGAAGTATGTTCTCATATTCTGTTTGAATACTGAAAAGAGTCCACAATGACTTCTCTCTCCTCTCTCTTGTTGAGGATATTCAGGTACTGACTGTCAGTATCAAATGAAAAACTCAGCAGTAGTAGATCTTGCACTGATGTACAGCAATGCCATTCAAAGCACAAGAGGGAAAAATAGGATCTCAGGAACAGCACAGCTTTTTTTACATTTTGCCATTCTAGTATTGCTGCTTAACAGCGTCACTGGTACTGTACTGTGACTGGCAACAAAATCCAGCTGGAGTAGRAAGGGATGTTGGCCCCATGGAGCACATGACAATTGCTGAGTGACTGGCAGCTTTCTTTTGTAGGAGCTGCACGTGGAGAATCTCTGAATCAACCAAGATTATGCTGCAGCTACCATTCCTTCCCTGGAAGCTTTTGCATTTCTGGTAACTGTACCTACTACATGCTTTTTCACTTTTTCAGGACACAAACAGCAGTGCATATAACAGCAGTTCCCAAATTTTCCTCTCTCACCACATTTCAGAGTCATGACTCTATTCCTATTCCTACTTTGTGGCTTTAAATTTGGAAATGGATGAACTGTACATATCCTGAGCATCTTTTTCCTTTCTGCGTTTATGCAGCCTTTCACTTGACTGTGATGTTTGCTTTTCCATCTTTGCCTTATGTACTTATAGGAGAGAAGGAACAGATCTTAATTTATTATCTAGTTCATCATTTTTCTACACAAGCAAGATTATAAGTTTATGTGTTGTTCCCCGTTGCTTTTTGTGCAATCTTATTTTCAGAGGTCTCTAGTGAGGAAGGTATCACTGACTGCTAGGTAATCTTTGCCAAGGTTTCAAAAATATTACCTTCTTATGATCTGTGACACCATGAATAAATAATTTCTTTCATTTTTGCAGCACTCTCTATGTAGTTGAAGGTTGTTATCAGCTCTTTCTGCTGTTACTCTTCCAGCAAAACAACTGCAAGCCGTTCAGTCTTTCCTCCTAGCAAATGTTTTCTGAAATTGTTCTTGTTTTCCTCTTGACTCCCTTCACCTGTTCAACGTTTCTTTTGAAATTCAGTGTCCCAAAGTGGATGTACTTGCCCTCCCTTCTCAACGTCTTTGCCTTTGTTCCCAGTCTTGGATATCTCCAAACAAGAGATGATATTGAGGTAAACGAATTCTGCTGGGGCTGAAGCTGAAAAAGTTGTTTTTAAAGGTTGTCTAGTCTCTGATCTTTACAATAGAAAAGACTGCTCGTACACTTTTGAAATTTTGAGTTCCTTTATGGTGGTGAAGGATGAATTATGGTTCAGATTTGCAGTTTCTTGAGCAAGAAGTTCCTAAGATAGCTCTTCCCTCTATGAATAGAGCATTTCTTCTTATTTTAGCAAATGGTAAGGTTTTTTCTAATTACCTTGGAGCTTAAAACAATGCTCTGATTGTTTTACATACTCAACTTTTAACCAAGCCGGAGTGCAGAAACAAGCATTCAATTCTGGAGGGAACCTTGGAAACCTTGTTTAAAAGAAAAGCTGKTTTTTTGGTAGGTTTGTCTCAGATAGTCAATATACTGAACAGAATGAAGTTCACAAAAGTAGAATTTCTGGCTAAGAGTCACTCAGTTTCAATTTGCCGTTTCTGGCTTAAGAGGAYCTGGTTTGGACATTTATGATGGCTGTATGCACATAGGTGATAATTTCAGTGTCTACTTCTAGCATAAATCTAAGAATTACTTATTTGGGTGACTGTTTCTGGGTAGCGTGTGTGTCTGTGGTGAGAATATATTAGGAATATTGCAGATAGTTCTGCAGAAACTCAGCACATTGCTATGGAAGTGTGCCGGCTGAGCAGGAGTACAAGAGAAGAAAGGATTTGGGAGAAACAAAATGATTTGCAGTCTTAGGTTAGAGGAAGGATCAGGTATAGGAAAAGGAAAAACAGGGAAGTGTGATAGTGAACTCTGAATTAAGCATTTTAGGGGCATTAATATGAATCTGTCACTGTATGCATGATCCTCGTTGGTTTCAACTCTTGCATGAACCATGAGTTTGGGAATTCCTCCTCTGAAGGCATCTAATTTCCCTAGTTTTCCCACTCCCCCACAGTACCGAACTCCAACTGGCTTTGGGGTATCTTTCACCTCTGAAAGGGGTCTGAGCCCTCCTGTTTTCTCCAGATACTGTCTCCCAGGTAGAGGAGAAAACCCACTCCTTTGGACTGAAACTTCATCCATCAAGGAGCCTGCATTCAGGCAGGGCAGAGTGAAGAGGGCATATGCAAAGTGCACATCACAGGAACAGAAGCATTGATGCTTCTGAGGCAGCAATAATAGGAACCAGCTCAGGTGACTGAAGCAGTTCACACATTTAAAAGCTGCTGTTTCAGACTAAATTCATCTCCATGCAGTTTTCTCATTCAGCTGGGAACATTTCTTGGAGATGAATTGGCCACTTCACACTTCTGTGAACTTGCTAAACTACAGATGGATGTGGAGAGCCCTTTGCTTTCATCCTTCCTTTTAAAAGTCCCTTTTTCAATACTGGCAATGCCACTATGGCAAAAGCAGTGTTTTGTGATTAATTTTATATAGTAGTACAGTGGAGAACTAGACTTCCTTTAGTTAGGCTGAAGAAGAATTTCTGTCTTCTGGGAACCTTCTGAGGTATTTTACAGTCTGGATGACTGACAGGATTGTCTTAAAACTTGTTTCCTTTGGTAGTGATGCAAGCAGGGTTAAGAATTTAGGATAAGAGCTCCTGAAGCAAAGTCCTCCCAAAAGTGAAAGATATATACTGTATAGTATATACATATTTATTTTCTATATATTTATACATATGAATATGTGCATGTATGTGAATATACATAATATAGGATTTTAATATATGTAWCTGCGTGTATATAAAATAGTTAATAAATTCTGATGGTTTTACTCTTTGTAACAAGCCAGTGGCACTGTCTGCCTCCTTCCCAATGCACCCCAATTTGTACAGTCCTTCAGAGAGATAGTTTGGAAACATATTTTAAAACCTATTTTGGCTAATGGCTTATTATTATTTTGGGTGGGAAGAAGAAGAARGTCTAATCAGTCAGTTCTCCTGTGTTCCAAGTAGTTCAATAAGGGATGTGATTTTGGCTTTCCTGCATGCAGGCATCACATGTTTCAACTCTACGTATTTCACAAGTCTTTGAGGAAAAAGAAAAGAACATCATCAGAGAACAACTGTTGGTGCATTGCTAAAATCTGTTCTGCATTTTATTTCTGGAAAATAAAACTGGAGAGAAATGTAGAATTAAGGAAAGAAAACAAAAAATTGTGTACAAAAGATTGATTTGACAAAGTGGAAGAGAGGCAATTAAGGCTACACTAATGTATTTGTGGTTTACAGGAATGGCACTAAGTAGAAATGGCTGTGAAGGGAGAGAAGACTGTAAAGGTGTCAAGTGGGAGGAAGTSGAATGGGTAAGAGTATTCAGTCATGGAAGAGAGATAATCGATTACATGTCATGGGTCATAGAAAGTCAAGGAAGCTTCCCAACACCACTTCCCTTTCATTTTTTAGGATCTTCAGCAATGCAAGAATGAGGTACAACTACACGGGGAGAGTATCTAGAACTTCACAAGGGAGTTCCAAAACTCCAATGGTACATCCCAGATATTTAGACTCTCCAAGCAATGGAGAGCAAGATCTTGGACCGAGGCTGAATTTCAAGTGGGGGTGAAGATCCCAAGAAATACAACTGTTGAGCATGCAGTTACAGAAAGGATCATCTTCATGAACTGAAAAAGCAATGGGAAAAGTTTCTGGTGAACAAGATGAYTTTATATAAGAAAAATCAAGATCAGAGAAACAAAACTTATGTACACCTAATTTATATCTGCTGTGTCACAGCTCAAGGTAAAAAGCCAACCCTGGAGACATGGATGCTGGCTGGCTGCGAATTTTTTTTTACCTCAGATACTCTATTTGCTTATATCTTAATAGAAGAAGGAGCTGGGTTTAATTATTTAGAGCAGTGTAAACTGGCTACAGTGAAAATTATTATCTGACCCAGAAGGATTATTAAATAAAACAATGCTTCCAATAAAGTGTGTTGTAATAAGTATATATATCATTTTATCATGGGCTACTTCTGGAAGGTGCATGTTCCAAATCAAGGCATTTAGCAGCATTCAGAAAATAATCTGCCTACTCTAGAAAAAATTATTTAATCAAAACCTTCATATATGGAAACAGCATGAATACAGATTCAAATTTTAATTCACTGTTTAAAAAATAAATAAGTTTTATTCAGGGAATGTTACATAAGGGATCCAATAGCTTATTCATACCACCACAGGAAATAGCAAAATATGAGATCATTCACTAATGATTTCTTGCAGGAAAGAACCTAAAGTTCTACTAACTTGTTGACTAAGAGGGTTGTTTTTTTTTTTAATGTCTTAGACATTGTTTGATACATTTCTTTTAAAATGGCATAAGCTGTAAAATGTGCAGAATATGGGAAACTYAGTTGTCCTACACCTTTAATACAAAAGAAGAGTCACACAAACTACATTTCCCAGTGTGCATTTCTCCATCTTTCATGCATGGTCAGGCATAACTTTTTTCTTTCTCTCCTCTCAACCCAGAAATATCAGCACTTTTGTCCCTACATCCATCCCTAAGCTATTTACGTGAAATAACCTTTCTTTGCTCCCTCCAGCCCTCACAGACATACACAACAGAGAGCAGTGTAAAGTACAGGAATGCTCAGTTAGAAAGATGTCTTACATTTTAGAGAAGTAACATTCTTTGGTAGTTATGAGTTTAGGGTACGCAGTTTTTTGTTACTAAATATTGAAGAAAGGTATGTTTTTCCAAACATTTGTCCGTCTGCCCATCATGTCTTTAACTTCTCTCCAAAATCTATGCATCTTTAACTTCTTGAAGATACCTGCTTCTCAATTTTCCTGGACAACATCCTCATTTGTCACAGCACGGCTTTACCACCAAAATCAGCAGAGATGCATCTTGACTGAAGCGAGGTCTTTTCCTTTCTCTCCTCCTCCTGTGAGTCACTAAAATATGAGACAAATCTTGTTCTGGTTTATACCCTATACAGAGGCTCAGGAGACCTCAGCTTTGCGGTGGCCACTCAATGCACAGTGACACCGAGAATTGTCTCCCTCCTACAGGGAGAACCCCACCGCTGATGTGGATGCCATCACATAGATGGGCCCTTTAGACTGTGTGATTTTTCTTCCGAGTGATGTTGCAAATATCACTTCAGCTTCTCTCTTCATTCCCTCATAGGAGTGGAAAACAGCACTCTCAGACTGAGAATAGTTTCATTTACATTACCTTTGAAAAAGCAGAACAACAATAAAACCCCAGAACTTTGGTTTCAGCAGGAACAGTACACATTTCGAGTCAGACTAATATTTTTTCTTAGCTCTGACTGCAAGTCAGTGCCAGTCTGTGAGTCATGATTCCTTACCTGTTTCCATCTTGTTTACTGGTGGAAGTAATCCTATGCTGCTCCTTGTTTTCTCTGCACTCCTACCCAAATTAATAATACATTTCTGCTTTTCCTTTCTACCTGCTTGCCTACAAAGCAAAGTAATACAGAATAACAGCTTCTCAAAGCCTGACCTCTGAGCCAGTGTTAAGGGAGATTAAGAAGGACGATTAGTAAAACTAGCATAGGTGACAGTATGTCTCAATGTGTAGGAGAGAAGAAATACCCATGTCTAAGCCTTATCCCTGGGTTTTGGCTAGTTTTAACACCCACTTCAAATCCTTGCTTAGACTTTCAGGATATTTCTTGTGTGATGAAAATTCTTATATGATGAGTGTTTCTGTATAATGCAGACTCATAATGGTTGGAAGCTAGACTGTCCTTGAAAGACAAAGCAGATTTTTTACAGTACTTCTTAGCATTTGTAGAAAAAGACATCATTTATTATCTTGGTTCTAATGGTTTTTTGACCTGTGGTCCATGAATCCTCGAGGTCTACTTCTAAGAGCTGCTCAAAAGATGGCAAGAACAGCCAACTTTTTATCAAGAAGCTATTCACTGTCAAGGGGTCTGTGCCTCCCTAAGAATATTTTGAGGATCGACAAACCTTCACAAAAACTTGATAGCCACTTCTTTAATGTATTAGTTTCTAGCCAATATAGATGAATTATATCTGTATTTAATGATTTGAAACTTTCTGGTTCCATGACATTTTAAAAAAAATGTGGCAATTTTCAGGTTATTCACTGGTGAGAGGTAATGAAATCCTGTGAATCATAGGAAATTTAACTATGATGTAAGTGTTTCATTTGAGAGGTTCTCTTTGGTTTCAGTAAGTGCAGAATCAAACCCTTCTCTCTTAAAAATATTTGCAACTCTTATTTTGTAGTATTTGGCAAGTTTCACTTAGAAGTTCATATTTGGCATTTACCAGAACAGCTTTCTACTTTAATTCCCTGACTTTGAGACTTGATACCAATATATAGTTCAAATTTTAGCATTCACAAGACAGAGCATACATGAAAACAGAGAAGTACTTAGGAATAATTTTCTGATTCTGATTACATTAAGAGAACAGCTGACCAACCATACCCTTGTGCAGTATCTGTTCCACACATAGATGTACAAACCTAGCAGGACTTATAAAATGACAGACGGCTTCCAAAGGGTTGTTTAGAAACCAAAATCTGAATTCATACATTGCAAGGAATCAATCAGTGAAGCATTGCTTTGGTTCCAAAGGAGACTCTGAATAAGGGCTAGGCTATGAAATTATTCCTGCCACCAGATGCTGTTTGTCTGCTTCTGTGCTCTAATTGCTATCAATAATTAAACACAGGTCTCTGATTCATATGCACAGAGGCAGAGATTCTTAAATTAAACATTTTAAAGTCATTATAGTACATTTTATATGTTCAGCTAAACACTGCACTCAGGCTGATTATGATTAAATATACTGATACTAAATTACATATTGATTCCATAAATATCAACGGATACACAGAACAAATAAGAAGATTCCTGGTAAATAGAAGGAACATTTTAATTTCAGATGACTAACAGAAACCATCTTATATTTATTTATATATGTTTCATTATGTGGCACGTTGTGCAAAGAGACAGCATCTCCCAGTTGACTTGCAGAAAACAGAAAATAATTTCCATCCATTTGGAAAACAACAAGCACTGACAATGTGGTATACCCAAGTTTGTGTGACAGCCTCTTGAAAAGTCAAGTTTGAATGCAAGTGAAGCTTGCACTTGTTAATCAGTCTGTGACAGGCATAATCTTTTCCAAAACTATGTCCCCAAGGTGATTCTCACTCTCTTTAATAGAATACAGTCTGCAGTATGTCTGGAGAAAAAAAATGTATACTCTTTGAAACTGCTTGTGTTTACCCTTTGGCAGGCTGTACAATTTGATGACATACTTTTCTTATGATGATTGCTATTAGTCATACTACTGTCCTGCACAAAGGTTTGGCAGACTTTCAAACAGAGGTATGATGATGAGCCGTCTCTGGTGATTCACTCTTTCCACTATAGCCAGAAAGGTCAGTGCAGCGTGATCCCTAATATCAGGTTTGCAAAGTACAGATTCTCTGGAGTCTGATGCCACTGTTCAGACATTCTTCATTTGCTCATCCCAGACCATTGGGACTGTTGTTCTCTGTTTCCAGAATCCCATGAGTTGCTTTCTGTGACTTCTGCTCAATATGAGAAAGGTTCAAACCACTCAGATACCCCTTGGCTAGGGTGGATTGGAGATACAAGTTACTATCCAAGGCAAATTCTCATTTGCAATCTGCAGCTAAAAGTGAGTCCTATTCAAAGTTGTATTAACTCCCCTTGTTTCCTTTGATAAGTTGCCACTGAACAACTCTGGGAAGATACAAATCAGGGGAACAGAAAGTCTGTTGGACAAAGGTTCCTGAAAGACAATGAGTTCAGTTAGACTTTGAAAGGCCCCATTCTTTTTGCAAAACAGTTCCTGATTTTACAGAGGCTTCACCATTGTACACTGTGGGATGGAGATCAGTAGGTGACTTTCATTCTGAGAAACTGGCAAAAAATCTTTATAAAAATGATATCATTTAAAGTTTTCTTCCTTAACTTACACTCCCAATCATTTAGGCTCTCTTCCATAGATTTTTGTTATCAGAAGGGAAAATTCTATCTTCTGAAAAATGAGTTCAGAACCTAAGACGACCAATGCAAATCAGCAGTTGTTTCTACAGTTAACTACATTCTGAAAGGAGCTGTTGTTGCTCAGGATATGAGATAATTTAGCTTTATTGCTTAACATGATATGGGTACTTAAACATAATTGTCTAATGTCATTTGTCATTTTAGATGCACTAGGATTTTATGTACATGCCTCCAGCTGCACTCCAAAAGGGTATAGGTCTCTCCTAGGTCCTGTGTCATACTGACAAGCCCAACTGAATGTCTCTGATTTCTAGGATGTTGCAAATGGCATTTATATTTAAGCAAGCTGACTCATTGGCACATGTCACTTCTAGTTTATCTGTTGCTAGTAGAGTCCCATAAGCGTTAATGTTCATGAAATATTTGGAACGATAATGTGCCCAAAGTGCAGTATGTGTCATGACATAGTTAATAAAACTAGAAATCTTCAATTAGCTGTTGTGCATTTTTGTATTGTAGTTAGACACTTTTGTTAGGCACTTTAAGATGAAGAACAAGCAAAATATGATTAAATATGGCTAAAATCCCAACACAGTCACAAGAACCTTTCTGAAAGGCTTTAAAGTTGTAAATTTAAAGCACTATATATTGTCTTAAAACTAAGATGTATTAAATGCTGGCACATTTCTTAATGACAAACCCAGTGTAGTACTCTCTTACTTTGCAATACTTCTGCCATACAAAAAAAATTGCCAAAAAAAATTGCCAGATTTTCTGACAAGCTGATATTATTGGTCAGAACAGCTTAGTTACCTGCTATAAAGTTCAACTGACATTACTCATTTTAAGACCTTATTTACAGCTGCTCACAACTTTACAGGCCCATAACTCTGTGGACTGAAAAACTTTGTGTACATACAGTGCTTTGTGCATGGACTGTACATATAGCCAGACTGTTCTAAAATATTGTTGAAACATTCCGGCCAAAACAGCTCAAATACCCCCTATATTAGGCAAGCTAGAGAAACAGATATTCTGTTTTGTTTGCAGAAACCTCATMGTTAAAACCATAAAAACGCAAGCATTTTCTTTTCACAGCTGTGTGTTCTAATACAGACAGTGCATTTGGCAGGGATATAGCCTTAGCAAACTGCCTGAGTCACCTTAACTCAGTCCCTCCCTGGGAATTACTTAATGATGGGCTTAGGTACCATGGGTTCCCTATCTGTTTCAGAAAACTGATGTATCCTAGGGATCAGGCTCATGGAATAAYGCAGACTGCTGTTTGTAGGACTTGAAAAAGTTGAAAGGTGAATAGTAAACAAAATTGGAGACTGAAAAGAGAAAAAATGTAGTCTGAGAACTTAATGAAGTCCTGTTAGTAGTGGATTCGTGATTAATGACCTTTTAAACATAATTAATTGAAGGTTGGAAAGTGAGTTCATCCCTTTGTAGGATGAGCTAAAAAATCACAGAAGAGATACCATGAAGGCTTCAATCAACAGATTTCAAGCATGTTGGACATACTCTTAGTTGTCAAAAATCCACTTGTGAGAGAAATCCTGTTTGAGGTGTAAATTCCCTGATGTCTAACAAAGCACAAAATCTGTTCCCTTCCTCCTCCTGTGTTTAGGACATCCATAGTGGTAGTAGACAGGTGAATTTTGTAATTTCT
The DNA here is from genome assembly GCA_035582835.1 of Phoebastria nigripes. Lineage (NCBI taxonomy): Eukaryota > Metazoa > Chordata > Aves > Procellariiformes > Diomedeidae > Phoebastria > Phoebastria nigripes. The sequence goes on along the minus strand of JAYKAV010002885.1, from coordinate 525,445 downwards.
GAAAAGAGATGAGTTTACCATCCAACTTCTTTCCTCACTGAGATCTCCCACCTGTCCTATTACCTCTGTCTGGCCACTCATTCTAGAACTACGTTCTTATGAGTCAAAAGGTATGACCTGCTACTAAAGACTTCTCCTTAGCAAGGCGAGTCCGGACTTTCATCTCCCCCGCAAGACCTTCCTCCTTTCTGCCCTGTGTTTCCTACCTGCCAAAGACCGTCTACTTCCTCCCCACACCCTTCCCTAAAGTTTTCCACGTTCTTATTTCTTTTTGGCCTATTAGGCGAGATGCACCACAGGTAGTGCTGTGAATGTGGTGACTGGTCATCTGCCTCTCAGTGGCTGAATTGGCCAGGCAGAACGTGTTACTTTTTAGTAGCCACATGTAACCCTTAGGCTGTATTTTTGTACAGCTCAGTTGTGAGTACTTTAATATCTTTAAGATTTCTACTCCTCTGTCCAGTTTGGCTGATATTAGCCAAAGGGATCAAAAGTTATTGTGCGAAAGAGGCCTGACAGAAAGACTCAGTCACAGAGATAGAAGTGATGCCATCACATCAGGTTTGTCCCCTAAGGAAATCAGACTGACATGTGGGATGCTTTCAGTATTAAGAAATTTGATTGCTGCCCTGGAGAATTTCCTCACTGAATCTGCCACAGCTTTCTTACGTGATGTTGGGCACATCACTTCAATCATCTAAGTGTGACTTCAAATATGAAATGCAGTGGAGCTGAGCTATGGCAACTAGAGCTGCAGTAACTAAGGGTTGTGCTTTAAAAACACATAAACTACTATATAATGTTAAGAACTCTGAAAACATGGGTCCTGTGGGACTGGTGCAGGACACTGAATTCAGGCAGACTCATGGCCTGAATTTTTCTGGCAGGCATTTAAGAAAACATTTGGTTCCTGAAATGACATTGGGTGAAATTTAGAAGCTGAAGTTTAGGAAGACAGTTCTGAAAAACTATACTTACTTTTTACTACTTGCTACCTGAGTGAAACTGGGGTCTTTACTAAGATATTAAGAATTTGGGAATTCTGATCATATTTTTTTCTTTTAAATTTCCAGTGATTTCTCAAGGCAAAATACACAATCAGCCCTTGAAGAAAACCATTCCCTAGAACAAGGGCTGTCCTGTACAGTTTGGTGGTGGGACTGGAACTGGTGGCAGTGGTGTCAAGATCAGTCACAACGGTAGCAGCAGGAGGTCATGGCTATCTGCTGGTCCAAAACTCATAATTATATCTTCCCAGTTCTTACCACAACCTACAGCCTACCAAATTATAAACATTGTCCCAGTCCTCTGCCTTCCTCATGCTCCTGTCATACTTTCACTCCCGTGAGCTACATAGAGTTCATTCTGTCCTGTTACTATTGATCAGCTGACTAGGGGTAACAGTCTGCGGGCACATGCTTACTCTGAAACTATTCTGAGAACACTTCTTTTTACAAGTTTCCTGTAGATGCTCATACAGTACATGCTGTTGTCTCACCCCTTTTTGAAAGCAGAATGTACATTAGAAAATCGTAGGTCTTGAGAATCTTACTATGTTCATGCTGTCTTTTTTCATTTATTTAACCTTGCTTGATTGCCATTGGAAAGAGGAGAGAAGATAGCTTAGGGAAAGACAACAATTATTAGCAGCAAGAAATACATGTTTTGTGCCACCTTGTTTTCCAGAAAGATAGAGACAATCCAGTTTCTATTGGATTTCCTTAAGGAAACCATGCCAAGTTTAAGCCATCTACATATGGCCAATTACACAGAGAACATACTTAACATTACTTTAATTTGAAAGTGAAACTATCCATAAAAGAGGCAAGCAAATAAGATGAGGCTGGAAGGCCAAGGTAGATCTGTAGATGTGTAATCCTCAATACACATGTAATATACTTATTACAGCTTTTGATGACTGTGTTATGTATCATCATATTTTGTGCCTGTAATCAAAATGTCTGTTGTGCTTTCTCAGGTAAGTCATTCTACTGAAATATTACTCTTTACTTTAAGAGTAAGGCACCTTACAACATCCATCAGATAATGCTAGGAACTGTTGTTAGGCAAAACATGCTTACCTTTTTAGGGCATGGACATATACCACAGCTTAAAAACAAATTATCCAGATATTTAAACTCAGATCTGGATTCTGGTTTCAGAAAGGTATGATTAGCACCTAAATATGTGATAATCTGAAACCTTGCCCATTTTTGGTATTAACTGATTTTGTTTTACCATTGCATCTGTGATGAACCCAATGAAATCTTGAGTACCATACCACGGAGCATCTTAACATGGAAGTCCTTTCGCTAAGTCCCTCTATGCCTCTCCTCTGGGCCTGAAAATCCAAAGTAGTCTATTGTAGAGGACTATTGAGAAAATAATTAATGTTAGAGAAGTAACAGGGTAATAATGAGCACCTGAGCAAAATTTCCAAGAAAATTAATCATTTTATTTTCAGAACAAGGTTTGATTAGCATCTGGTAAGACAGACCTGGGGCTAAATATGGAACAATATTGGGCTCGTGTGAACCTCATGAGGTTTAACAAGGCCAAGTGCAAAGTCCTGTACCTGGGTCGAGGCAACCCCTGCTATGAATACAGGCTGGGGGATGAAGGGATTGAGAGCAGCCCTGCCGAGAAGGACTTGGGGGTACTGGTGGATGAAAAGCTGGACATGAGCCAGCAATGTGCGCTCGCAGCCCAGAAGGCCAACCGTATCCTGGGCTGCATCAAAAGAAGCGTGGCCAGCAGGTCGAGGGAGGTGATTCTGCCCCTCTACTCTGCTCTGGCGAGACCCCACCTGCAGTACTGCATCCAGCTCTGGAGTCCCCAGCACAAGAAAGACATGGACCTGTTGGAGCGGGTCCAGAGGAGGGCCACAAAAATGATCAGGGGGATGGAACGCCTCTCCTCTGAAGAAAGGCTGAGAGAGTTGGGGTTGTTCAGCCTGGAGAAGAGAAGGCTTCGGGAGACCTTATTGCAGCCTATCAGTACTTAAAGGGGACTTATAAGAAAGATGGCAGCAAACTTTTTAGCAGGCCCTGTAGCGATAGGACAAGGGGGAATGGCTTTAAACTAAAAGAGGGGAGATTTAAACTAGATATAAGGAAGAAATTTTTGATGCTGAGGGTGGTGAAACACTGGCACAGATTGCCCAGAGAGGTGGTAGATGCCTCCATCCCTGGAAACATTCAAGGTCAGGTTGGACGGGGCTCTGAGCAACCTGATCTAGTTGAAGATGTCCCTGCTTATGGCAGGGTTGTTGGACTAGATGACCTTTAAAGGTCCCTTCCAACCCAAACTATTCTATGATTCTATGAGTCTAACAATGAGCATGACCAAGAACCACTGCTCATTAAATGAGCACTGCCCATTCTGAATRAGCCAAAGGTCCTGTGGATTGATGTAATTTTATATAATATTGTAAGGTGTATAAACATGCACAAGACAAGTAAATTCAGGTACACAGATAACCTGGATTCTAACATGTCTGAATATTGAGTGCTGAAGTGTGCATGGTTTGCTAAGAGTCTTTTGTGTAGTAGTTATTTAAATTCCAAGATGGGTTTTCCTCATTGGCTTCCATGAACACAGGATCTCATTCTAAGAATCCAGTTGAAAAATGATTCAGGGAACCTGGGTAAACTAATGGATATTTCCAATTCTTACAATCTAATGAGAAAATTCAAAAGTATTATTTGGACTGGTAACTTTAACATTGCAAAGTTTAAGAGAACTCAAATCTCCCTATTCAAGAGGTTAATAAGTGTCAGAGATGTAATGTAGATGGCACACTCAAGTATCGGACATCATTTGAAAACATAATAGTGGAGGATATTTTCTGTCTGCTGCTTATGAAAATGGAAAACAAAAAAAAACCCCATAAACTTATTTTCTGCTATTTCTTGTTGAAATAAATAAAATGTATTGTTCCCCTTTTCTAACAATATGTCTCTGCATCTGAGATTATTACCTTCTTACTTCAAAATCTTGTGAGAGAACACAAAAAAACTTTGTTTATCCTTTTCAGCAATTCAAATATTGTCTTGAATTCAACGTAAAAGGTCTGGACTGTTATTTTCTTTTTTTTTTTCTTTTTTTTTTTTTAAAATATTACAGCAGTTGGCTCCTTTAAACTTACCTGCATGAAGCGAAAGCTGTATCAAGCATTCTTCATGTGCTGAAGAATCTCTAACAAAAACAGCTCCTGAGAAGCGATGCATACCATATTAAGCAGAAATGCAGTGGAGCAGAATTGTAGTCGTAGTTTCCTCTCTTGGCTTGTCAGCCACTGCTTGCATCACTACATTATTAATTTTTTCATCCTTGCTGTCCTACAGAGCAGAGCAACCTCTTTTCCTCCCTTCTTTCATTCTCTCTCCCTCCTTGTGCTCTGCTTTTGAATTAGGTTACAATAAAATTTGTCCAAATTCGAGCTTCAGATTTTATCCAAACCACATTTCAGAAAATTTTACAGATGTAATGAAGAGTAAATCTTCATTTCCACTTATTGCTGGTTAGTATGTGAATCGTTTGGATGTATCAATGTACAGGAGGTTCATTAACACATTACAATGGGAAGAAACAGTCATAGAAATAAGGGTTGAAAAGTACCCACTTTCTGACAGCACTGAAGAATGGAACTCTTCACCATTTGGCAGATTCATATGGAATAAGAAAAAAGGGCTCCAGACTGATCCCTTAAAGGCATCTACTTTACTCTTCATAGTACTGATGTAGAAATAATTTGGCTCAGAATTCCTAATGTTATATTTAGTTAAATGAAAGCACTTCTCATAAATGCTTTTATCTGGATGAAGTGCTTGTTTCTCATTTACAGTTTCCATTTACTTCTCTGGTGGCTTCAGAAGCTCCACCCCACCTTAAAAAATTTAGATTTTACTGATACTGTATTTCAATTTCTTACTTGGTGTGTTTCTCTTCCCCAAAGAGCACATGCTGTGTTGGGGAAACATTACTCAGAATAGARCGCAATATGTAACAGTATGATATCAGATTTTCAATGAATTTTGGGAGTACTTGATCTTTAAAAACTAAGCTCCACACATTGTAATATTAATTTGCATGCTTAAATTGAAGTATGTTAGCCTTAAGAACTTGTCAGAGCTTTCACATGTGATGAAGATACACACTCATTGCAGAATATTTGGGATCAAGTAGTTACCTCTAGATCTGGATTTGTATAGAGTTTTTTTGTCTTTAAAAAAATCCTCTTCAGAATCTCTCCCCTTCCTCTCTCATTTACTGTGACTCCAGTTTCCTAAGTCTTATGTGTGTCTCACTGCATGTGCATGCATAACAGTAAATGTTGCAGCATTTCTACACTTAAACGCTACAAATGTTAACAGTAATACCTTTGCTTAATTGTACCATGTAATCCTTGAAGGCCAAAGAGCAACCTTAAGAAAGAATGCGATATATAACTGTTGTGGTTTAACCCGGCAGGCAGTCAAACACCACACAGCCGCTCGCTCACTCCCCCCTCCCCTCAGTGGGATGGGGGAGAGAATCGGGATAAAAAGTAAAATTTGTGGATTGAGATAAAGACAGTTTAATAAAACAGAAAAGGAAGGGAAAATAATGATAATAATAATAATGATAGAATATACAAAATGAGTGATGCACAATGCAATTGCTCACCACCCGCTGAGCAATACCCAAGCAGCGATCGCTACTTCCTGGACCATGCCTCCTATTTATATATTGAGCATGATGTCACATGGTATGGAGTACCCCGTTGGCCAGTTGGGCTAGCTGTCCTGGCTATGCTCCCTCCCAGCTTCTTGTGCACCTGGCAGAGCATGGGAAGCTGAAAAGTCCTTGACTAGCAGACTACTTAGCAACAACCAAAAACATCAGTGTGTTATCAACAATCTTTTCATACTAAATCCAAAACACAGCACTAGGAAGAAAATTAACTCTATCCCAGCCGAAACCAGGACAATAACACATTAGTTGCCTTGGTAAATCCCTCTATAGTGCAGAGTTTTAGTCTGAGCTTCTGAGAATTTCTCCACTGTTTAAGCCTCAAAATATTGAACCTCCCACTGGAGTGAAGCACTTGTACATGTAATATTCAGCTGCCATAGATAATATACTAAAACATTGCTCGGAAGGAAGATGAGAAAGTAGGCCTCCGACCTTAGTGGATTACTCTAAGCACTGCACTCAGGTTGCGTATGTATTTTCTGACTCAGTACATCATTACATTGGAAAAATGTCAATAGGTCCATTTCTTCCTTTAAAGAATGATGCTTAGGATATTCCTGCAAGAAATAAGAGCACAGGAAAGACTTGAACCTGGTTATGAACATTCTGGTGGAACGCTCTAATCTCTGGTATCCTAGAAGGAAATAAGACTTTCTAGATGCTTTTGTCTGGAGCCTGCTCTGTCAGGTATGTTTGGAGAGTGGATACAAAACAGGTGAGCAAGGTGAAGAAATGTACTAGGTATTTGACTTCTTCACATACCAGGGCAAGTTTTCTTGAGTATGGTCAGAAAAGAAATCATTTTACAGGAAGTCCTTCTTATTGTTCTAAGGTTTCTTAAGATGTTCCCAGTCTTAAACATAAGATCAACAGGGATTTCAAGGACTGAATTTTAGATTAAAGCTCATAAAACTGGAGTTAGGTGTGGCTTAAGCACCTAAATCCCTGTTTTGGCATAGTCCTCAGTCCTTATATTTGTTAATTAAATAAAAAACATAGAAGGCTTGTCTGTTAATTAAGGCTGAGATTTCTAAAGAAGTCTGAATGAATTAGGTAAGAAATTCAAATTCATTTGAGCCTTCTAATACCATAATACTGCTCTAAAATCTCAGCCTAATTCCCTAATGGTACCTTTTTTCTTCATTTGAGTTATACTTTAAATGTTAAGTCAAAGGCAAAAGAGATTCCTGACATAAATAAGGTTCTAATTCTATTATTTCCTATTTTCAGCATTGTTGGTATCAAAACCTATTCTTGAAGAGGAAATAAAATTGTCTTTTCCTCAACAGGCAGAGGCTACCAAGATGAAAAAGTATTCTATCATCTCCTGAGGTATCTATAGCCCTGGCTGAAAGCCTAAGAGTTGTTCTGACTCACCTGGATTGCAGGTAAAACATATACAGACACAGTAATTTCACCAGCTCACACACATTGCCATTCATGAACCTTAGCATGTTAAAACCAGTAGAATCTAGCTGTTATCGAAATAAAACTGTCACCTGAAGTGATATATTGCCTGGAAAAAATTATCTTAAAAATAAAGAAAAAAGGTAAGAAATGTCATTGGAATTATTAGTAGCTGCTGCCTCCAAAACCAAAGTCTGCTTCTTGATACTTTATTGCATAAATGTACCTGTAACCCCCAGAGAGCTGATCTGCAGACACTTTGGAAAGACCATGCATGCCAGTACATACAGACTGAAATTACCCTGGAGCCTTTGCTGCAAAAATTTAATTGCAACAGTGAGGGCTTTTCTTTTTCCCTCTCTTCATCCACCATGTGAAATTGCAGGGAGGTCTTACATTGAAAAAAAGGAAAACAAAATACATGTCATTGTGTACTTAGGAAAACGTTGTGCAAGCTGCCCGAAATTTTGAAGGGACAGCAATATTTCTCATTCTTGGAAGAATCTTGTCATCAGTCAAACAACCAATGATGCTTCCTTAATATAAACATCACCACTAAACTATTGACATGATATCCTTCACTCAATCTTACAATCTCATCAAGACACTGATCTACACAGTGTCACTATAGAGAAGAAAAACACTTGGCTTTAATTTTTTTTTTTTTTTTTTTTTTTTAAAAGAGAAAATGCAACACCTTTAGACACGTCATCTAACGTGTGCTCTTCCGATCAGCCCTAAAACTAGCATACCAAACTTCATGTCTGTATGTGCAATAGTTCTAAATTCCCACTATAGAAAACAAGTGTCTGGTCAGTACAGCCAGTGGAGTCAAGAGAAAGGTTCTGTTCAGCCTAACGCTGATCCCTGGGGTATGACTCAATTTCATGTTTAAGACATTAATTTAGACTTCTACAAATCTGTAGGTGAGCCAGGGAATTTATTCAGTTGCTTAAATAATGTTGTATAATGGCATTTGAGGCAGCTTACCCAGACCAACCACTCCAGCAGGCACCTCTACCTCACCGTCAGCTGCTGCTCCAGGTTTGTACAGGTCTCCTGTTCATCCTGTCTTGTATCCACTAGTTCTATATGGAAGTTTAGGGCTTTTCAGTGACTCTAGATACATGTTCAGAGGCAATCCAACCAAGCCCCAGAGCGAAAGGAATTAATATCTAGATTTGTAGGCCTGAAATTAGATGCCTAGATGTGGTGTATGAGCTAGAGGATGATTCAGTTAGTTATCTAAATCTACATAGCTTGTGCCTTTTCAGGAACTTTATGGTATCTGATGTATCCACATGGCACTGGTAAATACAGTCCAGAAAACGTACACCATTCTGCAGCAGAAACTGGAGGTCACGCTAAAGTATTTCACGTAGCACTGGACATTAAAATGCGTGCAGCTGAATTCAGTCTCAACCCAGGGAGGAACAATAGGTCTGTAAGGCCAAATAGGCAGCAGGCTGAGTCTTCAGGTTACAAGTCCAGGCTTGTGAGTGTGTGTGGCACCCAGAGACATGCCTTAAGGCAGCTGAGGAGTGTCAAAGGCTGAGAGATGAGACAGGGAAGGATGCTAGCCCCTTTCCACTGTCTAATTGCAGAGCTATCTGAAGTGGAAATTAAGCAGAGTGTAACTACCTAAATCCCTTTGTAGATCCCTTTGAAGTTGTTTGACTTTCAGAAGCGTTGAATGCTCTGCACTTCCCAAAATCAGGGACCTATACCTCTGTTCTCGTTGAGGTTCTATTTTGTAAGCATGGCTGGAGGGCTTGATTTTCATAGATGCTGAATAGTATTAATTAATGTCTGTAGTTTGGCACCTGGCAACTGCAGAACTCAAAATTAGATGCTATTTTTGAAAATGTGAAACTCTGTTTTTAAGCTCCAGGGAAACATTTCACAGAGATGGAAAGGGGCTGTTTCGCCAGCTTCACCTCATACATATAAATCACTGAGTTCTATTTTTAAATGTTTGACTTTTGGGGACGGGGGGGATCTTGTTTAGAATAACTTTGTTTTTTCTTTTTTAAAGGGAGAGGATTAAGTTTTCTTCACACACAGGCTTTGGGATCTGAAGAACAGTGACAGTTCATTTACAGGTAGGGGACCACCTTTTCCAGCCCCATATGCTTATCTGAGGACTATCTGCTTTGGGAAGTGTATGGACTCTGTCGCTTAGCAACCACCCTCCCTCCTCTTGGGGTGGCAGGAGGATGCTCTGTGCATGCATGTGCACCGGTAATCTGGTTTTCAGACTGCAGAAAGCCTTGTTGTGATAGTCAGCCAGATCATACACAGAGATATTTTGCAGATGATCAGTCCATTTCAACTCAACACTGGCAAATTCTGAACCAGCTCCTTTTAATGTTCTGTCTCTGAGCTGGAAGAATTTGAGCTCATTATGTCTTGTTTGCTGGGAAAATTAAGGGAATATTACCTGGGCAGTGAGTTCCTAGTCAATTTTTTACTGAAGAGTCTGTTGCAAACTGTGTGAAGTCTTGCTAAAGTATCCAGGATGTTTTCTGAGAACAGAGGGAAATGTGAAGAACATGTAGTCACAAAAATGGAGAGTCATTACTGTTGCATGGGACTGAATTGAAAGATAGTCACTCAATTGGTTACACAGGGTTTACATGATGATTTTTTCCCTCTGGCCACTTGTCAGAAGTGTAATGAAGCAGCAGTGATTTGGTTATGTATCTTTGTGTTTGTACTACCTAACACGGGTGTACGCTAGTCATCCGGTGCTGATGGGTCTAAGACGTAACACTAGATGGTGCTTGCACAACACAGGGAGCAAAAAGTGCGTCTGTCTCAAGATGTGTCAGCAACTCAATGCTCCACCTCCTCCTCAAGTATTTTCTGTGATGTGCACTCTGTTCCATTGAGAGGAGTCACGTAACTAAATATAGAAGGTTCACGAGTGATGTAAAAAAATAGTTATTTGCTATTTCACTGACCAATGCAATAAAGAGATAAAAGCATTCATTTGCATACCTGTATATATGTTTACACATGCTTATGTATATGCAGTCTTGGCAGCTCCAAGTTTCTAAAGAGAGAGCTGATATCGTGAAACCTTTTGTATATTGCTTTAAACAGTTACAYATGTACAGAACTGAGATGAAAGGAAGGGTTCTTTACGATATGTTTGTACAGCACCCAGCACCATACAGGACTTAACTAGTGTCTAAAATCTAGCATGAACTACAAGGAATTTTGGAAAAGGAGAGGGGAAGGAAAAAAAAAAAAAAAANAAAAAAAAAAAAAAAAAAAAAAGGAGGACATGTATCTTCCCCATTTCATCAGCTGTATCTTCCCCATTTCATCAGCATTGTCACAGAAAAGAAAAAGAAAAAAAGGAAAACCTGAATGCTGAAGGAAATTATCTCTGTGCACTATATAAAGACATAAAAATTGTGTAAAAGCTTTTTATATATCCTTGGGACATCTGAAAAACTAAAGGGAAAAAAACCTGAATCAATCACTGTTATATTTCCATGTGTTCCATAAATTTTGTATATATCAACAAAGGATGTCTTGGATTTCATTCAAAAATAAAAGTAAAAAGCTTCAAAAATTATTGACAATGATTCAAGTGTCAACATAATATATATGCTCACCATATCCCAGCTCAAATAGGATAAACACACTACCAAATTATACCATATATTGATTCTTAGTCCATTGTTTTTAAAGTCCAACCACAGTAACGCCTTACAATAGTTTAACATCCCAGTTAAACATGTTTAACTCTAAATCTGTTTAAGGATCTTGCTTATTTCAGTCATGTCTGGAGGCTCGTATATTTGGAATGTGATCTAAAATCAAATGTAATTACTTTCAATGGATGCACATTTTGAGCAAGGCTGGGTTTTGGACAGAGAAAGGGAAGTGGATAGTAGGGCTGGGGGGAAGGAGGACTGCCAGAAAGAAGAGAGAAGTCAAGCCAGATTTGCTTGGATTGGTGCCAACATGTAAACCCAAACATCCCAAATCAAATTGTACTGCCAAAACACAAACAAGAGCTAAACAACAGTTTCTGCAGTCAACCTGAAGTTCATTGTAGTCCAGGTGTTTGTAAGAGGAACAGTGATGGCAAGTTATTCTCTGTGTTTTATTAAATGGGATGGGATGTAATGAAGATTGGGGTAGTGGATATGGCTGTTCCTGGAAGAGTTGTGCAGCTGCATACCAAGRCCAAGTTGCTGAAGGTGTAACAGAAGCAGATAAGCATAAACAATATTAACCAATAGGTTTTCAACTCTCAGGGTAAGCCAGGCATTTCATTCAGCTGTGTTTTGACACTAGCTTGCCATGATTCCGTGGCCTTCCTATTTTAATTTTTTCTGAAATCCAAGGAGCTTCACTGGCTTCACTGTGAAGCAAGAACATGTTTTAAAGTGGGCCAAGACATACTAGCTTCCAAGTGGCCCATCGTGGAGCAGGGTCATGGCAGACTATGCCTGCATCTGGATTTTGTTATTTAGAAGAGCAACAACACCTGTTTCCCATTTATGCAGCAGAATTAACAGTTGGGCTCCAAACTTGGCTGCTATGATTCCTTCTGAATCCAGGAGGAGTCAGATGCCAGGTGCTGGCTTTTGCAGCTCTGTTGCACCAGGATTTATCTTGGGTTATTATACGCTGTAGCAGTTCTAGTTACAGGCAGCCCTGCTTTCTTGTTCTGTTTTCCCCCACTCCTCCTGCCTGCCAGCCTTCCCCCACCACCCCCTCCATGTTCTCTGTCCAGACTGGGAGACAGACATCTAAACCTGGTAAAATCCAGAAGTATCTAGGTAGATCCAGTTCTTTCCTAGACCTACAGGAAGGTCAAGAGGATTTCCAAAGTCGGGGCTGGGTGTTTTTATGGGGGTGGATGGTGGGAGGAAGCAGGGAGGAGGGACAGGGAGAAGGCATATCAGGAGTTTTCATGATTCAAATCCAGTAAGTGTATCACGTCAGTCATAGAAGAAATGCGTGCCTTGCAGTTGGAGCCAAGGTGTCTGGACCATCTGAGTTGGCATCTCCTTCACGTTGTTGTAGCCTGTCCAGCTGATAGATAAATAAGCAAATAAATAAATCTTACCCCAGCAAAATAGTCACACCCATGTATTACACAAGGTGCACTGAATCACAGACATTAGCATTTCACTGTCTGTGTCCGATGGAGGGTGGGAGCTCATATCCTGCAGCAGGGCAGTTAAAATAATCGATGAGTGCGTGTTCAATCCCCAGAAAGAGGATGGGGGGGGGAGGGAGTGAGAGAGAGAGAGGGAGGGTGTGGTGGTTGGGGAGGGGGGATGGGAGGTGGGAAAGGTGCTGATTTCAGCCCTGTAGCGTCAGGATTGCGTCAATTTGGGTTTCAACCACGTCTTCAGTCTCGGAGCAGAGCTACTCAGAAGAGCCAAAACAGGAAGGGGGTTGCAAATCAGTGTGCAAAGGGGAGGACCGAAGCTTCCCCTCCCCCCCTCCTCCAGCCCCCTCGCAGCCTCCTCCTCCACCTTCCCCACCGCTCGTGTCTCCGGGTTTTGTTTTTTTTGTTGTTGTTTTCTTTTTAAAAAAAAAAAAAAACAAACAAAAACACGCTGGAAAAGACGGTTGCCCGGGCGCTGTGAGAGCGGAGAACCGGGGAATAGCAGGGCAGCGCGTTCAGCGCCCCGGGCAGGTCACTCGGTACCCGGGGAGGCGGCTACCGCACCCCGGACGGCGGTTCCAGCACCGCGGACAGCGGCTCCAGCACCGCGGACAGCGGCTCCAGCACCGCGGACAGCGCACGCCGCCAACATGGCTCCGATCGCGGCCAGCCGGCAGCAGTTCGGTAAGCGCGTCCCGGCCCCAACTCCCCGCCCTCGGGGCTGGGGGCTGCTCCCCTCCCCAGGAGAAGTGCAGGCAGGCAGCCTCTGCTGAGCCACCCTGCGCCTCCCAGCACGCAGCTTGTTGGGAGGAACCTGATTTCCCCCAGTTCTCTTCAATCTCAGAAGTTGTGTGAATTTGCTTTCTTTCCCTTCTCTCTCTCTCTCTTCCTTCCTCCCTAACCCGTTCACCCCAGTAAAGCACCGGGAGAGATGAAGAGGTTTGTGTAGATGCATTTTCAGATGAGAGAGGTTTGGGGTTGTTTTCTCTGTCTTGGTTAAAGTAGCGTGGCTTCAGAGTTAAATGATGTAAATGCATCCTGTGCCACAGAGAAAATCTTTGTGCAAGCCATTCTTGGAATAATTGTTATTCCTTTTTTCTTGTTGTAGAGAAAGACTTGTCAACCGTTAGTTAAAGTGAAAGGTAGTCTTGTAAAGGACATTGCTAGGAAGATGAAAATACAGGATCCCAGTGTTTTTAGCTAAACAGCTACATCTTGATCAGTCTGGGTTCATTATGAATAGCAATGATAACAATGAACTTTTCAGTTTTGTCATTTCTACTCACTGGATGTAGGGTGATTAACTGTGATACCAGAAGTTTCAGGAACAGTCATATATGTGCACTTATAAAATAGATACATAAATAGCTTTACTCAGAAAAGCAGTAAGTAGAAATGTTTCTGAACTCTGCTGTACAAATATTGACTCTAGCCTAGATTATATTTGCTTTAGCAGTGGTTTAATTCAAGGATCATTCCATTGACTTAAGTGAAGTGACTCCAGATTTATATCATGTAACTGAAATAATAGCTTCTCCCAGAATCAAAGGTGATGTTTCCTGTTAATACACTGCCTTGAATGTTAACCAATTGATTTACATTATGACAACTGCAAGAAATTCAGGTTGCAACATAATTAGTTGTAAATATAAAACCACTTCTGTTACCATTTCATCTTCTTTCCTACCCCACCCACTTGATGTTTCTAACCACACTTGTGACATCATGCTTATCTAATTACTTATTTAAGAAAGATAATTAATATTTTAAACACCAAATTGATTCTACCACTGCTTTCAGTAGTTCTAGAATTAAAATATAGCATAATATCTATTACTATAAAAAGTCTGTCATCTCATGAAAAAGTATTGTAAATGTGCAGAGCATTCTTAAAAGCTATTAAAGTATTCTGATTAGTTTTCAATTACTTCTTGCTTTCTACCTTTATACCATGTATATTTAAATATCTGCAGCCCAGGGAATTCTTGAAACTCAGACACACGTGCTTAACTTAGAAAAAATACTTTTTGGTTATGTATATAATTTTCAGTTATTTCATTAAGTTCTTACAATTAAGTATGTAGACTGATACAGCTTGTAGGCAAAGGGAAAGTGACATGAATATTGTCAGAAGAAATTAATAGCCAGGCCCGATCCTTCCTATGTTGGAACATTATGTCCTACTTTGCTCTGATAGTATTGTTGTAGATTTTTTTTTAATCATCCCACTAAAAAGCAAAGGTATAGTGGCAGCACATCTATCTGCCCAGCTTTTACCTGGATGAAGCTGATTTAATAATACATAGAGGGGGATAGTTTTGCTTTTCTCATCCAGAACCATCTGCTAATCATTTGTGAGAGAACCAGAACTGTTACACAATTGCCTATATGCATAAACAATGTCATTCCATTAATATTCTACTGGTCTTCCACTGTTGCAGGGAATAAAGATTAAGCTCTGATTGTTACATTGTGGGAGGTTTAAACTCACTTAGTAATGTTACTTATGGGCAAAATTGAATTTCCAATTAGTTGTGCTCATTTGCCCCTTCGATGCATGCTTTGAAGGGCTAATGATACTCTATATGTAACTAATGTATCCACTCTATATGTAACTAATGTATCCACATGACAATTGAGGTTGTAACACGTGCTCAGTTTTCTCTTTATTCAGTTTAAGTATAGGATTCATATTAAGGTAGAAGAGAATTATGTTTTTTTTTTTTTCTTATATACTCCTAAAAAGTAGTGACCCTTCCTGTAAAATCCCCATAGCTTTGATTCATAGTGTCTTAAATGCAAATCTTAGTGGTTATCAATGATATACTTAATAGTTTTTTCAGCTTTGGACTCACATGTGACTGCCCAATGTCACATCCATCTGGAAAAGACACTTGGTATATAATTATTCTAAATTTTCTTGATAGACTTCCCCTGCAAAGTATTGAAAATCCCATTGAAACTGTTGAGTGTTATAACCTCCAATTAAACTCAGTTCTTTCAAGAGGTACCTCCAGGCAATTATGGGATCAGACCATAAAAAATGAGTTAATTGAGTGTACAAAGTATTCTAGGAAACAGTGTGAAAAGCAGATGATGTATCTATAAGCAATGCATATTTCAGGATCTGTTTTAACTAACCAACAAAGCTCCATAAACTCAAATCTGAAACCTTCTGAGAGCTGGTATTACTCACAGACATATAAACTCAGAAAGTACACACAGAGGGATGAGACAGTCGAGCAATTACTAATGGTTATTACTATTAGGATGGGAATAGTATTTTCCTCCCAAACACTCTGTGTATGGAAAAATACTAACATAACAAGAGTGCCTTAGTATGGGACTACACATTCATACCTGCAGGTGGCGAGCAATATGTACAATGCAAAGCACTTTCAGTCTGTCGATCCTGCTGCTATTACCATCTCGTATCAGTTTGTTTTACTGAGTTATTACTTTATTAAATATCACACAGAGTCCAAGGCATTGCTGCTTATGTGCTTGTTACTATTTATTTGATTTACAGATGAAATTCCTACAGTGGTTGGGATCTTTAGTGCATTTGGCCTTGTCTTCTCTGTCTCCCTTTTTGCTTGGATCTGCTGCCAACGTAAATCTTCCAAATCCAATAAGACCCCTCCATATAAGTTTGTCCATGTTCTGAAGGGGGTTGATATTTACCCTGAGAATCTCAACAGTAAGAAGAAGTTTGGAGCAGATGATAAAAGTGAAGCAAAGAACAAATCCGCGATGCCAAAGAATTCTCTCCATCTTGACCTGGAGAAGAGAGATCTAAATGGCAACTTCCCCAAAACAACCCCTAAAATCCAGAGCTCTCCAGATCTTGAAAATTTGTCTCCTAAGCACTTTGCAGAAAGGAAGAAAGATTCAGTATCCCCTGATAGTTTAAAATCCATCACTTCCCTGTCATCTGAAGAAAAACAAGACAAGCTAGGAACTCTCTTTTTCTCCTTAGAGTACAACTTTGAGAAAAAGGCATTTGTAGTGAACATCAAAGAAGCACGTGGGCTGCCAGCAATGGATGAACAGTCAATGACTTCTGATCCCTACATCAAAATGACAATCCTGCCTGAGAAAAAGCACAAGGTGAAAACCAGAGTGCTGAGAAAAACCTTAGATCCAGCTTTCGATGAGACCTTCACGTTTTATGGGATCCCCTATAGTCAAATTCAAGACTTAACACTTCACTTTATGATCTTGAGCTTTGACAGGTTTTCCAGAGATGATGTCATTGGAGAAGTCCTCATTCCCCTCACAGGAATTGAACTGACAGAAGGAAGGCTGCTAATGGACAGAGAGATCATCAAAAGAAATGTTAGGGTAACATATTTTTTATTTAAACTTTAAAAGTGTTGTGCTAGTGTTAGCTATGTTTCTTGTGTAATGCTGCTAGTATCTTGGAAAGAAAAGGGAACAAGCTCATCATGCAAGTCATTGAGATGCTTTCATAAGGGCACTATGAGGAAGCAACTACACAAATGTAATAAAAGAACATTACAATGAGCATGTTGCAAGAAATTACTAATGTCCTAAACTCTACTTGTTTATTCAGCTGGCCCAGCAGGTTTGAGTGGACACATTTACATTAGGTCAAGTGGCCTAAATCCACATTAATTTGCTTTAAAAGGAAAGAATGCAAAGATTTATATATTATTCCCCTTCTCCTCCCTCCCCTTTTCTGTTTGAAATCATTCTTTCTTAAATCTTATTGAAGTCAATGTAAACCTTTCACTTCAACTACATGGGTTTTATGGCAGATACTTAAAGAATGCAGGTAGTCTTTAGACAAGGAACTGGAACCTGTTGGAGACTGTATTGTTGATGCAGTAGCATGTTCTTGCACTTCAGYGCTGTTACTACCTTCTACTACTCAAGAACTGTGACACAGGCTGCAGCTCTACTAAGGATAGTAAGACACGAGGGAGAAGCCAAAGCCTTACCGAAGTCAATGGCAAAACATACTGACTTCACTGGGCTAAAAAAAATGTCACACCATTTTGTCTCATTTCAGAATGTAAAGATCATTTACAACCATCACAGCTGAACCACAGAAATGCACATGCATCACACACATGTCTCTTAATCTCTACTAAGGAAGTGGAATGTGTATTGACTTTCAATTTGATTGTTTTCAAGGAGCAAGCATGCTGCCAAATCAAATAAATGTCTACCAGACAACATACCTATAACTAATACTGTTATTTTGCAATTCTATTGCTATATTACAACAACTATAACTATGTCACTGATATTTTGTTGATAACTTACTGGGTTTTCTGATATACAAGGTATTATTTTTGCTTGTTTCCCTTGTCTTCCTCCTTTCTGTAAAATAAACTACTCCTGCAAATTCAAGTCTAATAATCATAAAGTCTTTGATCTCATCTTTATTTCACGTGTATTATACTACTTTAGAGAGTGTCAGGGATGAGATTTCACTAACTTTTTGAATCCTTCCTGTTTAAAAACCTTTTAAGGAAGATTTTTTTTATTTACCTTTATTCTTTTCTTTTTTTTTTTTTTTTTTTTTTCCCCTTTTTTTTTTTTTTTTTTTTTTTTTTTTTTTTTTTTTTTTTTTTTTTTTTCCCCCAATATATCTTCACGGAATTTTGTTTTGCTTAAGATCTTTTTCATTCACTGAGATTTTTTTCTCAGGATGTAGGATTTCATTTCTAATTTCTGAAGCTAATGATGTCATGTCAACCTATATTTTCACTTATTTATTATTTATTTTTGTTCAGTCTAATAACCAACCATAAGAAGAGTTATATAACTACAGTAGAGGGAAATTATATTTGCTATGTAAAGCAGCATAGCTCCATAAGTTATATCCTTTTACACCGTTTCAGAACATACAGTTATGTGACATTTCATAAATCTTCTTAATTCTGGTTTAAAGCTTGGTCAATGTAATTGCCTATAAATAGTCTTATTTCTTTTTTTCTTTCATTTCCTCAGAAATCATCTGGGCGTGGAGAATTACTGATCTCTCTCTGTTATCAGTCTACAACAAACACRCTCACTGTGGTTGTTTTAAAAGCCAGGCATCTACCCAAATCTGATGTGTCAGGATTATCAGGTAATGGTTTTACTAATGAATATACCCTAAGAATAGAAAACAAACAGACAGAAGACAACTGAAATGTGACATTTCAAAGCCTAAAAATAGCCCATAAATGCAGAAATGGTGTCTCTATTATTTGCAGCCTATTCATTTTATTCATATCTAGGTCAATGCTTTATTTTCCAGGTTATATATTTTACAAATTTGTTCTTCATTCACATGTTAAAAAAAACCCATGACATCTGTTAGCAGTGGAAACCAATGAGTTTTGTGATTGTCTTGAACAGAACCCATCTCCCATAAGTATGGGATGTTGTTTGCAGATACTGAAAGCTTTTATTTATAACAAAAAACCCTAGTTAATTTCTAGATCAGTATTGAGTGAGATCATCATATGGTTTATTTCAGCTTAGCACCAGTTACATCTGTGCTGAATTTGGCCCACTAAGCACTAACATCTGTTTGGCAAGGTGAAAAGGTGAACTATGCCAGTGCTGGAAGCAGATTGTAACATAACACCCATGCTTTATCATGAGTTGTACTTGGGGTGCGCTAAGAAGGAGCAGTTTTTGCACTCCCTTCTCCTGGTCTTGTGCCATTTTGCATTCAGTGGAACCTCCTTTGAAGCCAACACTAGAACTGCACTTAGATGCACATTAATGCTAGATAACATAATAACAGAATAAAATTTAATGTACAATATACTAAGTATAAGACAACCACACAAAAAGAACAGTACACAACAAAGGACTATACAAACAGTAACACACCTGCTGTTGATTCTGTATAGGACTGATACTCTTTCATTTCACAGGATTTTTTTGAAAAGAAGTAGTTTTGGGAACCACTGAACCATAATTACTACAGCCAATAATACAGTCTTTCTACTTCTCATACCAAGAAATACTAAAATTTACCTAGAAAGTTAACGCATCCTGGATCCAATATAACAAAGCTATAGATGACTCCCATTTACATAGTGGAGTTCCATTAAGATCCTCCTTCTGATCTCAATTTTATTCACATATCATAAGGAGAAAGGATATAAATGGAGCCCAACAGTTTACTCCRCTATAAGAGAGCATACATACTTTTAATAATCAACCCCAAAGTCACAGCAGATAGTAGAGGTTTCAGGAAGACAGCATGACAGCAAGCTGATCTCAACAGACCAAGTCTGGCTGAGGTTCACCCAGGTGGGAAAACAACTTGAAAACAAAAGCCCTCCTAGTCTCAGTAGCCACCTRGACCCTATAGCACATCCAAACTACACATCTGTACCTCTTATGAATAAAGCTATAAATTTTGTGTGCTCTTTCTGCTTCCCTCAGTACAACCTTGCTAACTATAATAGGAATATAATATTTCTAAGAGATATAGGCAGACATACTACACCCGGACACCTAGTTCATTTAGACAGTTCTTCTTTATTTGTTGTTCATCAGCAAGGCCAAGTTCAATAGATATTTGGGTGTCAGTAACATACTGCACTCACGACAGTCCTTATTTCCTCTGTGACTTTCCCCTCAGCCCAACATAAATCTCGGACAAGGAGGAGGGTGAAATGGTGTTTCTATGAGGTCAGCTAAACAATTGCATAACTCAATCTCCTTAGGAAGATGGGAACTTTTTTACTCAGAAGCTGTTCCATTCCCACAACTTGGTTTCCTTGATCACTGGTGTTGAGGTCTCCTAATAGACCTAATAAAATCAAGAGGAACACTCTAGCCTTATCTARTAGCTGGCCAGAAGTAACAGCCAGAAAATGTCCTTTAAACAGAAATGAACAAAGGCGTGAATCCACTGATGGATATTGATTCTGATATTTTTAATGCTTGTGGGGCATATATTCATTYTAAAGCCAATGAACATTTTAATTACATTAAACCCTATTTTTAAAATGTTTATTATGGTGATAGAGTATGAAAGTGAAGATGTATTCTATCATGCCTTACTCCTGTTAAACTATTGTCAGTTCAAAGAAACAAAAACCTTTTCATCATCTGATCATTTCAGTCTGATAACTTTGGCATAACATTTCTAAATACGGTTCAGTTTTAATTTTACTTTTTTAAAAAAGTATTCAACTATTCTTGAGGTTTATTAGTTGATTGTTTACATAGACTATCTTGTTTGACTGGGTTCAGTAGAAAGGATTTTGTACTGCATCTTTGCACCATGAGAATTTGGAAACAAGCCTACATTTGCACTGAAATAAATGCTAAGGTACTTGAAAGGGATGATTTTTAAAGCCTTCTCTAGAATTCCTCTGAAGGAAGAAATATAGCCATTATTGAAGACAATAGCAAAGGAATCTTGCAACAGTTGAATAATTATGAGGAATGTAAACACCCAAAGTTAGTTGACAGCTAAAAATATGGACATTTTCCCTTCCCTTCTTCAGTAGTAGTACAGCACAGACATAAAGCCAAGTACATATCTTAACAACAAACATACCCTTACATTTAAAGTTTAGTGTTAAACTGTTCAATAAAAATTGGTGGGAGCAATTTAATCAAGTTAATTGACTTTGGTAGAACTACAACAGAAATGAATCACAGCCTTTCATCCATTCTCTCAGCACGAGCTTATTGTCTCCTTTCTGAGGCTTTTCTTGCATGAATCTTATTAACGCTAATGATTATCCCCTACTGGTAGAAAGTGTGAAAAGCAGATTTCTGTTACACATAAATAYGTAATGATACATCTTTGTCAGAGTCTGTTAGAATTTCGTGTGCTTTCAGACCACCTTTGCATGTAGTAGAGATGTTATTAGGGTTAATGGACTACAGGGCAGGATTTATCTCATGGAGACCACCTGTATTTGATCAGATGAATCATGCCCTAAACTTCACTGACTATCTTGATTACATCTTTGGTCACCGTAAAGGGAGCTTAAAGGGACTAATTCAGATGTAAACACAAAAATTGGATGAGATCAATCATCTTTAATAACTTGAAACATCTCCTCATTGTGATGTAATTATGTTGGTAAGTGATGAAATTTACCATTAACTAGATCAAGGAATTTCTAAACAACACTGTTCAATAGCTGATCTGTGCTCTTTCTTTTCATTGCAGACCCTTATGTCAAAGTGAACCTGTACCATGCTAAGAAGAGAATTTCTAAAAAGAAAACCCATGTGAAGAAATGCACCCCCAATGCAGTGTTCAATGAATTGTTTGTCTTTGACATTCCTTGTGAGGGCCTTGATGAGATCAGCATTGAATTTTTGGTTTTAGATTCAGATAGGGGGTCAAGGAATGAGGTCATTGGCCGGTTAACCTTGGGATCTTCAGCAGAAGGAACAGGTGGAGAGCACTGGAAAGAAATTTGTGAATATCCTAGGAGACAAATTGCCAAATGGCATATGTTGTGTGATGGTTAGCAGCTTAGAGAGGGGTTGGAACTTGAAAAACTATATATATTTCCATAGGCAAGGAGCAGTTTTCTTTCTTTGCTATGTATAATGACAGGCTTGTAACTACAAGACTTTTTTTTTTTTTTTTTGGGGGGGGGGAATAAAAACTGGATTGAATTATCAGAACAGAAGGTAACTAAATTTTTACAGTAAATAAAGGAATTTCTAGTTCATTAAACTTTAGCATAATTGGAGCAGATTCATATTCTTCTGGAGTTTAAATAGCCTGAAACTTCTGAAGCACTATAAACTTCAATAAGAATAGACTATGTTTTATGAAAAAGTCACTGGAAACCTTATTAGTACTGTTATACAGAAGAAGATAACCTCATTAAAATATATCGCTAGATCTAAAAAAACCACCTGTGGCTTATTGGGGGAAGAGGCTGAGTCTGTAAAAGCCATGGGGAATGAGGGTGAGTAGGAGGGGAATTCCTTCTGCCCCTCCATCAAAAACCTTCTTTTATGAAAATTCAATCATTTTTTGTAAGTTTTGGTTACTTATATTTTGATCATCCCAAAGACTGAAAAGATTTTCAGCAATTTGCTTTACATATCACATCATGTGCAACTAGTTGTTTTATGTGTGGAAATACTGTGTAATTATTTACACTTGGATTTTTTAATATGTGTATATATAACTTGTTTTATTACAGTGACCGAAATAGATACATTCTACAAATCGTTGAGCAAGTTAACATACACTGTTTTGTTAAAAGGGCTCCTTTACGGGTGACTGCACATGTTACAGTATAGCTAGAATTTGGGATTAGATATGGCTTGTGTTTTTTTCCTCTAGCAAGGATTACACTTTAAACATTTCAAGCCATGGGAAAGCATTTCTATTGAGATGAGGTGACATACAAGACATTACAGTCAATGACCTTTTGCCAATTATATTTTAAGCCATTCAGTAATACTTAAAGAAAAGTTGTTTCTTCTTTTGTTTCATTAAAGAACAAACAAAATAGCGAGACAGAGAACAAAACCTTATTCTGCTGTTTAACTTCCTGAACTGTGAGTAATGCCATTACAGTCAGTAAGACTACACCCAACATAGGAAGTTTAATGCATTTTTAAACTTTTGCAGGATAGGAAACCAAGCTTACATTATAATTTATCCAATATTATGTTAGACAAACTACTTGAAAAGTGTATTTCACTTAGATTATACGCATTAATGTCCATTACTGATTGTACTGAAAATTGGTGGTGGTAAGGGAAAATAACATCCTGATTTCATGTTAGTGTGACATATGTATGTTTAAACTTAAACCGTGCCAGGCTGGGGGAGTATCAAGTGTAACATAAATAAGTACATAAATAAAGCATTTAGATCTGTGAAATTTACTCTTGGTCACACCAGATAGATTTTTAGGCTGTCAGAACTATAGCACAACTATAAGCAGGTTATTTCCTAAAGTTTATACACTGATTTCTGATACAGAATTGTTTGCAAATATTACTCTTACATCATTTTCAATTACAATATATATAAAGAAGAATATAATGATGTTAGTTGTTGACATAAGAAGGATTTAAAAAGTGGAAAACCGTTTTCAGTATTTTTGCATACGTCATTTTGTCACATGTAATCCCACTGAAGTGAATGAGACTATTTGGGAATTAAGGTATTGCTCAATGCGAGTAAAGGTAACAGAATGGGCATGTCAGGTAAAAAACCCATACATTGGATGTCAAATTACTTTCATTAAACAACAGATCCAGGTCTTATTCAAAACTGTTGCAGATTTRTTGTCGAGTTTACCTGTTCTCATATGGCCAAATCATGTTTGCAGTAAAGGACACTGAAATATGAAATATGCAAGTAGACAAATAGTACTGGAAGAATTCTATTGAGGTTCTTCTAGGTTTTGTGTCGGTATTTTCTCCAGTTTTTGAGAATGTGTTTGATATAACAGTGTTTATAAAGTTCTGTAAAAATACATTTTCAAAATAACATAAACATGCTTTTTATGATAATGTTCAATGTAAAAAAACTGCGTATCGTATGTATAAAGGAGAGGAATCTTTTTTGCTTATTTCTTTAGAAAGCTGATTAACTGCTTAAGGGCTAGAGTTTGCCAGCCACATTCAAGCAGAGCTAATCCGAAGCCACCAAGTCAAAGGAAAGATGCCCACAGGCTTCAGTGGGGTTTGAAGTTCAATCACAGAGCAAAACTCTTCTTGTGAGTCAACCCAGCAATATCAATGGGACCATGGATAAGAGGAGACACAGTTTGATCTGATGGAGGCTGGGAGAGTTTAAGTCAGTACCACACCATCAGAGTTGTTACAATTTCTAGTGAGGAAAGAACTTCATACTGAAAGTGATTGCATGAAAGAGAGTGGGACAGCTTGTAATTAAAAAAAATGAAGGTTTTGTATATTGGCCCGTAAGTAGTACATTATCTCTAAAAATCAGATGACAGGAGTCATCTGTCTCCAATGGACACAAATTCTGACATTAGGAGAAAAAAATATCCACCTTTTTGAATTAATGGTGGGCTGTGACCATCTCTCATTTTGCATCCAACAAGTTGTCATCAATCTTTTTTTTCAAGTTTCTATAGCAGCTTGAGGGTTAATATTTCTACCAGCTAAATGGCAGTTGTCGGTGGGGGTAGGGGGTAGGAATGGGAAAAGGAAGCAAAGACATTTTTATTAAATCTAAAAAAAACCCTGTAAATAGAATTTTGTTTTTCATTTAAAGCAATGTTTAGCTTGGAAAGTTGAGTTAAGACAACTTGTAACACATCTGTAAACCAGAAAAGGCAGGAGTGAATGTAGACCTGTACCGAGATGAGAAATTCTGCTGTTTTATAAAGTATTCAATTCTCATTGTGAATATCTTGAACTCTGTTAAGGATACTGTACTGTATTAAACATGTAAAAAAATGATGTTTGTCTAAGTAGCTTACAAAAATAGTAACTCCTTGAATGGGAGACTATCCATGTCTGGAGATCTGTCGTAACTAAATACCTGATTCGTTATGGTGTTGTAACTTAATAGAAGCTATTTGAGAGGAAGCATGGTGTATGAGATTTTGTAAGTTATCTGTGCTGGTTCTGTATGTTGTGCCATGTGTGTAAGACAAGAATAAACTGCTGCTTTTGTTCATCCCATCCCAAAACAATTATCCCACCAATGTATCTTTTCCAGAGATTTYTGCTATTGTTTGTATTCATGGTCTACTCTCTCATGTTTCTATCAAAAAACATTTGCCTTGAAAAGTCTTCCTCTTCTCACAGAGGTGGATTAGACTTGTTCTGCCAAATACTACCTGGGCATATCATATGTTCTTTATTCGTAGCTTCTTGCTGCATACTTACATTTGTCTTGAATTGTACTGTACACTCAAGCTAGAACCTGAGGCATGGCCCATGATAGAAAATCTAAGGCCTACATAGGCCCTACAGAGACTGATATACAGATGTAAACAAGAATGAATTCTAGCATATTAGGTGGAAGAAGTAAAGTGCAAGTCACATTACTGTTGGAATCCTGGTGACATTCCATTTGTTTTCCAGAAGCAAAAATTATCCCTTGGACAATCACACTGTACCACTCTTACTTTCTTTGATGTAAGGAAGTCATGTCAGGCACCAGCTTGTCAGGTGACTCTGGAAGTTAAGGTAGAGAAAGCAACCCTTCAAACGCTATACACAAATACAAACTTTGCTGCTGTGATCTCTAAGGTTATTAGAGTATCTTACCAGCACAGAACTTAAAGCTAGGGAAGGAAGAAGGCAGTTGCAGCTGGGATACACATTGCCATTTAATGACTCCCATTGTGAGCCTACAACCAATTACCTGAAAGGGATCCCTGATCCTTGTCACAGAAATCAATGGATAAAAACTATGACAGGATCCACTAGCCAAATGCATGACACGGAACATCTTCCATGGATATAAGCTAGTATAGTCTCCCCGGCAAATCTGTCCCCAAGAGACAGGTATCAAGTGTGAAAGACTGCTCTTTTCCATCCTATGCAGTCACTTTTTTTTCTTCCCTGCATGGTACGGTTCTTCTCAAGCAATAGTGATTCACATGGGTCACATTTCAGACCTTCTTCTTCAGGACAGAGATCAAGAATATCTGTAGGTTTTCCAACTACAATGCAGCTAAGCCTCAGGGGAAGTCTCAAGGCTACTGTCCTGATTGCTATTTATATCAAATTGCTGCAGCAGACAAGCCCTGTGAGGCTTCAAGGAAGCCCTTACAGATGTCCTCCTGTTTGCAGGAGATGTCATTCCTGAGGTGTAACAGTATTCTATAAGCTCCTTGTATTTATACAACATCACAGATAGCAATATGCTGCACACACAGTTAACGCCTAACCACAGATGATCATGAACAATATTTCTTTCCCTCAAACAAGATTCAAATATGTTCCATGTAAGCTTCTACCTTTTTACCTGTGCTCTTTGCTTCGTGAGGTCTCATGAAGCTGCTGAACAACTCATGGCACTCTTACAGCTGCTATGATTGGCACTGGCACTTACTTGCTTTGCTCTGCTGACAACTGCTGAGCAATTGCCTTCGTTCAAAAAGTTCTACCTAGTTCTCACAGGCTTCTCCATAATATCCTTTACTTTCCATCACCAAAAAGCTGTTGCAACATGACTTTGGGTCTAGAGGCTTTGAGGCAGCTTTGGAGCACTGATTACAGTTGCAGCATGGCAGCACCTTTTAGTTCAGAAGAAAGAATCAAAGTCAATAAGAAAAGGGAGGAGTTGATTTCTTTGCTATGTTATTATTTTGTTTGTATTGTTATGCTAGTTTTGCTATTGTGTGTCTGAAGTACTTTGTGCATGGCTAGAGAATGTCCTGTGGTCACAGAAGTGAATGCTCTGATTACACCACCAGCAGCACAATCGAGTGTTGTCCTGTCAGATGAGTTGACTTCTGCTCTAGCCCTTCAGCCTCAGTAGCAGGACTGAGGAGACACCACCTAGGCCCCAATGCCTTACCCCTGCCCCCAGAGCTCTGCGGTGACTCTTGACAGGCCTTGGGTTACCCGGCAGTACTGTTGGTGCCCACATGGAAGAGCTGTAATAGTCCAAGGGCTAGACAAGCTTTGCCAACATCCTGGATCCTGGCAGCATGGCAAGCACCAGACCTCCCAAGATATCATCAGGGCAGGTCAGAAGATTGGGCCAGGTGGAGGGTGTCTCCAGTAACTATCACACTCCTTTTGTCCTCTGTGAAGACACAAGGTTTGAACTCAGCTGGCTCTGATAAATCCCTGTTTGTCTCAGTGACCAGGGCAAGGTACTTTGTTCTGAAGTTGCAGGTGGGGCCACCTACTCTTGTGGCTGTTGCCAGAAGTCACAAACTTCCAGCTTTCCCCACTCTGAAAACCACCCTCCAACAAATGCCAGACCTCTCCTCAGCTCAGTCTGGATCTAGGCCAAGATAATTAGCACCATTTGGTGTTGCAAAGCACATTCCTTGGCATGCTGAGACCATTGCTGCACAACCTCCCAGCAGCCCTACCCAGTCCTGTGGGGAAGGGCCGGGCCTCAGCACACCATGCTATGCTAACTGCTGCTGTGACTCCCGTGTCCCTTTTTGCTGCTGTGTGCTTGACCCTCCCCTGTAAAGTACCAAACTTCCCCAGCAGCAGCCCAAACCCAAAGGCAACTTCCAGCGTTGGCAGCAGAGCCCAGAACTACTGCTGCATGCTCGGAGAGCACTGGCTGTCAGCAGCCCCCCACCTATTTAGACGGTGCTACTGACGGCCGCACCATGCCCTGAGGAGCCCCCCTAGAGGAGCTCTTCCACAGCCACCCCTCCACAGCTGCCCCCAAGTGCCGCTGCTCCAGGGCGAGGCTTCCTGCCCCCCTCAGCCCAGCTGCATCCCATCTCGGGAGTCTGCAAACCCAACCAGGCGCTGGCATGCACCACCATCCACCCTCGCTGTACCTGAAGCTGCAGCAGCCCCAGCCATGGAGCTCCCAGGTATTGTAAAGTTTCTGGAACTATTAACGTGTTTCTCTTTAGGGAGCGCTCACCCTGCAGATCCGGTGGGATCTCTCATTATGAATCTTTCTGACAGTAAGATGCTCTTAGGCCATTAAAGAACAGGTTGGGCCTGACGGGAAAATGCTCAGCTCTTGTCCTGATGAAGGAGGTTTCATTCATTATTGAATCTTATTCTTCCTCTTTGGGCAGTCTCTCAAGGGGKTTTTTTAGGTGACTGAGCTGTAAGAAGACATGTGAGTTTGCATTTTTGTAAGTGGACGATGCAGCATGGAGTTTGGGTTTAAGTGAAACGTACAGGAATTTAAGGTCCCACCGGGTGACAGATAAGTGCTGTGTTATTGCAAGCAGCTTCACTAGGGCTGTGGTTGCGCATAGGGCTGAGGCAGTAGTCATGTGTAACAGTTCTGAGTCATAGCATTCTGGATTATGAGTTAATCGGCAAATATAAATTAAATAGAGTGTTTGCAATATAAGTTAATGTTGCAAAAAGATGCCTGTCTTTCCTCCACATAAGAAATACTGCGTTATGAAAGGCTCTAGTTCTAACAAAAAATAGAATACAGAAAAAAAGCAGAAAATCCAAGATGCAGAAGATCAAAATGCACAAAGAAGCATGTTAAGACTATTTTCTCTTGAAATTGCTGGAGAAGAAGCATAATTTTAAAACAATATCATTGCTGTTACAGTTCTTTTTTCTAACCAGCCAAGAGTGCTGTATGGTGACTGCAAGATTTAATTTAGTCTTGAAGACAATCACAGAGATAACCATGAATTTTCTCTGACAGATGCTGTAAATATTTTACATGGCTCTGAAAACACAACTGGTTTTATGGAAACAAGTAAGAAGTATTGCATGCTATCACTAGCAATACTGATTACATTTCAGTAATACCCTCCAAATGCGATTGCCTTTAGGATGGTRTGAATGAAAGTTTCTAGTTGGACACTAACAGATGGACAGGGAAACCTCTGTATGTCTGCATCTGAGATGCCGACGTACATTGATTTGTAGGGCAAATAAAGACTATTCTAGCCTCAATTTTCCTTTCAGTAGCATGGGATAAAGCTTAACAACGTCAATAGTAGCTACTAACTTTTGTTATGAATTATTATTTTCACCATTCTCCAGGGTTGTAATGCTGCTCTGGGGACTGCATTTTCTTAAGATAAATCCCTCAGAGCTGTATGATGCRATGGATATATATGGAGAAGAAAATAACTGTGAACTACAAATAGGCATATAACAATAGAGAATTATCCCAGGCTAAAATCAGAAGTGATATTAAGCAGCAGTAAAAGTTATAGATAAGTAAATCAATGTGAAGAAAGTGCACATGAATAAAATGTTGTTAGCAGAGGAAGGGAGGTAGAAGTCTGATACTTCTTCAGAACAAGCGAAAAACAGGTGTAGTTGGCCTCTGATACACATTTGTGTTGGTTGTTTTCCCCCCTTATTCCCTCAATAAAAGCAATATACCCTTATTTTAGCCTGCTTTGATTCACATCAGTTAATGAGCATTTGTTCTAACTTGAAGTTCACTGTGTGATTGGTCTTGAATTTGCTTTGAACAAGGGCTTCAAGGGTTGAGTATTGAGTATTGCATTTCTTTATATGTACAAAAATTGCCTGAAGAACACCAAGGTTTTGCTGTCAGGAAGTGCTTGGGACAAGGCTGATGCTGTCAAGTCTGGACTGATATGGTGATACCAGGAAGCTCTGTTTGTCTCAGGTGTTCCTGTACTATCCAGGGAAAGCACTTTGCTTTCATTCCTCATCAGGAGGACCAAAGAGGGGAGTTTTGACCTGGGGTATGGTCAGAACAAGATGTTTGGTTTATTGCTCTGCTCCAGGCTTTGKGAACATGTACCTGCATTACTTATTATTTTTTCCTGTTTGTCAACCTGCGTTTTTGCTGCCCTGGTATGTCCTTTTCTTTGACTAAGTCTTCACCCAAACCGACAGCCTACCTCTGTTACTCCCTCTGCCCCCATTTCCAATAGTCCCAGTTTTGCTACATCCATAGCCAAATTTGGAATTTCTGATACAGTTACCTAGGTAACCTCATCCTCGCATGCTTTTACTGATACCTTTTCTTGGACACGGCTGGCACTGCAAAACTTGACTCCCTCAAAGGTCTCTAGTGCTTCCCTTCAATTGTCTGTGAAATTTAGCCATTTCTGACTATAACTCCCCCTTAATCACTTGTGCAGTCCAGCCCTCGCTCACAATGCTATCTGCAACTTTTCTCAGCTTCCTACATTACTATTGGCCACATTCAGTTATTTCTTATGTCATGTTCAGTAGTTTTCCTGTTAAGTTGGCTAAACCTCAGGCCTAGGCCTAGTCACTGGTTAAATATTGGGCTGTGGTCCTAACGTCAACTGGCATGTTCCTCGTGTTCGTATGCTTTTGTAGGATAGAAATGAAGGGTCAAGAATTAAGCCTGGTGTCCAAGATATCTGTGTTAAAAGACTAGCTAGTTTGTCTCACCTTTTAGTAAAAGGCAAAAGTTAGCCACCACCACACAGTATTTTTAGCTCTGATCTAAATCATTAAGATCTGAAACACTGCGGCCCTCAGCCTAGTCCATAGGTGCTGTCAGGGAACAGCAAGAGCCAGCTGCGCCCTTGGGTATGGGGATCTGAGCATGGTAACACGGTCAGCAGGTCAGGGCCCCGTCCCTGCAGTACGGAGGAAGGCAAGCCTGCAGATGGCAGCTAGGGTCAGCCAAGAGTCTGTGTGGGTGAGGGTCCTAGGTGAGGCTGGTTAGGGCCATTAAGGCCTATTAGTGCCCTTAGGGCCCTGAGAGGTACCTTGAGAGGCATTTATATAAAGCTGTGGTATTTCTTAACACCTTATTTAAGTGGCTTAAATTGTACCTGTCTTGAAACTTTCCTTAGCCTGTCCTTGTTGAATTTATTACTTTATTCCTAATTTGGATGAACTCTGTTACCTCACAGTTAATGCACASATTATGAAAAAAAATACATTACTTACTGTACCATATTCAACAGCAAACTTCTGTTTTCTCCCTGTCTCCCTAAAGCCAACGTTACAAAGCCAGAGATTGAGATACAAATGATCCATCAATACTCAGTGGAAAATCCTGGTCCACAAAGCTGGAGCAACTCTGAGATTTCACAAATGAAAGTTCATCCATCTCTGATTAAAACTATAAAAATGCAATTAAGGTAAAAGCAAACTTGTGCCTAATCTCAGAGTAAGACAGCTTGAAGTGACCAAATGACTGTCCCTTGAATAACGATACAAGAATATTCTTTATGGAGAGGCAGTATCTTKCCCACCAGCTTTGTTGTGAGCAGAATGTTTTAACAGATATTTTTTAATATTCACATTCATGCAGGATAGAAAAATCTTGTCACATAGTATGCCTGATTTCTGGACCTGCCTCTGTCCCAAGGGGTTGTGTTCCTTGCCCGTGGAGGTAAGCTTCACACAGCATTCTACTGGAGGCAGTYGTCTGAGTGGAAAACACTTGTTACCAAAATTATATGAAGCTCAGAAAATGTATTGTAGGGATTGAAATTTTACTGTGATTTTTTTATTTTCCTGTTTAGAAGACCACTATAGTTTGTGGAAAGGAAACAGTTTTCATAGACCTTTCAGATGGAGAGTTATTTAGACCTAAATTGAAGCAGGGAAATTAGGTTTTTTTAATGTCTGTTACATTAATTGAATGGTTAAGGCATTTGAGTTGAAGCATGCTGGTTCAACTTGTTAATCTGTCTGCCTCAGTTTCAGGTAAATATCCTATCTCTGAGATCACTGGGTACTTAGAGAGGCATCAGTTTCCTACTTGTGCTTTGTATGACACTCTGCTCTGGAACTACTCAAAACTTTCCTAGAAATTTCCCAGGGAGCAGGCGGTTGGACCTAGGCCACGCAGAGCTCAGAAAAGTGCTTAAGTACACGATACAAGATTTTCTTACCTGCTTCTTTTAACCTAATAGTAATTAACAAGAATTAGAA
Organism: Phoebastria nigripes; assembly: GCA_035582835.1. Classification (NCBI taxonomy): domain Eukaryota; kingdom Metazoa; phylum Chordata; class Aves; order Procellariiformes; family Diomedeidae; genus Phoebastria; species Phoebastria nigripes. Next base: position 493,671 of record JAYKAV010002885.1, on the reverse strand, counting down.
GAAGACAAATGTCTTGATACAGAAAAGTAATACAGTCTGAAGATGCTGTGGGCTAAGAAAAGAGTTCAACTCACACAAGAGAAGAGAGATAGAGGAGGAAAAAAACAAAGAAAAAGGAGAATAAAAATAAAAATAAAAAAAAAAAAACCACACAAAACACCAAAACCAGACCTTTCTGGTTTTTTGGTTTTTTTGGGAGTATTTTGTTCAGAACGGAGAGTAAAATCACATTATATTGAAGTTTGTCACCGCAGTCTTTAGAAACCAGAATAACAAAAGCAATAATATGGTCTTGGAGTTTCTACTTCATAAAATTGAATACCTGATCTTCTAAAGTTTGAGGTGGCATAAAGGGGTTGTTATAAGTGTCTAGGTGTAAATTAACAGGTGATACATCTCCAGGCTCGAGAATAGTATTGACCCCAAGTATCCTAGTATTTTATTCTTGATTACATCTGGCTGTGTGCAGAATCCTCAGGGCAAAGAGCACAAAGAAATGATGGGGACTTAATCCCAGCGTTCATACACACGCAGTATGCGTGCACCTCACAATCTCTGTTTTATTCTAACAATATCTGACTGTCTTCATAAAGGATGATGGGTCAATCTGCTCCCAGTGGGAAGAAGGTGTCAATGCTATATACTTCTCAGAGTGACTGTAAAGCTCAATGAAAGAACACTTGCAAACCATATGTAGATGAGTATTGCTAAGAATTGCTATGAAATTCTATGATTCTATGAAAATGATCAGGTTGGAACTTGTGCTTGCTTGGCATTTTTTTGCCCTCTCAATGGTAATTTGCAACATAGAAATATAAGAGAGTTATGATACCCAGAGCTAAGAAATATCTGCAAAAAGATTATACTGTCAGCCAGCATCAATTATTGCGATTAAAACCTGATGCAAAAAGAACGTCTGTCCTAGAATCCCCTTGCTGATATCTTTGTTATATATACATGGCACCGCAAAATACAATTCATCCACAGGCACTTAACTGAATTTGCCCTTTGCCTAAATCTACAATATATGGTACCTATATAAAGCAGACAATGCTTGATATGAATCCTCTCTGAAATATGGTCCATAAAATTGATACAAAACAGGAACAAAGTCAATGCAACTAAAATATTTACAGTAAGATATTTAGTCCTATAATACCAATTTCCTATTATTTTTTTTTCCTTGTACTTTTGTGTTAAATGCCAAAACTGACCTATAGTAATGAACGAATGAGAGAATTATGATATGGTATATAGCGTTCATGTCACTTTTATTCTGTGCAATAAATTTAAATGAAACACACATTATCTGAATTGGTATCTGTTATCTGAGCTGAAAACAAACATGTTCTCCTATAATCTTCATGCTATATTATCCCAACTGTGCTTCATACCTGTCATTTTTTCCTCCCTTGTGATTAAAAGCATCTACAAATGGTGTCTTGCACAGTCTCTTCTGGAACTCTATTGATCAGCCTGAATTTCTAATTACCGATTGCATCAGGGTACAGGAATTGCTCTAAACCCAAGAAAACTTGGTGGAAGGGAATTCCCTCTAAAGCAGTCATGTAGATGTCTGACTCTGAATGGGGCAGTTAACTTCTGCCCATTGCAACCAGCCGACTACAGTGTCTGATCGGGCATCTTGCCTGGCTGGGCAGATATGCTGCTACCTGGGTTCATTTCCTGAACATGCTCAGTCAGACCACACAGTCAGCTAATGTAATAAATGGCAGAAGGTTGAAGGGTCTAGAGCACAAGTCTTATGAGGAGCAGCTGAGGGAATTGGGACTGTTTAGCCTGCAGAAAAGGAGGCTGAGGGGAGACCTTATCGCTCTCTAGAGCTACCTGGAAGGAGGTTGCAGTGAGGTGGGTGTCAGTCTCTTCTCCCAAGTAACAAGCAATAGGATGAGAGGAAATGGCCTCAAGTTGTGCCAGGGGAGGTTTAGATTGGATATTTGGAAAAATTTCTTCACCGAAAGGGTTGTCAAAGATTGGAACAGGCTGCCCAGGGAAGTGGTGGAGTCACCATCCCTGGAGGTATTTAAAAGACGTGTAGATGTGGTGCTTGGGGACATGGTTTAGTCGTGGACTTGGCAGCGCTAGGTTTACGGTTGGACTTGCTGATCTTAAAGGTTTTTTGCAACCTAAATGATTCTATGATTCTAAGGAACTGGGTGTTTTGGAAAAGAAGAGATACGGGTTTTGAGAGCAAACACTTTCGGCATTATAAAGACACAGGTGCTATTGATGAAGTGGATGTACTTCCTGCTACCAGGAAATTTTCTTTAAGAAAATTTGTAACACGTGGTTCTCACTTACCTAGGTATCAGACAACTACATGACTTCACCAGTAAGAACTAGAAGGCAGAAACCAGGGTGTTATTATGATGATGGAGATTAAGTATCTTCTCTGATAAATGGGACAGTGCAGTAATACAAGTAACAGGGAACACGTCCAGCACACACACCAGAGGAGGTCCTGTGATGCATAGTCCATACCTTCTGCAGTGCTTTGGAGGTGATCTGTATTCAGAGATTTGCTGAACAGCTCTGAGTAAGGCCAGAGAAGGGAAATGATCTCTACTTAGCATTTTGCTGTGTGAGAGAGTGGGAAGCAGGACCCCCCTAAAAGGGTTTTGCTTGAAAAGCTGAATTACACCAGAATCCACATACGGAGCTAGTCAAAACAAATAGTGATAAAATTCTGTCAGGAAAAAAAAAAAAAAAAGAAATGTTTTTTGGGAAACATAATTCATTCTACAGAATTTTCCAAGTGGAATTTTTTTTTTCCTTTTCAAAATAATGTTGAAACTATTTTATTTGTCAAAATGAGAAACGTCTCTAAGGAGTTATTTGTGTTTGACTCCAGCTTCATTATTTTGATTTATTTAGTAAGGTTTTACAACATTTTCAATATTGTATTTGTAAACCACAGTAAGTAGGAAATGCACTTTGTCTTTTTGATACTATATAAATAAATTGTTTCAATGTTTCTGAATAAAATTACTTTTCTATTTATATGTCTTAACAATGGTGCAGATGCAAAGATTTGAAAATTTGGGTTGTTTTCTAGTTTCAAATGATAACAGTTTTGGAATACTGTTTTTTCTTGTAAAACAGAAGTTTCTGAACCTCTTTGTTGCTAGGAATTCGATTCTGCAGCTTTAACATGCTTAAAGCAAGACAGATTAACCCCAGCCTATAGATGTGAACAAGCCTCAAGGAGCTACTTAGTTTCCAGGACTTTTCCAAGAGCGTTTTTCTGTATTAGTGCACTATGGTCTAGAAGGGAAGAGCACAGCATCCAAATTAAAAACCTTCTTATCTGCTGCCCTGTATGTAGTAAAAACAGGAATAGAGGATTTTTAGGTAAGCTCAAGTTTTTAAGGTGATTACAGCCCTATGCTTTATAGACCACTCTTCTGATGGGTGTGTTTCCTAGGGGCAACACAGAGATCTCTTGCAGAGTTCAGGGCCGGAACACTGCTATTTATTTGTGTCTTTGAGCTCAAGCTTGTTTTGTTGTTGTGGTTAAGAAACCTAACTGTTCTCTTATCTTCCCCTTAAGGGCAAAGGGGACTGAGACATAAAGTATTCTGCAAAATTTTCAGGGATTCCTGAACATGGGCTCTTGACTATTGGAAACCCAGTGGCTTAACAAAGAGATGTTATGGTGTTCCTGTGTTCAACCCTGCAACACGGTGATGAAATAGGACTTGGAGCCCCAGGGGATGCAAGATAGGAGTTAAACATGAAATTGTTACGCAACTTTCCTCCATATAATAGAGCAGTAATACACATATATTTCTATCACTATATCATGAAGTAGATGAATAGAAGCCAGCAGAGCTATACCGGGTGGATATCTGAAAACATAACTGCGAACTTTTCAGGTGGTGCTTTYGGATTGTCAGGAGTGTTCTACATTTTAGAGTTCAGAATGAAGGACTACTGTTTGTTTTCTCAGGTGTTGCACTTTAAGGATATAGCGTATGCTATCAACACGTTGCCGGAAGGAAACATTACTTATGCGGGGTTATACTGTTACTTCTGATAAAACACTGGACTCCCAAATTGCTGCATCGATGTTTTTGATTTTGATACAATTTACAAAACTTTATACAAGGAGGAAAATGCAGACATTCTTGATTGCCACAGTTATGGATTTGATAACATGAGCTGAATAGAAGAAAGGAAGTGCACTGCAGAGCAAATTAAGCAACATAAACAATGGTTTCTCTTGGTCTTTCTGTCTGGAAATTTAAAACTTTATTAGCCCTCATTTATTAAAAGGCAGCATTATTGAAGTTTACCACAAATATATGGATACTGGTCTCCCTTAATATCATCAGAACAGAGCCTTAGAAAGAATAATGCATTAGCAACTGTGAGCCTGAAAGTTATTGGACATTAGAGACAAAGGGTGTAGGAAACCACCTATTTTTATGAACTTTAAAGGGGAAAGCATTCATGATTCACTCAGTTGCTGAGGCGAGCAGCTCTGGTGCTGGCACAATCGGCAGCGGAGCGCTCTAGCACGGTGCACAGGGGGGTTTCCCAAACCGGGGGAACCTCTGGGGGAGCCGAGAGAGCCTCCAGGAGCCTGCAGCTTGTGCAACAGCAGCTGGTGAGACCTGGGCACCAAAACCAATGGCAACAAGTTCCTGCCMGSCGCAGCAGGCGCGTCTCCTCTGTGACTACCCCACCTTCCCAGGTGCCCTTGCATAATAGATACAAGGCTCTGCAAGTGGAACCGAACAATAACGAGGACGATGGTTCATCTAGCTTGGAGGTGTCGCTGAGGTTAAGTCAGCCTACGCCCTGCGTCAAAACTGCTTCCATAAAGGAAAAAAAGATGGGTCATTGTCATAGGAGACTGCCTTCTGAAGGGAACAGAAGGCCCAATATGCAGACCGGACCCACTTCTTAGGGAAGTCTGCTGCCTCCCYGGGGCCCGGGTTAAAGATGTGGAGAGAAAACTTCCTACCCTGGTACGGCCCTCAGATTACTATCCATTATTGATTTTTCAGGTAGGCAGTGATGGAGTTGCAACAAGACGTCCGAGGGCAATCAAGAGAGACTTCAGGGCCTTGGGACAACAGGTTAAGGGCTCAGGAGCACAAGTAGTGTTCTCCTCTATCCTTCCAGTTGCAGGGAATGATGAGGGAAGAACCAGGAAGAGCCAGCAGATCAATACCTGGCTCCAAGCCTGGTGTCACCAGCAGAATTTTGGGTTTTTTGRTTATGGGTCGGTCTACGTGACACCAGGYCTGCTGGCAACAGATGGGGTACACCTGTCTCAAAGGGGGAAAAGGATCTTTGCAGAGGAGTTAGCAGGGCTCRTTGAAAGAGCTTTAAACTAGGTTTGAAGGGGGAAAGGGATAAAACYAGGCTTGCTAGAGATAAGCCTGGGGGCGGCAYGCCAATGTTTGAGGGATGGTGTGCTAGTGAGGTTCTTCGGTCTGCTGTCTCAGTAGAGGTAGGGGATAAAGATCCATGCAGCAGCAAAGACGCAAGGGTTATGGATGTGTTAGAAACCATGGAAGTGCCTGAGAATGGTCATGTAGGAATTAGGGTTTCTTCCCCCAAAAAGGTGGTGGGATTGATAGCCCAACTGAAGTGCATCTACACCAATGCACGCAGCATGGGCAACAAACAGGAGGAGCTGGAAGCCATGGTGCAGCAGGAAAACTATGATATAGTTGCCATCACAGAAACATGGTGGGTTGACTCACATAACTGGAGTGCTGCAGTTGATGGCTATAAACTCCTCAGAAGGGATAGGCAAGGAAGGAGAGGTGGTGGGGTAGCCCTGTACGTTAAGGAGTGTTTTGATTGTCTAGAGCTTAATGATGGTGACGATAGGGTTGAGTGTTTATGGGTAAGAATCAGAGGGAAGGCCAACAAGGCAGATATCATGATGAGAGTCTGTTATAGACCACCCAACCAGGATGAAGAGGCAGACAAAATATTCTATAAGCAGCTGGAAGAAGTCTCACAATCGCTAGCCCTTGTTCTTGTGGGGGACTTCAACTTACCAGATGTCTGCTGGAAATACAGTACAGCAGAGAGGAAACAGTCCGGGAGGTTCTTGGAGTGTGTGGAAGGTAACTTCCTGACACAGCTGGTGAGTGAGCCAACTAGGGAAGGTGCCCCGCTGGATGTGCTGTTTGTGAACAGAGAARGACTTGAGGGTGATGTGATGGTTGGAGGCCGTCTTGGGCATAGCGATCACAAAATGATAAAGACACACACAAGTCTATGGGGCCAGATGGGATCCACCCAGGGGTACTGAGGGAGCTGGCGGAGGAGCTCACCAAGCCACTTTCCATCATTTATCAGCAGTCCTGGCTAACCAGGGAGGTCCCAGTTGACTGGAAGTTAGCAAATGTGATGCCCATCTACAAGAAGGGCCGGAAGGAGGATCCGGGGAACTACAGGCCTGTCAGCCTGACCTCCGTGCTGGGGAAGGTTATGGAGCCCAACTTGGCCATCTTGAGTGCCATCACGCGGCACGTACAGGACAACCGGGTGATCAGGCCCAGTCAGCATGGGCTTATGAAAGGCAGGTCCTGCTTGACTAACCTGATCTCCTTCTATGACAAGGTGACCCGCCTAGTGGATGAGGGAAAGGCTGTGGATGTTGTCTACCTAGACTTTARTAAAGCCTTTGACACCATTTCCCACAGCATTCTCCTGGAGAAACTGGCTGCTCATGGCTTGGATGGGCGTAGTCTTTGGGTAAAAAACTGGCTGGATGGCTGGGCCCAAAGGGTTGTGGTGAATGGAGTTAAATCCAGTTGGCGGCCGGTCACAAGTGGTGTTCCCCAGGGCTCAGTTTTGGGGMCAGTTCTGTTTAATATCTTTATCCATGATCTGGATGAGGGGATGGAGTGCACCCTCAGTAAGTTTGCAGACAACACTGAGTTGGGTGGGAGTGTTGATCTGCTTGAGGGTAGGAAGGCTTTACAGAGGGATCTGGACAGGCTGGATCGATGTGCCGAGGCCAACTGCRTGAGGTTCAACAAGGCCAAGTGCCGGGTCCTGCACTTGGGTCACAACAACCCCATGCAATGCTACAGGCTTGGGGAAGAGCAGCTGGAAAGTTGCCCAGTGGAAAAGGACCTGGGGGTGTTGGTCGACAGCMGRCTGAAYATGAGCYGGCAGTGTGCCCAGGTGGCCAAGAAGGCCAAGAGCATCCTGGCTTGTTTCAGAAAGAGTGTGGCCAGCAGGAGTAGGGAAGGGATTGTCCCCCCGTACTCGGCACTGGTGAGGCCGCACCTCGACTACTGTGTTCAGTTTTGGGCCCCTCACTACAAGAAGGACATTGAGGTGCTGGAGTGTGTCCCAAGAAGGGCAACGAAGCTCATGAAGGGTCTAGAGCACAAGTCTTCTGAGGAGCAGCTGAGGGAACTGGGGTTGTTTAGTCTGGAGAAGAGGAGGCTCAGGGGAGACYTTATCGCTCTCTACAACTACCTGAAAGGAGGTTGTAGCGAGGTGGGTGTTGGTCTCTTCTCCCAAGTAACAAGCAATAGGACGAGAGTAAACGGCCTCAAGTTGTGCCAGGGGAGGTTTAGATTGGATATTTGGAAAAATTTCTTCACTGAAAAGGTTGTCAAGCATTGGAACAGGCTGCCCAGGGAAGTGGTTGAGTCACCATCYCTGGAGGTATTTAAAAGACGTGTAGATGCGGCGCTTAGGGACAYGGTTTAGTGGTGGACTTGGCAGTGCTAGGTTTACGGTTGGACTCGCTGATCTTAAAGGTCTTTTGCAACCTAAATGATTCTATGATCCTAATACACTTACTCTCTGTAGCTCATTATCACTTAAACACAAGTACAATATTGAAATTAGCTTACAAACTTCTCAACTTCCTCTRCTGGCTTTCTGCCTGAATTTATAGGAGTCTCTGTACATTTGAAGTGTTCCCAGTAATCACAGGGGACTAACTGAACGCCAATTTGGAAATGAAGTTCTCTTTACAATCTCATTCATTCTTTACCCCCTGCTCAGAGAAGGAATTCGGCTATAACCCAGTCACCAACATCAGACAGAGTAGTTAGGGTAGTTGTCTACATAATGCATCAGAAAAGTAAGACAAAATCTTTTTGCTTTTACATCTTGGATGAATCTTCTTTCTCATTTGCTGGGCAGATAACAGATACACTGGGTGCCATTCAGTGTGAGAAATAACACTTGATATTTTAATCAAATAGAAAACCACATTTTCCTTGCTTTAGAAAATATCTATTGATAATATTTAACAAAAATACTACATTTATTTTCCAGAATGATGTATTTGAAAGGGAATTAGTGACAGCAATAAAACAAACACTTGGAAAAACAATAAAAGGATGATATTGCAAGTTATCATTGTTTTTAAGAACAGTTGCATTTTCTTCACCCCACAAATTAATAACCTAGAAAATTAGCACCATTTAGAGTGGGATACTGACTGAAGAGATGGCTGAAAAGATAAAAATGACATTTGAAATGTTTGTCATCATGGCTACATGAATCCTTCATAAAGACAATCAAACCACATGATTGTTAATTCAGTGGAAAGACAGGAACCATAGCAATTATTTTTGGAAAAGGTATAATAAGTACAATACAGGAATATTATAGAAAGATTATAGAAGAATACAGAGTGAGAATTTACATCTTAAAATGAATATACTGGATTAATGATATTAAAAGCGTTAAATATTTCATTGCAACAGCTGTATTCAGATGGAAATATATTTTGATTAAAGCTGTTGCAGAATAATGTTAAGGACCTTATTTAAAGAGTTTTCCACTYCCTTTAATGAGTGTGTGATCTGGATCCCCTTTATCCTGATCCCCTTTTTATAGAGGAGTCATGTAGATTTACAAGGTCATGCTTAACCAGCTTCCTCATAGCGGGGAAGTGATGTTACAGTCATGACTGAAATGGAGACTTTGATTTCCTTGGGCTTTTTCTTTCAGTGGGATTGTGGAATGAACAAATATCTAATACTAGAAGACAAAAATGTCAAGGATAATCTAGTAAAGAAAGCTTTTATTGGAATGATACTAACTAATCTTTTAATGAGAGAGGCATGTATCTCACTGTTTTTATGACTTCTTGTGGAGTAGACAAGATGCTGCTTTTTCAGGTCAGTTGTGTCCAACATTTATGCCATTGCTTGGATGAACTGGGAGAAGCAGTGTTAAAAAGCGCCTCGTTTTGCACTCTAGTTGTACCCACAAGCATACTGCAGCAAGGACAGTTGAGAGGTATGAAGCTGTCTGCCTTTTATTAACTAAAAAGCAAGTTGACATAGAACAGTCTGCACTGTCCTGAGGATGAGTAGAACCTCTTTCTGTGACTATAATTAGGATCACAAAGGACCAGATGTAGTTAAAACCTTCCTCTAACATAAGCGTCTGTCATGTTTTCCACTGGACAGGCCTCTACCTCTAGCCTTATGTGTTCCCCTCCCACGTTGCATAAGCTACATGAAATAACAGTGAAGAATTCAGCAGAAGTTGAAGGTTTTCAGGCTTATAAGGAGGAGTATTTAGAAACTACATAACAAGAAAAAAAGTTTTCTAAAGTGTTCTCCCAGTGTTTGACAGGCAATTAGGATTCAGACAGAAAAAGTAAATTGTGTAAATGTGATAACCTAATATAAAATTATGTTAGACTTTTCTGCTGCGAACAGTCATTGAGCTTCCAATTTGCACTCTGTATTTAGTTGTGGTAAACAAAATTAAATATAACAGGCTGAAGAAGCAGGAGAAGCCATATCCAGTATGGGATGCCTTTGAATGGAAGTGACATTCAATGACCCAAGAAGGGCCTTCCAGCCATTAGTTCCAGAGAAGATCAAAGGAAAAGTAATTAAAGTATAATTTGGCTGGAGAAATTGTTCTCAAAAATGACACAGAAAAGTTATTAGTGCTTGAAATTTCTGTTAATTTTACCAATGTATTGTCACTAAAAAGACATGTCAGTAATAAAATAATGAAATTTGAATTTGCTGAGCTTATATAGGTWCATTAAAAACAATAGGTTCATAGTGGCTTGATTGTAGCAGCAATTTGATATGCAAGAAACTTATTACAGAAGATGATAGCCAAGATGGTTTTCTGTAACCAAATCAGGATTCTGAGTCTTGACTTTACTTACGGGCCTAACTTACCACCACCTCTCCCCCCAGAAAATCATCCCTTTACTTGTAATTATCAGACTGCAACAAAAGACATGAGGGTAAGCTGAAAAAAAGCTCAGTGGTCTCTAGAGAGAAACAAAATTGGTACTAGGATGACCTTTAGAGGGAAATCTGGAAGGTTGTATAATCTGATTGTCAGACTTTACTGCAAGATCAGAGACTCATATTTATATGCTCAGGCATGTGTTCATGTAATGATCTGATTTATTCATCCATGCCAATACTGAGAATTAGTTGTAAAAATAAAAAACTGGCAGGGTACAAAAGGAAAATACAGAACTGGAAAAGTCTGCATTGTTCARAAATCCATTCTAACTCGCAGAGAGCAAACACTTCCATAAATCTATGCATTGGCCCTAATTTTTTAGTGATTTCAATAGTATCCCATTATTTTATATTCCAAGGTTAAAAAGCCCCACCAATAACAAAGAGTCTGTTCTGGCTCTCTACCTGAAACAAACATAATAATTTTGCATCTTAAGGGCTGAGGTGAGTCTCAAAGTTGCAAAGGGTGTAAAGAGAAATATTTTCTCTCTTAACTAACTATATTAAGATTAAGATTTCTCGTTTTAACGCTCACGGAGCTATAATGTTCCTCTCCATAACAGCCAAGCAAATCATTGGAACAGCAATGAGCAGCTATGTTTGTGTTAAATTCGAATGGAACCAAACTGTAAAATGGCTTAAATTGTTCCTGGCATTAAACTAACACATTATGGATAATGYGTTTGGCCTAATGCCATCCTCTCTACTTGGATAGATGAACAAACACAAAAAGAGTTTCGGTAGAGGATTTTTTGAAATGGTTTTAATGTTTGTAAATAAAGAACTCTGAAAGCTACAGTCCTACATAACTGATTGGGAAAAAGGATAAACAAATGTGTCCCTTGTAGCTAGACAGACACTGTGCTGTTACCATATGAGTCCTCAACAATTCCACTGTAACTTTCCGAATAAGTAAACAGCCACAAGCCCAGTGCTGTGGCTGAGACGTTCTTTCTCTGTTGCACTTCTCAGCTAGACTTCTTGCTGACTCAACAAAGACCTCAGGAAAGTCATATAGAGGTTCTAAATGCACTGGCTCAGATACTGGCTAAGTAAAGTAGTAGTATTTTCCTGCTTTAGTGCAGCTTCATTAAAGTGTTTGATGTGTCTAATTGTGAGTTGAATTTCACAGTATAAATATATCTTTGGAGGAAACAGTGAATCAGAGCTTCCAGCAGTTTCCTAGTCAAATCCTTGTCTTCCCTATAGGATTGATAAATACTCCAAGTTCATTCAATTTAGTCATACTCAAATAATCTTTCACTAGAAAGAAAGTACATCTGATTATTTCTTAGTGGCCCTCTATTCCCTTTAATTCATCACTCCTCTAAGTGTAGTCTGATTTCCCCCCCCCCCCCTTTTATTTTCAGTCAGTAAAAGAAGGTTGAGTATTCACTGTGTAGCTCTCTTAAGGGGACTCCCACTGCAGCCTTGCCTACCTCACTGCAATAATAATTTTTGTTTACCACAAAAACAATTGGTGTTCAAAAAATGGCTATGGAATTCTTCTATCTCCTGTACAAGGAAGTAGGTCATAGTCTTCCTTTTTCCTCTTTGTCTCACATCAGCTCTAGTAAAGGCACTCATGCAGAGAAAACATCTCCATTTCTGTCCTGTGCCCAAGAATCATCCCTTCACTGTTTTAAACTCTCTTGCTTTCTGTGTTATTCCCTATCTTGCTAAAATACCCAGTTCACCAAACTCAAGTCTCTTCCTAACAGACAATAATTTATACAGAAACTTAACTTTTCTCACTGAATGCTTTCTGGGCTTTTTGTTTTCTTGTGTGTGTGGTTTGTTGGTCGGTTTTTTGTTTGTTGGCTTTTTTTTAGTGCTCAGGAAGAGCATCCTAGACAGAGCAAAAGCAATGCTACATATGCCGTAAATGAGTAAGTCTTTAATGGTTTGGAAATCATCTGACTGATTTATGAAATTCCCTACAGAACAGTTATTGTGCTGCAAACCTAATTGTTTCATTTGGTGCAGCTTTTCAGTGCATTCTGAAATACACTGTGTTGAAAAAGCATTTAAATATATCAAGTCCAGATCTGTCCTATCTTTTTTTTTCAGTTTTGAATCTAATTAAGAGACAGTGGTGGTGGTGGTGGAAATAATATCGAAGCATCATGTAGCCTCAAAGGATTCCACTGTCTAGACTGTATAAAAAGTAGGAGAAGCAAAGACTGTCTTGACAAGCTTCTTGTTTAGAAGTCAAAGGAAAGAAATGCACAAAGAAATGATTGAAAGCCACTGGTTACAGGCTGTAGGTTTTAACAGGGAAAAAAAACAGTGTCAAATTTAGCAGTTCAGTGGTTTTCAACATGTAACTTGTAGGTGTTTGGGAGAAAAGGACAATATTAAATATGAAGGTGGCAAGTCTGTTTCTCAGAATCTCAGATTTTCTATACAGCATTTGCACCTCCCCTGGAAAGTTTTTGAACTCTGCAATTCAAAAAAGAGCAAATATTTTCATTGCAGCCTTTTGTTTTAAGCTTTCAATAGAACTGTAAGCTGGTTAGACCTAGTGTGCTAGATTATTCCAGCGCCGATTTTCAATACAGAGTATGGGTTCCTCCTCAGAGTCCATTTAGAGGTCTTCATGTATTCCAAGGGACTAAGCTCTCATGAAATCTACTGAGGGTGGTTAGTTGAGTCTGTGAAGCTAGAGGGCTTCTTGGATGTAACAGTTGCTTTAGAATGAGCTGAAATTGCTCTGGAGGACTCTGGAGCTGGTGGTACCGGCTAGTCTGGGACTAAGCTAAGTTACATTGTTAGTTCTTATGATATTTCAGGTACAATTTCTCAATTTCCTTTACCTTGGGTTTGCTTGATGCATTGTATTGATCTTCACACTTACTGTGATTGCATCCGTCAACACACCTAACACTTAGAAAGATTTGACTCATCTGTCCAGTTGAAATTAGTCAGCCAGTCTTCCTTCTTAAGCAATTGAGAAATGTGGCAAGTTTATCTTAGAAATGTACTTTAAGAGAGCATAAGACCCCTTTGACGTCTGTCTTACTTTTGACTCTAAAGGAAGTAAAACCCACTATCATACACTGAGCAGTGAGGTTCAAGTGAGATAAATCCCAACCATAACATTTTTTTTTTTTTTTTTTTCTCAGAGAAAGAAAGATAGCTAGATATGTGGGAAAAGAATCTTACTGAACTCCGTGACTTTGATCTTGGTTTCCCAGAGAGGTTTTCAGGATAGGCTTTATGATGTCGTGGGGAGGAAATCCCACACCCAACCTTMCAGCTTTTTCTGAATAAACAGTAATTCAATAGTATCCTGACATAAAATTAATTTGCTATTAACATTGTTACATAAAAGTATAAATTGCAAGTACACTATTGATAATTACATAACTTTAGTTATAATTCAAGTCTATTCTTATTTTCATGTTGTGGTTCTGAACTTGTTTTGGTTTTCTGTGTGTATTTTTAAACCTGTTACTTTCCTATGTCGTCTTAGTATCTGTGATAACTTTTAAAAAGGAAGAAATACAAATCATATTGTTCCACATAAGCATTGCAGCTGGAGAGCTAGCAAGAGCTACCCTTATAGTCTGCAGACATTTCCGTTACACCTTTGTCTACTCAGTTGTTCATAACTTTCTGAAACTTTCAGGCTTCAGGCTATAATCTTATAGTCTTGGCACGACCCTGATTATTTTTTCTAAAGCTAAATGTAGCAGACAAAGTCTTTTCCCACTTTCAATACTTCAACATTAAGCAGAGCCCCAGCACGTTGTGAACACATTCATCGCTAGAAGGAGGGTTATGTTAACGGATCGCATAAATGATCTGCATCATACCTTGTCCTCCAATAACAGGTATCCATATTTGCGCCTGTACATACATATCACATGTCAGATACAGCCACATAGCTACAGACAATAGCTGCATGCAACAGGACCAGATTCTTTTGCTYTACAAACAGTGGATTTTGCCAATGGAATTAAATTATTTCTTCTATCTGATGTCTTTCTCAGAGAACTTRGTGCTCCTGCATGTTTTAGTACCATCGTTCAGAACATGGGAATACCAATGCACAGGACTGTTATAGAACTTGTCAGAGTGGAATTGGGGACAAAAGTCACCCAATGGGTAGAACATTTTCTCAGGAACATCTAATACTCTTCCATTGCAGCTCTCTTGATGGTTCATTTCCAAATCTGAGTTTATGAATCTGAAACCACAGATTCAAATCAGGGGATATGCTGTGCTATCAGGAGCTGTCTAGGGTGGACACCTCCTTGTACTATTCAYGTTCCTGGTTTTTATCCAGTTTGCTCTGGGATGAGGTGAAATTGGAAAGGGAGGTAGAGAAGAGGATGTAGCAGGTATTGCGTCAAGGGTATTGATTAAGGCAGAAAATATGGAGGCTTCTTGTGGGTGACTTTGTCTCTTGTTACCAGCCACACAGGGTCAAGATTTCTGGGCAGGATTTGAAGCACAGGCCATATTATCTAAACTTCACTGGCCCTGAAAAAATAAATTGAACTAATCTCTTTATAAAAAGATGTATTTCTTTGCTTCCTCCTTTAAGGCTTGGAGATAACTTTCTCTCTGGAAGGATTTTAGTGCCATAAGTTTTAAACATATAATTGCAACTGAAAAGATTAAATTAATGTAAACCTATGGCCTACAAAACTTTTGGCTCAGAAACAACTTAGTATACACTTTGTAACTTCTCAGATTTTTTCCATAGTGTGTATATGCCTATTTATCATTGTTAAAATGGGCCGTGTGAGGTCATTACCACTTCAGAGTTATATTGACACTTTCCTACAGAACTGAAAAAGAATAATTTCACAGAAGCACTTTTTTTTCCCACCTACATGAGGATTTATAAGGTGTGTACTTGTACTAAACCAGCAATTTTTTACTGTAGGAGCTATAACAACCTGTAATCTACTGACACACCTTGTAGCCCGTTAAGATGTGTATTAGTATATTTATGTACAGTGGTTAGAAATAACTTTTAAATTTTATTAGTAGGTCGTTATTAGTGATCATTTTAATACCAGAATGTTTACAAGGCTAATCAAGTACAAGAAGTATAATCCAAGCCAAGAAAGTGTAAGTACAGAATGCAAGACCTACTAAATGTTGTCCAACCAAATGAACTAAATGGAATGACACTAGGCTTTCATTGAAATAATGACRTGATAGCTCTATCCCTCTCTTTCCAAGGGTCTGATCCCACAAGGAAGTCTGGATTGCAACATCGCTGCAACGATAGGAAGCATAACCTTCATCTATTCACTTAAATACTATTAGAACTTGAACAAATTTTTTATTTAAGCTGAGCTCCCACTTCTCTTCTGTAGAAAATTAGCTCAGCAGGCTCACAGTCACCAAAATTCCATGACCTACAGTCAGAAATGGATGTGTGATTCCTCTCTAATGATAGAGCTTAAGAATGTGGAATACCTAGTGACAGCTGCTATATGAAAATAATCAGCCTTCAATCAGTGGGAATGATCTCACAGCAGGCTTCTATTATTCAATAGCAAATGTTTAGAATAAAAATTTTATTGGTGCAGAAAGGAAAAAGAATTAAGCAATAAATAGCTTGTCAGAAACCCCATAGCAAGTTTGATTAGGGTTACACTATTACAAACATACTCTAGAGACAAAGAATAATATTTGGGATTTTTTCATCCAAGACTGGAGCATGTTGCCATCCCTGTTGATTTCATTTTTCTTTCTTTTTTCATAAATGCTCAATAATAGGAAATGAATTATTTATGAAAGTACAAACTTGAAATGCTGACCTGCAACTTCAATATAACATTAAAAATCAGCAATTTTACCACCCTCAACTAACAAGCTCTTGTGATTTCACTGAAAGTCACAGAGTTTTGCTACTGAGAGTTGTTGATGCCTTTATATCGACCCTTAGCTACTGTGACAGGTTCAGCAGAGACCGTAATAAGCAAAATGAAACAACTGATGATATAGAACTGGACGTTTACAACACATGCTTTTGCAACACAATTACAGGATACTCATCATAAATTAAAATCATAATAATAATGCATTTGAAGTGCCTGAAAAAACACAGAAAAGAAGTTAGATTCTGTGATACTGCTCTCTGAACTTGCAACATCTTCTTAGATGAATAACCTTTTTACAGCTAGAAAGGATGAATTAAGAACTGATCTAAAAGAGATAATGAAATTAGTATCTTATATGGGATGTAGAGTATCTTTTATTGTCCATTTGCCCAAGTAGCTAGCATGGCAAGAGTGAGTATGTAGGGATAAACTGATTACATTYCTTACTACTATTTCATACTGTGATTGAGTTAACAGCAGTGGCAAATAATGAATCAATTAATTAAAAATAAGATTTTCCCCACCTTCTTTCATTTGTCTTTCAGTAACCCTTTAGAAGTGTTAATTTAGAGACAGCTCCCTAATTATTATGGTCCCAGAACACATGGAGGCCTCCTTTCTGTGCACTGAAGAGACTTACCACTCATAAACACTAAGATACATTTTGGAAAAACAAGTCATTGGTTGAAACGTCCTGTCTGGGGAACCTCACTGAACTCTTTGGTAGAACTGAGACTAGATGTGATCCAACAGATTTTTGTAGAACATATACTATATTCATATGGCACATATATTAATATATATTCAAATATTATTGGACTAAAGATACAGTGCCTTTAATTGATTTTCTTCAAAAAGAAAGCAAATCCTTCACAAAGGAGCATTTATTACAGTACACACTATTTAAGAGTTTGTTCTTTGTCTCATTAACTTTGTCTTATGTCAGCAAAAAAMCTGTGCTATGAAAAACTGCATGGGAAGATTTTGTCATGATGCTGTCTCATCACTTGACTCTAGACAAGAACAACTGCAGTTATGCTCAAACCCAGGGACTGCTTTTGAAGTAAGATGATGTTTACTGAATAGCCCTGTTGTGGCTATGAAATTAAACAAAAAGAGAGTGGAAAAAGAGAGCTGGCTCCCTCACAAGCTCTATAAAGTCCCTTCGTAAAAACTATCCAAACCTAGCTTTGTTTCAGATGAGAACACAATTGCTGTTACGGTATTGGCAATGCTGTTCAAATTATTTCAATTATTTTATTTTATTTAACTGCTGATTTTTTTTGTCTGTAGCAATTTTGTTCAAGTTGAGGGTATTTGGATGCCACTCAGGAAAGTCATGTCCCAGAGCATTTGGTTACAAAACACATTAGTACATCATTCTGTTCCTTATTTCAGATGATGAGTTGCCTGAAGGAGGATAAATGGCTCATAAAGTTCTCAATGGCCTAAAAGCAGGACCATCTGTTGAAGTCATCAGTGACTTTGTGGCTGAGCTTAGCAGCTGGGAAGCCTTCAACTCATCAGCTCTTCTTTAATCAGGTAGGCATCTCTGAAGTCAGTGGGAATTACTGTAATAGATTCTCAAAGAGCTGAGACAATGATAAGAGCTTTCCCCATTTTGAGGTGATATCCATATTTCAACTCATTTCCATATGCAGATTTTTAGTTGTTCAGGTACCTGGCACTCTCATGCTAAAACTGCTCCGTGTCTGTTCATATTGCTCAGAGAGATTTGTCAGAATACCAGAAAGAGATAAAGATCCACTGGACCCTTAGTTCTGATACTGCTGGTAAATTTGAATACTCAGAGTCACATATGTGCTTCAAATGAATTATTGCTTGTGAACTTCATCACCCTTGGGAAGAGAAAGTGTGAAATGCTGGGGCAAAGGAAGGGGCTAAGGTCTTGCTCAAAGAAAAGAAGAACGTGGTTTTCTTGGCCTCAGAAAGATCAGAAAGTTCTGTTTTCCGTTTCTACTTGAGCTGCAGAAATGTTTTCATGTAAAACTAGATTAATATTTTTTAAGTTGAATTACAGACCTGAAGTCATATTTAAACTCTTTAGGCACTACATGGGGAAAGTTTTGTGAATCAGAGTGGAACACACAATAAAGGATGCTGAATGTAGGCTGTTTTAGCTACTTACTAAGGAAATGATGGGGATAGGAGTGTGCCTTAAATCTACCTTCTTTGAAAGGTGGATTGTTTTGAATTATAATGTTGTATATTCTTAATGGAACTCTCCTTAAAATGTAGGAAACTGATCCGTTACCTTTGAAACTTATTTCAGGAAACTGGAGAAAAAGACGGAGGCTGGTCATTCTTGCAAAAGATTTCAGTTACTCTTTTCACTAGCTTCAGAGAGTAAATTATTAATTTTAAAAGTTATTTTTAAAATAATAAAAAAAATACAAAATCCCCTCCTTTGCTTGACAGATTTTAAACATGGAACTCTTATTTTCTAAACCTCAGTGTTGAATAAAAGTGTAAATGGCAACAGTTGTGGAATAATACATTTTGCCTCTTCATGTATTTATCACAATTTTTTATGAATTGCTAAAATATATGGCATATCAGTTAGAGTTTGTACTTCACCTCTGTATTACTTGTATCTCCTTTGCCTGGCAGCTGTACTATGCAAATCCCCATCAAAGTATTGGCACTGAAATTTCAAAGGAGTCCTTAAGATACAAAATTATAACACCCTTATGCACTGATATGATAATTCTGTTCACCTAAGTGAAAGATTTTGATAGAAATGTTGTAACACAAAGTGATACTCAAACTTAAAATTAGTTCGATTTTCATAACATGCAAATTCAAAACATATTAATAGGAAATGTCAAATCTGATATGCTAAAGAAGATGAAATCCTGTAAAAAGTTCCTTATCCTCTCACAAAAAAGAAAGAGGAAAAAAAAAAAAAAGGACTAAATTACAAAATTACCTGGATGTCCAGAGTAAGAACTAATATTATTTTGATACATATTCTTTGTAGTGCTTTGTTAGATTACAGTTGTCTTCTGAGGCCCAACTCAAAACCTACCAAAATCAGAGTGGAGAAATCCATTAGCTGTGAAGGATTTCAACTGAAGTTTGCTATTTTCTTTGCATTTCTCTGCTTATTATGCACCAGTTCGTCCCAGAAAGGGTCAAAAAATGATGAGAAATAGGTACATCTGTCTTCTGTTTTAACATGTGCATCAACATCTCTAATGCATAAACCATAGGAAATGATTAAAAAAAAAAAAAAATCTTGTGCTACTTGGTATTTTCTTCCTGAAGATCCACAGCTTGAGGATAAAGGTTTTCTTGTGGATCACAACACCATTCTTTTTTGTATTATTATTTCAAGGAAAATTTGTAACCTCTCAGCTTGTAGAGAAGAACTTGAAAGACATCGTAAATGCACTCTCTCCTGGTTAACACCCAATAGGGGGAGGAAAAAAAAAAAAAAAAAATTAAAATTATCTCAAGATTTTAAGTAAGTTGGAATTACATCTTCTACATCCTTCATTTGTCAATACTGGATAAATATCTTAAAGACCAGAATGGATTGGTGGGTGCCTTCTGGAATATGAGGGAGATTTGATTTTTGAGTGTCCTGTTATGCTTTGTATATTAAATTGTATTATGACAGTGAGAAGATTTGTGCAATTTTCTTTGAAGGAGTACAGATAACTTTTTTTAGCTTCTCCATGAAACTGAATAAATAAAACCAACATCTGTTGGTGAGCAAAAAGTATGTGATCTGTTCAGCAGCGGCAATTATATTAGAGACTGCTGCATGCTGCAAACCCATCTTGTGGGATTTCTTGTTCTGAAATAGCCATCCCTTACAGAGTGAGACTAGAAAGTCACAAGACAACTTACAGATGGTTAACAGATCTCACTGCCCAACTGGTAGGAATATCCTGGGAAATAAAATGAGTTATAGAGAACCTGAAAGATCAGTTTTATGCTTTTTTCTCTTTTTCTTTTTTTTTTTTTTTTTCTTCTTTTCTACTGAGAAACTTAGAAATTATTGGTCAGTTTCTTGACAATTGCTGGTTTTGTGATTGATTGGTGGAAACAAGCCTTGAGGCAAAAACCTTTGCAGAATTGGAAGCCCATTCCCTTGTAGTCAGCCATTATCGTACATGAACCGTATTGGGAGGGTTAACAGACTGCTGTATGCTGTATCTGTCAGGGGTGAGTGTATCACATAAAGGGGTGAGTCACTGATGATTTTGGCTTGCTTTCCCTTCTCAATCAGCAAGAACTGGGAATACTGAAGCACCAACTCAGAATATTGCTCTGTATCTTCTTTCCATCTGGAAGTATTTTCCTTCCATGTGGAGCAGCTTCTATTAAAGACTTGATAAGCATTTCTTTTAGCCTTTTGATGCAAAGTGCAGGGCACCTGGGGGAAGATTCTGGTTCCCTAATCATCCTGGCAATCTCCTGTTAAGGACAGGACACGCTATGGTTTGTGAACAAGAAAAATGATGGAGGCAGGAAAAAAAGGATTGGGATAGTCATAGTTCACAGGGATACAGAGGTGCACAGACAGTCCTTGGAATAGGGAAGCACTCCACAGTGTACTGTTGAGGAGGCCACTATCTTATATAAAAATCACAGCTCATTGCACTTCTGCAGGGTACCAGCTCCTACCTGTCACTGAGTTTTGAGATGCCTATGTAGTTGCGTAAGGCAGAGAGATCCCTCAGAGATAAGTCAACCTACTGTAACCAATACAGCAACAGCAAAGCAGCTGATCGGAAGTGACTTGTTTATCTGACATGCGTCAATACCTCACCCACCTGTTGTAGGGCTCTTGTATTATAACTTCAGTGGACGCATAGTGAGAATTAGTCAAAAGAATCCGGTTTAATACCCTCATCTCTCTTAAAGTTTTCTTGACATCAATATTTCTCTGCCTTCTTCCTATTCAGTATTCTCCACACTGTCTGGCAGACCTCCAAATTACCCCTTCTCTTTCATTATACAGTATTCCTTCCTCCCCAAGACATATTTCCTCTTCTGACTGCAGTAACCAGGCTTTCTGCTTTGCACTTTCAACTCTTAAATAATTCCTAGGAATCGCTCTATATAGTTTGCCAGTCAAGTGGAGAGTCAAAAAGTCAGGCTCTCCTGTTAGTCAGTCTTGTATGGTCCTATTCCCTGCTGAATGATTGTGCAGCTACTAGTCCTGATAGCTGTGACCCTTGACCGCTAAATGTTTGACGAGATGGAGGAGCAGGGGTAGAGTTGAGAGCTGCCCAGTCTGGCAAGGCAGATATGTTAGACTGCATTGTTGAACTGGTCTGTTAAAATCATCCTCCATATAGAGGGTATTGAATCATCAGAGTGAGCTCAGTGGGTTGCCTAGAAGACCAGCTAGCATGTCAGGGACCAACAGAATACGATGACCTTAGGAAAGAAAACTGTGATCCTGGCTTGTACTTCAAAAAAATCAAGAATGACTTTTGACGGTCTTGCCTTGTTCTGCAGCTGAGAAAACTGTTGCAAATCTTTCTGAGGCAATCAATTTTGTCTGAGGCAAAACCTTGAAGGGTCAGTCTAGATTTGGCAAACACTCTCCAGGAACTGAACTTTTTGTTATTAGGCCCATGTATAAACACTACGTGAGTGCTTCCGAGGGAAAAAAAAAAAAAAAGTCTCCTACGGAGCTTTTTGAAGTCACATCTTTGTGTGTAGGAAACTTGTTTCACAGGAAGAAAAAGGTGACTGTAAGTATCAGGGAAGTTAGATGTGCCTGGGTGTGAGCTGGGGCATGAAGCTTTTGAGTAGCTCTCCTAAAGACAGAAGTAAAGAGGAAGAAAAATATAACACTTCCAGTGACACAGTTTGGAGGATAACACAGGTAATTGTTCAAGGATTTATTTGGTGTGATTATGTATCTTTTTTTTTTTTTTTTTTTCTCAAGATGTTCCGGAACTGCTTGTTGGTATAGGTGAATAAACTGGATTTGTTTCATATGATTTGGGTCTATTCCAAATGATTAAGCTCTGTATCTTGTTCAGATGAGTGATATTCTATGTTGCTACATTTTTTAAGAGCCAGCTCCCCGTAAAAAAGGGAAAAATCAATATTATTACATGGATTGGAAAAGGCATTGTTTTTTCTTTATTGCAAAGAGGGTGTCAGTGTAATTTCATAAAGTGAGACGATATCTTGAGTTACCAAGYCGGGTGCTTGCTTGCTTGTTTATGATAGCTTTTTTCCTCCCTCTTCCTAGCAACCAAGGAACACAATATTATCAGGTTAAGTGAAGCAGTCTCTACTCAATAAGAATTAATCACCCTTTGCAATACAGAAACATCTCTGTGCCTCTTAGGTCCACTTAAACCCACACAGCCACCTACAAGCCTCAGGGCAGAAAGAGGTGTGGATGAGGCTGTTTTCAGTATTCCATTTCAAAATCAAGCTCTTGGGTATGATTCTCATGCATATTACAGTAAAACTGGAGTAAATCCAGAATAAAGCTGGTGCAAAATGGGAACATGTTCTCATCCCTTTTTAGAATTCTATGTTTTTTTCCCCAAGATGTACACCTTTCTTTCTCCCTGATATTTTTCTCTCTTTTCTGCCCTCTTGATTTCAGCATCATTTTCTCTTGAAGTTTAGACACTTAAGGAAAAAACTAGCTTGCTGCGTTATACTCTAGGAAGCTGTGACAGCAAATGCTGTTTCTGCATTTTCTTTCATAATACCCATTCGAAATACCTCTGAAAATAATAACAACAACAGTCATGTTCTCAGATACTGCACTAGGGCGGAGCTTTCTTAGTTGTATTCTGAAACTAAGGATTTATCTTTCCTAGATAAATTGAATCTTACCTATTATAATGAAGATATGAATTTACAGATGGAAATTGTGTCCACTCCGTGTTAATATCAAAGGGTATGTTTGCTTTTGCATCTTCACATAAATGGTATCACACCAGGAACTGTTTGTTGTTTTTGATAACTTTTATATGTGTTATGTATTATGGTTTTTATGTGTTATATATGTACAGGACAGACTCCTGGTGTCTCTTGGGCTGAGGTAACTTGTCACATTGTACGTTGTATTCCTATCAGTCTGAAAAACAAGCATTCTTCAGGCAATTAATTATTGTCTAGATGCTTCCCATTCTGGATTTTTGATGAGTCTTAGTACCAAGATTTTTGGACAGGACTTTACCTATCTATGCTGATTGGACTGTAGAGCTCAGTTGCCCTTTTTTTAAAAAAAAAAAAAAAAAAAAAAAAAAAAAAAAAAAAAAAAGGCTTTCAGCAGAGGATCAGCCATTGCTCAGCAGATGTACTAAAATTTGTTTTCTTTCTGCCTCTGTCATTGCGAGAAGTATCATGACTTAATCACCAGGATAAGTTCTAACTTTAGCCATGCAAGATCAGAGGGTTAAAAATATCATTTTTAGGCCCTTTTATTCATTGGAGAAAACAAATAAAGCTACCAAATGTTCCCAGCCTTTGGCTGCGTTCAAAGTTCCTTAAAGTCAGACTATGGAAGAACTGTTCATACTGAGATCATCCAAAAGCTAAAAAGTACTGCTGCCGTACAAAATAAGCAAGAAAACAAACCCCACTTTCTGTTGCTCTCACAAAATTGTCTTCCCTATTGCCATTGATGCAATGAGTATTTTCATCCTACCTTGCTCAATTATGAGTAATCTGGGAGACATATGGGGAACCGTATTTCACTTAAGAAGGGAGTGTCAGAGAGGAAAACATCCAGAAAAATAGATAGTTTTTAAATCAAAAGGAAGAAGCTGTGCTTCTGAGATCAGAAAGCACCTACAAGCCTTATTTTACAGATGATATATTACTTTGGACGTGTCACATTGTGTTGTGTCGAACATGCTTCTCCATGTGAGAAGTGATGATGTGACTAATGTCAAAAGATGCGTAATATCATAACACGATGTGTCAGAAGAAACATTTCCAAAATATATCCCCAAAATCTTTAACCCATCCCTTGCCTTGCAACAATTTAGAGTACAGCCTGTCTTTTCAGAAACTTTTATGTTTTGCATTAGTTATTACAGGTAAATTCCAAGGAATTGTTTGTATATTATCACAGCCTAATAAGCTCCTCCTGTCAAGAATATATGGCATAGTTTTCTGTTTTGACATCTGGCTTCTAGTGCAGCAATGCTACTGACAGGATTCATAACTGTGTCTTCTGCCAACGAGAAACAGCTTCAGGGTAGGAAAGACAAGGGTTAGCTGTATAAAGTAAAGCATTCAGTGTCAAGAGTGAAGAAATTGAGCTTTTGTTTATCTTACCAATAAGGTTAGAATTTCAAAAATGCTTCTTTGGACACAGAATTTAAACAGAACAGAACAAACCAATCTAAAAGGATTTAAATGCATTGAGTTTCTGTGCTGATAGGTCACTGGTGCAGTTTAAATGATAGCAAAGGGCATGATGATGAAACAGCTAAAAAATAATCATTATGGAAACTTCTGTACCTGAATAGAATCACAACACAAAGCAAAAATGATGACTGAAGGAAAAAAGCTTGAAGGAGCTTGTGAATTTTGAAGCCATTTCTTTGAGATTGCCAGCAGAAAAGAACCAGAGTAGTGTTAGCCGAGATGTTAATTGTGGCAGTATGTGAATGGGAACTGTTATCTTGTGACTACCTTATAAACTTCTATAAAACTGAGTATGCCCAAGAGGATTTGTAGACATTTTAAACTGCAGGCCAAAACCATCTGGATTATATCTTGGATGTGTTTGTGTGAGATAGAAAAGAAGTCTCAATAGACTGTGGGGAAAAAAGTATAGGAATTATGATGACAGCGATAACATCAATCTGTAGACACAGAGAAAAGACTAAGGACCGATGAAGATGCTGCATACAGGTATACAAGCAATTTTAATCAGGGTACAATCACGTTTTCCCAAATTCTCATCTTTTTCCAGAAGTATGGAAGTCCACTGAAAGTCAAATTCTAGCCTGTTTATAAGATATATGTCAAGCATTAGGAAAATCTTCGAGATGACTAGTAGAAAGTCTGCCTCAGAGGCTAAGGTTCCAGTGTAACAGCTGGAATTCACCTTGCCTAAATTTAGTTGTCTAGTGATAATCTCGCTCCCCCTATGATCAGTGAGGACAGGTGGATCTCTCATCTATCTGATTCATTCAATCTTGAGGTAGGAGGGAGGAGATGTCAGCGCTTTTCCATTGACCTGACAAAGCAGGACAAGTGATGTGATTCGAGACAGCCAGCATAGCTTCACCAAGGGCAAGTCTTGCCTGACCAACCTAGTGGCCTTCTATGATGGAGTGACTACATCAGTGGACATGGGAAGAGCTACGGATGTCGTCTGTCTGGACTTCTGTAAGGCCTTTGACACGGTCCCCCACAACATCCTTCTCTCTAAACTGGAGAGGTATGGATTTGGTGGGTGGACTGTCTGGTGGATGAGGAATTGGTTGGACAGTCACATCTAGAGGGTAGTGGTCAACGGCTCAAAGTCCAGATGGAGATTGGTGACGAGTGGTGTCCCGCAGGGGTCTGTACTGGGACCAGTACTGTTTAATATCTTCATCAATGACATAGATGGTGGGATCGAGTGCACCCTCAGCAAGCTTGCAGACAACACCAAGCTGAGTGGTGTGGTTGACACACCTGAGGGATGGGATGCCATCCAGAGGGACCTGGACAAGCTTGAGAAGTGGGCCCATGTGAACCTCATGAGGTTCAACAAGGCCAAGTACAAGGTCCTGTACCTGGGTTGAGGCAACCCCTGCTATGAATACAGGCTGGGYGATGAAGGGATTGAGAGCAGCCCTGCCGAGAAGGACTTGGGGGTACTGGTGGATGAAAAGCTGGACGTGAGCCAGCAATGTGCGCTTGCAGCCCAGAAGGCCAACCGTATCCTGGGCTGCATCAAAAAGCAGCGTGGCCAGCAGGTCGAGGGAGGTGATTCTGCCCCTCTACTCTGCTCTGGTGAGACCCCCCCTGCACTACTGCGTCCAGCTCTGGAGCCCTCAGCATAAGAAAGACACGGACCTGTTGGAGCRGGTCCAGAGGAGGGCCACGAAAATGATTGGGGGATGGAACGCCTCTCCTATGAGGACAGGCTGAGAGAGTTGGGGTTGTTCAGCCTGGAGGAGATAAGGCTTCAGGGAGACCCGATTGTGGTCTTTCAGTACTTAAAGGGGGCCTATAAGAAAGATGGGGACAAACCTTTTAGCAGGGCCTGTTGCGATAAGACAAGGGATAATGGTTTTAAACGATTTAAAGAGTGTAGATTTAGACTAGATATAAGGAAGAAATTTTTGACGCTGAGGGTGGTGAAACACTGGCACAGGTTGCCCAGAGAGGTGGGAAACATTCAAGTTCAGGTTGGACGAGGCTCTGAGCAACCTGATCTAGTTGAAGATGTCCCTGCCCATGGCAGGGGCGTTGGACTAGATGACCTTTAAAGGTCCCTTCCAACCCAAACTATTCTATGATTCTAAGACCATCTTTTCTAATAGGCTTATTAACCTAGTGAGGAAGGTTTTAAACCAGGTTCATTGGAGGATGGAGACCAAAGCACACAGAAAAGTGGGAGAATGAAGGATAAGGCAGAAATATGTGCAGGACAAGCAACAGGGGACCTTTCACATTCCCCTTGAAAAACAGGGTGACACAGGCCTATCTCGTGTGCCTGTCACAAATAAATGCATCTGGCAAAGCACAAAAAAAAAAAAAAAAGTAAACAAAAAAGTATGGAAATGAAAGTTTTTATGTAGTCCTGAGCTGTGGAAATACAGAGACATTGTGGCATAGCTTACATTATGGAAATGCTACTGAAGTGATGGATATAGGCTCTGTTAGAAAAGACAGGCAGGGAACATGAGCCAAGCAGGATGCACTTTGCCAAGAAACAGCCAGGACACAATTAGGCTCTATTGTGGAAGGGATGATAGGCGTGTTAGAGAGATTATGAGTTAGGATCTGAGATGAGGTCAACCAAAGGGCAACAGACTCTCTGGTCAAGAAGTTGGACGAAGGCTTCTTCCTACAGGTGTCAGAAGTTTCCTGGTTGCAGTCCCTGGTTCTCATGGGTGACTTCAACTACCTACCTGCTAAAAGGGTCGTATGGCGGGGAGACTGGATGACATGGAGATTTCTGAATTGTCAGGGGCATTGCCAGTAATGCAGGATCTGGAAGGGTTGGCAAGAGGAGGTGCTCTGCTGGATTTGCTCTTCATAAATAAAGACCAAGTAACCAAGGAAGAGAAGGCTTTAAGAACCTGAGGGAAGTGAGGAAGACAAATAGTTGACTAAAGACCCAGGAATTGAGGGAAGTAAACTTCAGCTTGCTAAGTGAATGGGTAGGCAGGTTCCTTAGGGAAGCTGCTCTGAAAGGCAGCAGGACCCAGGAGACTCCTGATTGTCAGGGGCAACTACTTCAAAGCCCAAGAACTACCTATCTTGATTTGCAGGCAAACAGGCATGGCAAGAAACCAGCTTGTTTGAACAGGGAATTCCAGACTGATGTCAGACACAAAAAAGGAAGCATATAGGAAGTGGAAGTAGGGAAAGACAACCAAAGGGGAATACAGAAGTGTCACCCAGACATGTTGGGATGGAATTAATGAACATCAAAGCTACGTGGGAGTTGACACGGGAGAAGGGTATGGAGGACAAAAATAAAAGGGCTTCTACATGTAAATGACATGATTGARGTACTCAGTGACCTCTTTGCCTAAGTCTTTATTAGACCAGGTCTGCTCTTGGGCCTCCCTGGTCTCTCTGTATAGTTGCAAATTTTGGGGSAAAAACATACTACCCACAGTGGAGGAGAATCAAGTGAGGGATGACTTAGTTAACCTGGATATACAGAAGTCCTTGAGACCAGATAGAATGAGTTGAAGGAGCTGCCTTCAACCAGATAGAACAGGTTGAAGGAGCTGCATTGTGAGGCTGTTCTGTGTCATTTGAAGAGCTAAGGTAACCCTGGTGACAGAAAAAGACAAATGTTTCAGCCATAACCCAAAAAGGCAAAGAATGATTCGGGGAACTAGAGGTTGGTCAGTCTCATCTCTGTCCCTGGGAAAAAATGTCCAAGCACATGAAGGACAGGAAAGTGACTGAGAACAGCCAGCATGGATTTACCAAGGTTAAATTATGCTAGACTAACCTGATTGTCTTTATATTTTGAAGTGACTAGCTCTGTGGACAAAAGGAAGGCAGAGAAAGTGGCTTAGCTTGACACCAGCAAGGCTTCTGACAGTCTCACACAGTATCTTTCCAGTTGGAGTGAGGAGATGTGGACTGCATTGGTGTATTAGGAGGTGGGTGAAAAACTGGCAGGACTGCCGGGCTTAAAGGGCAGGTGTCACTGATTGAAAGTCTAACTGGCTGTCATGATGTGAGTAACATTCCTCAGGGCTGCTGGTCAGAGGGAGTTCAACAGACCGGAGGAGGGGGCTGATAGCAAACTTAGGAATTTCAACAGTCAAATGTGAAGTCCTGTGCTGGGGACAGAAATAATCCCTGCCTTAAGACATGCCAGGGACTGACTGGTTAGACAGTAGCCTCATATCTCCTTGTATCTTGATGCAGGTTTTGACAAGAGGTTCTTGTTAAGAGAGGTGTGGAGGAGGGAAGAAGAGACAGCTAATCTTTCTGTAATATTAAAAAAAAAAAAACCAAAACACCAAAGCAGAGGATCAATATTTGAGAATTTTTTTTTTGGAGAAAATGACAGGCTGACTTCTCTTATGTTCACTGTTGTTTATAAGGCTGCAGAGTATTGGATGGCAGGGACTTCTGAAATCCTTGACTCTCAGCTACTGCTATTCTAAGCAAAAATACAATGCATTTCCAAATTATTATTCGTCATCCACAAGCATATAGGTGACAAAACGATTCCTGAAAAAGTTTGCAGGTCCAGAGGGTTCGGCAAATTTGAGGTTATTTGCTGCTCCAGTGGTTGATGTCAGGAGTGCTTTAGTATTACAGTCAGAATTTTGTGATCCTTAGCAGGACTGTTACCCATGCGAGCAAAGAATAGTCCATTCATGAGCTTTGGCAATAAAGCCTAGAAAAGGATTTTTTCTAGGGTTTAAATTACTGGCAGTTAGAACTCTAATTGTGCTATCAGTGTGAAGCATATTTTACTTCGGGTTATAAATAAAACAGAAAGTCATTCTAACCATTTTAAGAAAGCATTACAAGACTCCATGGAAGTGAAACCCTGGTTTGTTAAATCTGCTGTTGTATTAACAGTTACAGTAAGAATCTTGCCTCTATCACTAAGGCAGTAAAGTTATATAAATATTTTAACAGGTATTTCTGTTGTGGTGTTTGGAAAAATTACTCATTGAAATGCTTAAAATGAACATGCAGGAGTCCATCAAACTGAATGTAATACATACAGTCATACATACATACGGGAGAGCAGACTTTGGCCTCTTCAGGCACCTGCTTGGTATAATACCATGGGATAAAGCCCTCGAGGGAAGAAGGGCCCAAGAAAGCTGCTAAATATTCAAGGATCACTTCCTCCAAACTCAGGAGCGATGCATCCCAACAAAGTGGAAGTCAGGCAAAAATGCCAGGAGGCCTGTGGGGATGAACAAGGAGCTCCTGGACACACTCAAACACAAAAAGGAAGCCTACAGAGGGTAGAAGCAAGGACAGGTAGCCTGGGAGGAATACAGATTGTCCAAGCAGCCAGAGATCAGGTTAGGAAAGCCAAAGCCCTGATAGAATTGGATCTGGCCAGGGACATCAAGGGCACCCAGAAAAGCTTCTACAGGTACGTCGGTGATAAAAGGAAGACTAGGGAAGATGTGGGCCCTCTCCAGAAGGAAACRGCAGACCTGGTTACCCAGAATACGGAGAAGGCTGAGGTACTTGATGACTTTTTTGCCTCAGTCTTCACCGGCAAGTGCTCAAGCCACACCGCCCAAGCTGCAGAAGGCAAAGGCAAGGACTGGGACAATGAAGAACCGCCCACTGTAGGAGAAGACAAGGTTGGAGACCATCCAAGGAACCTGAAGGTGCACAAGTCCATGGGAACTGATAAGATCCACCTGCGGGTCCTGAGGGACCTGGCAGATGTAGTTGCTAAGCCACTATCCATCGTATTTGAGAAGTTGTGGCAGTCCGGTGAAGGTCCCACTGACTGGAAAAGGGGAAACATAACCCCCATTTTCAAAAAGGGAAAAAAGGAAGACCCGGGGAACTACAGGCCAGTCAGTCTCACCTCTGTGCCTGGGAAGATCATGGAATAGATCCTCCTGGAAACTATGCTAAGGAACATGGAAAAGGAGGAGGTGATTGGTGACAGCCAACATGGCTTCACTAAGGGCAAATCGTGCATGACAAATTTGGTGGCCTTCTACAATGGGGTTACAGCGTTAGTGGATAAGGGAAGAGAAACTGCCGTCATCTACCTGGACTTGTGCAAAGCATTTGACATTGTCCCACATGACATCCTTGTCTCTAAATTGGAGAGATATGGATTTGACAGATGGACCACTCGATGGATAAGGAATTGGCTGGATGATCGCACTCAAAGAGTTGCAGTCAACCCCTCGATGTCCAAGTGGAGACAAGTGATGAGTGGTGTTCCTCAGGGGCTGGTATTGGGACTGGTGCTTTTTAATATCTTTGTCAGTGACATACAGTGGGATTGAGCGCACCCTCAGCAAGTTTGCTGACGACACCAAGCTGTGTGGTGTGGTCGACACGCTGGAGGGAAGGGATGCCAGAGGCACCCTGACAGGCTTGAGAGGTGGACCTGTGCAAACCTCATGAAGTTCAACAAGGCCAAGTGCAAGGTCCTGCACCTGGTATGGGGCAACCCCTGGTATCAATACAGGCTGGGGGATGAAGGGATTGAGAGCAGCTCTGCCAGGAAGGACTTGGGGGTCTTGGTTGATGAGAAGCTCAGCATGACCCGGCAATGTGCACTCGCAGCCCAGAAAGCCAAACATATCCTGGGCTGCATCAAAAGCAGCATGACCAGCAGGTCAAGGGAGGTGATTGTCCCCCTCTACTCCGCTCTCATGAGACCCCACCTGGAGTACTGCGTTCAGCTCTGGAACCCTCGGCACAAGAAAGAGACTGACCTGTTGGAGCAGGTCCAGAGGAGGGTCACAAAAATGATCGGGGGGATGGAACACCTCTGCTATGAGGACAGGCTGAGAGAGTTGGGGTTGTTCAGCCTGGAGAAGAGAAGGCTCTGGGGAGACCTTATAGCAGCCTTCCAGTACCTGAAGGGGGCCTAYAAGAAAGCTGGAGAGGGACTTTTTACAAGGGCATGTAGTGATAGGACAAGGGGTAATGACTTTAAAGTGAAACAGGGTAGATTTAGATTAGATATAAGGAAGAATTTCTTCACTATGAGCGTGGTGAGGCACTGGCACAGGTTGCCCAGAGAATCTGTGGATGCCCCATCACTGGAAGCGTTCAAGGCCAGGCTGTACGGGGCTTTGAGCAATCTGGTCTAGTGGAAGGTGTCCCTGCCCATGGCAGGGGAGTTGGAACTAGATGACCTTTAAGGTCCTTTCCAACCAGAACCATTCTATGATTCTATAGTGGTTTGAATCACAAGAATAGGAAACAATAAATGTTTGGTAGAGCTTTTCTGGGAGGTGGTAATAGAGCTTTAAACAGTTTTTTCACTTTGGCTTGCTGTAGAGCTACTCAGCAAAGAAATGTTTATATCAGAATTTTATGCATAGGACTATAATGTGAAAGGCCTTATAAGGCTCTAAGGGTCTTATGGGAACTGTATGGAACTCATAGTGTCACATAACTAAATGGACCCTAATATTATAATTGGACATGGGAGATTATTTTCATGCAGAATGTTTTTGACAAATTTTCCTTTTTTAATTAATTAAGTTTTTAATCTTATTTTTATTTAACAACTGAAAATTAACAGATTCACCCCCTTCTTGTGACATTTTCTTATGTTTTAATACTTGCCAGGAAAAAAAAAAAAAAAMCAACCCAAACCAAATGACCTCTTTTGGCTTGGTAAGCATAAAGCAAAGCAGAAAACATTAATGCTTATAGTTCTTTAAACTCTGTAGTTTTCTACCATGTGCTTTCAAATCATACAAATTATTCATTGTACAATTAATAGAATAGGTAACCATTATCATTAGATAGAGGAGGTAATCATTATCACTCGTTTTTCTATTATTCCACCTTTTTCCCTGCTTCTCCCAAATAGTCTTCAAAAAACCTCTAGTGCACTTCTGGCTCTTTTGTCCAAATTAACTCTACTGTGGGAACATAATTCTATATAAATGCTTTTAAGGTCCTCATTTTGACAATTCAACGGCATTAAATGACTTAAGTGAGCATAGTTACACTATCATGTCAATATATAAGCGTGATACTGAGACTTAACACCTCAGGTAGTCATATAACAAACACCAAATGATTCTGGGCTGGATTAAAGTCAAATAAACACTTGAAAAAGGCCATAATTTTTGATTTGTGAACGTGACATCTAATAGTGCTACATTTACTGTTGGAGAGAAGACGCAGTGATATTAAGATGTTATGCAGGAAGTCTGTGACAGAACCACAGATTCTGAGTGTCAGATCAGTACTTTAAACTCTTAAATTCTTAAGTAAGTACTACAAATACTGTTCAATTGTGCTGATATTGAAGGTTCACAGGTCTCTCAACTTTAGTTGGACATTTCTGACTTTAAATACTCACGAGGACTGTTAAAGTATAAAACACTTTCTTYCTTTTTAATGTAATTTGATTGTGTTTTACGCTTAAATTATACAATAATATTGTTATCATAGTTGTCCTTAAGGGATGATATAAAATGGAAGAGTTAAAATTATAAAAAAGACAAAATTATCAGGCATGGTAGAACTTATATGGAGAAGATGATCTTTCTCAGAAATGCCTAAAACAGGCCAATTCAGAAAAAAAAAAAAGTGGAAGAGCAATGACACAGGATGATTACTCAACATCCATATTGTCACAGAAACTCTACTTTACCTTTAAAAGTAAAGGGAAAATAGGAAAAATAGGAAAATCCTTCAGTATGTTGACTAACAAACTGGGAAGCCAGTATAGAAAATTGATTTCTGCAATATTTTAATAMTCCCCCCTCCACCTTCCTTTTCTTCTTTTTTGGATGGATTTGTCACTTCAGACTTAGGACTGTTCAGTTTTTGAACTACTGTCTTTAAATATTAACATCTATTTGGGAGAGAGATATCTTTCCCCTAAAAAACCAAACAAACAAACAAAAAACAAAACCTCTTGTTTAAAAGCCAATTTTTATTTGAAAAAAAAACCAAAACAAAACAAAAACAAAGCAAAAACTCTACAAGTTTTGAAGGAAAGTTAATCCTCAATTTGGACCTTGTGTTTTCGTACCCAGGCTGTTAAGTTCCAATAAATGTCATTGTTTGCTAAGGTGTTACTCCTTTTTTAGGTATGAAAATATACATATTCCCAAATGATTGTATTGCTTAGGCACAAATTGTTTTTAAGATGCAGACAGATCAGTGTTGCATTAACTAGATACATGAAACTCGCTTAATATATAAGGAACATTCTCAGAATTAAGTTTGCAGTAGGGAAGGAACCATGCAAAAAAAAATAGCTGGGTGTTAGTATACAACAACAGCTGCTGCAATAAAACATGAGTTTAATTTCATCTTACATCTTGGCAAGGGTAGTTCATTAGTGTTTACACAGTTTTATGAAAAAACTATTCAAAATAGTTGTGTGTGTGCATATAATTTAGAATGACCAGTAAAAGTGGAGGGCTAAGCAGGTAGAAATAAACATAAGAATAAAATAAACCATATCAAATTTGGCTAATTGAAATTTCATTTTTAGAAAAATCATGTGACAATGAAATCATGTGGAAGCATCTCAGGGCTCCAGGCTTAATTGCCAGTGGAAAATCAATGAATCCTCTGGAGAAACTCAAATTCAGATTCAACTCCAAACTGGCAGTGTTGTACAGAACTCAAGATAAAACTGATAAAGGCCAGTTTGAAAGCTTCATTTGTATTCCGGGACTTAAATGTAAGGTATAAGCTTTTTTGTGGTTACTTTTAAAACTTGTGTACAGGATCTGATTGGCATGATACATAGAAGACGTAAGTTGAATAGTTAAAAAAAACAAAAGATATTTTTTAAAAAAGGCTGTATGAGAATTATTTCAAAAATGCAATTGTCATTKCTTCTTATTAAAATACAGTAAGACCCCTGCTTTCTGAACTTAATCTATTTAAAATAAATGGCAGAACAATCCACCAATATCCTATTTGGTGAAAATTTTTAGCGCAAAATACAATAGAATAAAATTAGGATGTGGTTATTAGAGTTCAGCAAAGATACACTGAGTTTACCACCACAGGAAGGAAGGGATTAATCTGTGTTTAAGAGAAAAACCTGACAAGTAAAGGGAGTAGCATTTTCACTGTAAAGAAAGGTAGATATTCCATGATTTGTTATGAATCACTGAACAGCAGATTAATCTATGTCCATCTATCAGGAAGACTGATGGTGCTCTGCTGCTCGTTAATACCAGGTCCTTTTTCATCCAGAGAGTTGTCTTTGTGATGTGCATTTTATGGCTCTACAACTTTCCAAGGTTACTGTATTTATGATAGATAATAATTTGCCAATTCTGCTTCTGTTACTTGAAGTAACGGTCATTCTACCCTAAAATTACAAATTAATAGCTATCAGTATCTACTGGGGATACTTGTAACTCATAGAAATAGACTGGGAGCAAGGGGTTCTTCCAAAGATAACCTTAATTTGCTAATTTGGTAGCAGTGGACTCATCCAGCTGGCAAATACAAATGTGAAAAAGACGCTTATCAGAGAAACAATTTCTAAATGGTTGAAAAAGTTAAATAGCAAAATGAAAGTAAAAAACACTCAACAAAAATCAACCCTTGCTGCTTCTTGTTACTGTATTCAACCTGTTGTAACAATATGGTCTGTATTTTTGTCATTGGCCAGCTACATTATATGTTGTAGCTAAATCTGGTTTTGACAGCTGCATGATCATGAACCACTGAAGTCAGTAAAAGATTTTCATTAACCCTATCTATTTTCCCAGGTAGAAAGATTATAAGATCATCTGAATGAAATGTCTCGATAGCAATGTTGGCCAAAGTTTATGGTTGTCTTTCTCTGTTTCTCGGGGTCAACTTTACATAATCCATGGAGGATCAAGTGCTTTGAAGACTGGAAGGGAGACGTTTTCATGAGTTGTAGAACTCCAGTTTTCTGCTCTATAGTTACCCAATTAGACTTGTTTTCCCCAGAATTCTTTTATCTTTTGATTTATTTCCAGCGATGTTATGCCAGAACCCATCACACAGTTTTCCAACTGCAGAGTAAAATACTTTAAAGTAATTCAACACCCAAGTTATGTATTTATTTTTATTTTTAGCCAAATGATGACAATTGTATTTTGGGTTCAAGTAGTGCCGGTGGCTTTTGAGCCAGTATGAGTTTGATCTCAGTATGAGTGGATTTTGAGTCTAGGACAAAATTATTTTATGGCTAGGGCTCTTATTTACAAGATTTAGATGCAGAGATTGCTTTCTCTCTCCAATATTAACTATTGTGGTTATTAAAAAAACTCTTACTGTACTAATTTCATATAAGATATTAAGAAATTATGTTCTGTAAATGTTCCACTTGCCAAAATAATATCTTTTTATATAAGTCTTAAGAACAGATTGCAAATACTAGCTGGCTTCTGAACCAGATATTTTTTTTTTTTTTAAGGGGAGAGGAGTTTGATTATCTGTGTTCAATCAATATAATGTATTTTCTAATTGTGAAGTATAATACAAAAATGCTAGGTGCTTGCATCAATGTTATAAAAGTTCACACACTTAGATTTTTCATCAGTGATCCGCTAAAGTAAAATAGGACCCTTTTTCCCCAGTTTGTACCAGTAATATCATTCATGTTTTGATACCCAATTCACTTTGAATTGATGCTTTAAGTCCTTTTTTTGCAAATCTCAGTGAAACCTGAAAAAAACCACAAAAATTTGGAATAAACATATACTTGTTGGAGTTTACATTATTTATAGTGGCTTGATGAAAAATGAATGAATACTAGGAAAATAATAGAAGGCTAAAATCACTGCTTTTGGCACTTATTCTTTTCATAATCTTCCTTTTTTTTTGATTTTTGTATACTTTTTGAAGAAACTGAAAACTCTTTATGACCTGTGATTTGTCCACCCTGTTATGCTTAGAATATCTTTATACATAAATCGAGTTTGTCAAGGTGACACACTTCGGCATTTTGTAAGAACTTTGCTTCCATCTCCAGCAGATACCAAAAGCAATCCATATTTCAGCTTTGCCAAATGGGTATTTTAAAGCAAAGCTAAATGATGACCTCAGTAACAAAAGGTAAAAAACTAAAATCAAATCCATAATACCAGCTGCATTGACTATGGGATGAAGTCATATAAGGTTATCATAAAGGTGTTAACTAAGGCTGAATGTATGGCTTTGGGACATATTTTGCTTCTGGTTGGCTAATAATGTTCATGGCTGTGTCATTTACCATAGAAAAAATTAGTTTCAGCCAGTCTGAAGATATTTACAGTTTTAAACAAAATTCAACTACTCTCACATAAGTACTTTTTTAAAAAGTGGTACCTTTCATGTGATTTGTAGATTTGGCCACCAGACTAAAAAATCAATTATTCATGCAGAACTGGTTTTTGGCATTGCTGAGAGGTAGATGTGTTAACCTAAGCAACCACTGGAATCCTGTATAGTCTTTTCCAAATTTGTTTTTCAGTTACTGGTAGCTTTGTATTTAATATAAATTTGTCTGTGATTGAACACAACTTTCCCTTGGTGGCACAGTTTTCAGTGTTGTAATGTTTGGGATGGATGGACTATGTTTCCTTCACAGCATTCGCTGCTGTTAGACTAAGTTGCTTCTTTGTTATTCATGTATGGGATTACTCTCCTGCCAGTTTACATCATTATTAACATCTCTGTGAAGAACATACCTGTGCAATAAGGATCCTTCCCCAGAATATCAGACTGAAATATGGAATTTGTTCTTAATTCAAAATCTCCCAGATTTCAGAGTTTTTAATGAACTGAAAATAGGTGAGATTGGGGCTTTTTTGTCACACCATAGATTATCTAGAGAAACAAGATAAAAAAGAAATAAAAATAAAATTATTGTTCATTTCAAACTATAATAATTCTTACACAGTTGAGAGGAAATAAAATGTTTTCTGTCTGCTGTCCAGAACAAACTAAAAACACTTGGGGTTTCCTAAGTGCAGTTTACAGACAATTCTGGACTGAGGTTCAGCAAATACAGGTGCTTTGTGCAAAGGTTATCTTGCCTAAGCTCATCCCTTCAGAGCAAAGGAGGTTGTCGACATTTTTAAGAAAATCTATAGCAAGCTAAAGTCCATGAGGGAATCACAGCTTTAATTTGAAGCAGCTGGGTAGCCTGAAAAATCTATTTGATTTAACAAAGGACAGAAAAATATGCTAATACTAAGGCATAAGGCTTGACATGGGGTGCTGAAACCCTACAGCAGTTTATAAACCAAGCCTGCAAAAAAAATCAATGACTTAGCCCTAAGTCTTCAAGTCAGCGTATATGGGTCTTAGTCATATGAATCCTAACAGTCAATAGTATTTCCACATATCCCCAAACCATGCTTTCAAAATGCACTTCTTATCCAGGGCTGTCTAAAGCTGATGGGAAAAAAAAAAATTCCTCTTGATTTCACTGTGCAGTGAATAGGCCATTTATGAAGAACATCTCTTTTCCAGGCAGCATCCCTAAAAAATCCATTATAGGACAGTCACACAGATATTTTAGTAGGGAAAGAAAGATTAGAGAGTTTAAAAGCAAAAGTGACAGGTGCTTTTCCTTGACATAGGAGGAAGGGTTTTGTTAATGAATGGGTGTTTCCTAGGCCAGTGTGAAAGTCGTAATGAGTATTTAAGAGTAATAAACATGGTACATACGGCAACTAAATCATACAGATTAATTACTAGATTATAAGAAACTTTTCTGTTTTCCATTAGACAACAACAAAGGGAACTAATGATACCCATTTACGAGGATGCAGAATTCCTTTATGAAAAAGAGAAATTCTGCTCTCTGTTCTGACAATTTATATCCTACCAGTGTGTTTTTTKTTTTTTTTTTTTTTTTTTTKYTGTTATTCTGGGGGGCGGGGGGGAAGTTTGTTTGTTTGTTTCTTTTTTTKTAACTTGAGTTTTCTGTTTAAAAAAACAAAACAAAACAAAAAAACCAACAACAAACCAAACAAGTTTGTTTGTTTTTTTAACTTGAGTTTTCTGTTTAAAAAAACCAACCAACCAACCAAAAAAAACCCCACTTTTGTGGAAATACTCTGTTCTTGCAGATGTTTAAAGGGTTTTGAGTCTTATCACAGTATGCCAGTTCTTTCACAGTTCATGGGAGGATTCCTTGGGAGAGTTAATAGGAAGGTAGTGGGAAGGATGTCTCTGTAAACATTGTTTTTACAATGGCAAAAGACTTGCCATGCTTCTATGCTTGTCCTATGTATATTATGATTGCATCCAACCCCAATTCTGTAGCTTCGTAATTTGTAAGTCAGTGTTCAAAAAAAATCAGCTGCCCCGTCACTAAACACCTGAACGTGTAATTTAGCACATCCGGCTGATAAATTTTTCATTGATCAAGTAGTGCCCTGCTAAATGACACCAGGTTTGTTTGACAAATTGAATGTAACGTCATCACTATATAGTTTACAGTTTTCTCCCCCAGCATTTGTAACCCTTGCAGATTTATTCCTTCTGACTAAAATAGCTACAAGCTCAACTAAAATAACAAAAAGCAATTTGAAAGTTAGGAACATTCCCAGTGGGTGTTTGCGGTTAACATTGAATGAATTCTCAGATAAGATTAAGAATTAACTACTACAGATGTATTGGGAAAAGTTGCATTCACAGTCACTGGGAAAACAAAAACAACTGAGAATCTTAAAATAAGGCATAAGGACATGTTTTCTTTTATTAACTGTAAATATCTACACATGAGTTACTCTCCTGATCTCCTTTTRTAATCTGGAATTAGGTAAGAGGAATCCTGCCTTATGTTCTTCTTTCTAAAGTTGCATTTCAGAACACTACCATCCGTGTGGCAGCCAACCATGCAACAACTGAAAACGCTAGATACCACCTTAAAACCAGCTCTGGGACTGGAAAAGAGCACAGCCCTCTTTCTCTTGATGTGCCTTAACCAACTGCTTTCTCTCTCCACCCATCGTGCATATCGCAGAATCGCACGTGTACATGGCAGAGGGGGCTCCTTCTTCCCAACTCTTCTGTACTAGTCTATAGTTTGGGGGATCAGATTCAAACTGCAGCTTCCCAGTTCCTACAGGACTTCTAGATTCTGTTGCAGACTCTAGTACAAAAATGTAGGTAGCTGCAGTGTCTTCTGTTACTTCTCACCCTTGCTTCATCTGCTTCATCTCTTCTGGAAGGAAAGGCCATGAAACTGTTTCACCTGCAAATGAAATTAGGCCTCTAAATCTGTGCAGTTATTATTTATAATGGAAGCTGCTGTAAAGAAAATAAGCTTGTTTGTCAGGGACTGAAAGATGTTGCCATGATGGTTTACAAGTGCAAACTCAAGATTCTGCTAGGCTTTTAGTTTGTATTAATTAGGGATACAGATTTACAGGAGAAAGTAAAGATCCATTCTCACTAACATTTAGTACCAGTCGCCTCTCTTGGGCAATAACAGCCTTTACTTGCTTTATGTACATATTGTTCTGCTTTCTTATGTAACATTTTTCTTCATTTGTACATTTTGAATCTAATTTTCTCTACAATTCCCATAGTAAAGTCTCAGCTTTCCACCTATACAAGGAACAGTATTTTATTCTTATCTTTTAAGTGGTTGTATTCTTTTTACATTCCACATTTCCTGTAGATGTACTTCTCCAAGGAAATTAGGCAAGTGTGTACTAGAAGTAACAATAATAGTGAGTACCCTCTTATAGATCCTGCAAAACATTTTGTCTTCCGTTTCTGTTATTTAGATTTTTGGGTGGATAATCTGAAGATACTAGAATACCTTGTGTGGCACTGAACTGAGTATTTTGTAGTGATCACTTCCCTACGTGCATTCTTTACCATTTGCAATTCTTTAAACATAATGATACAGCTAAAATAAGATTTG
Organism: Phoebastria nigripes; assembly: GCA_035582835.1. Classification (NCBI taxonomy): domain Eukaryota; kingdom Metazoa; phylum Chordata; class Aves; order Procellariiformes; family Diomedeidae; genus Phoebastria; species Phoebastria nigripes. The sequence goes on along the minus strand of JAYKAV010002885.1, from coordinate 453,355 downwards.
CACTTTGAAGGATGGGGGGGAGTGTACATACCTGCAAMCTTAATAGATTTTTATAGGGTATTTGCATCTTAGTTTATGACCCAATGGAATGAACATGCATGGAATAAGCATAAAAGGGCACAGCAAGAGCATGCAGGTGGAACGGGGATGACAAAGATGGGAGTTACCCCTCCTGTAAGCCTTTCTGCATGTTCTAGTTTAGATTGTGATGATTGCGTTGTGTGGACACCCAGGCAAGAATCTGATACGCTGAAATACTAATTCACTAGCAGAGTGAATTTGGATCTGAGTAGAAGATGGGAGAAGCGCACATCATGTTACTGATTGTTATTTGCTCAGAGTTGTAGTATTTACTGCCTAAGTATCTGCTGAACTGCATGTTGTCTTGTTGTCTTGCTGCTGTTGCTTCACACTACTAAAAATGATACATAGGGAGAACTGGAAGGCACAAGGGTGAATGCTGACCCAGACTTCAGTGGCTACTAATAATTTGGGATGTCATGATTTTTGATGCTTTTAGCCTGAGCTGAGACCTGAGTTTCTGAAAAGCTTTCTGTACCAAAACCACAAACTGTTAGATGAGGAATAGTTAGCCACTGAATATTAACTTTATATTCGTCATTATGCTTAATGAAAGGAAGGAAGGAATGCAACTTTCTGGGAACTCATTTTCTTATATGACTACAGAGATTCAAGAGTCATTTGATGCTGTTTCTTTCGTGATGGGAGGGAAAGCTTGCTTTCAGCTCGTTAAGTGCTATCCATTTATTCTGCTTGAATGCCAATCACCGAAGGATTTTTGCTACAAGTGTACATTGCGTATTGCACCTTCTATCATCATGTTATTTAATGCAAGTTCTCTACACAAGGAAATGATGCTGAATGAGATGTCCAGGTTATCACATCAGTATCATTCATATCCATGGCACCAGTGATAACAAAAATCTAGACTTTCTGACAACTCTATGCTATTTCAGGAAAATGGGGAATGAGGAGCGGGAGCCTAGTACACAGAGCATTTAAGACATGCAGTATCATTATGGTTATCTGAAATGGTTATACTGAGTGTAAATGTGCTTTTTGATGCGATGCACGTGGAAAGGCATGAGTCTGTAGCTAGAGCTATGTAAACCCAGTAGAATATTGTGTCAGGAGTGGTGGTTATTTCTACAGAAGTTAAGGAAATATCCTGTGTACATGGAGTATAATTGCTGGGTGAAGTTTTGGAATTTTGCTGAAATGAGGATGAATTTACATGCTGCCAAGGTTAGGTGGCAGCTGGCTGAAGTATTATCCCATTCTGAAAGTAGACACATTCTTTTTCTGGCTCTACCAGCTCACCGTAAGATAATGCTACTTCTAATATTACTAACAACACATGAATTCTTCAGAAACCATCAGCTGGAATCCAGGGCTCATCCTTAGCTGACCGACCCAACAACTAGGTCGGAGCTGTGTTCTTACAATACTGTCCTATCAATCTTATTTGTCTGCATAGTGGCAAAGTTGCAGTAGGGTAAATGGGATCTGTCCTAGCAGCCAATATTCAGTGGTTTAATATGTTCCCCTGCAAGATGTGAGTTACATGATTAAGTTCCTAAATTCTTTAAAGAGAGCTGTCACAGCGAATGACACTTTTAGTTCTTTTTCTCTTGCATTTTTGATGATGTAGAGTGCTGGCAGCATAAGTGGAAGTGCCCTCTATCTCTCTCTTCCCTGAATTGCTTATGGCCTGAAAGTAAAGGGCTTCTTCTATGGTATAGGAAATGTGATTTCAAAGAGGTTCCGAACTGTAATGGAAAAAAGGTTCTTTGAACAAAATGAGTTGTAACTATAATGACATTTTTAAAAGAAATTGCTTTTTCTGGTGTGTCGTAGGCCCACTTTAAGCATGCTGATTGGATGGAGAAACTGAAGAGAAATACCTGGAGTGAAACAAAAATGTGGAGTTTTCAGATTGCCTTGTTGTCCAGACCACAGTGTTTCTGGGAATGATGAGCACCATGGGAAACTTCTGAACAGGTCAGGGAAGCACTTACTCTTTAGTTGCCCTGGGAATAGGTAGTGTTGGGTACTGATTTTCTGGCATATATGCAACTATGGCATTTAGACAATCTGGATTTTTAGCTATGAAGGATCTAAAGCAACCTTTTCTCCCTCCTTCTCCCTGTCTGTTTCTGTTTTTCTGTCTTCCTCTCCTTCTTTGTCCTTTTCTTCCTTTCTCTTTTGCTCCCTTTCTCTCTCTCTCTCACTGTCTTCTGTCTCCATCTATGTCTTTTCCTTAATAAGCCAAACTGTCTATTCTTTCAGCTAAAGTTGGAATTGTGGTATTTTTGAAATATTATTTAGAGGGATTGTTGCCATTCACACTGTAGCAAGCTAAGAAACAGAGTACTAAATTTAATATTGCTTTACCATAGTGTTTTTTCTGCAAGTAGCTCCCAAATTCCTTTGYAAATTCTAGTTATTATTGCTACTACTGTTGTGTTGATTAATAGACATAAACATAGACTTGTATGCCCAACCAGAGTGGCAGTGAAACATTATAGGAGTCTTGCTATCGGGCACTCCTTTCAGCCCTCGAGGGATGTTATTTAAAATCAGGGTTTGTCATACATTATGTTAGGCCATATGCTCTGACTGCTCTGTGGATAGTGTTCAGCACTGGTGCATAGCCTCCAGGGTCATATGTAAAATCAAACTCCAGTTTGAAATCTATTCCTGTCATGTTCTCATGTTTTTGGGTCCCTGAGCACTTCAGGTAATTCCAGAGACACCTGTTTGCTAGAAATCCTTAAAACCAGTTCCAGACTTTAAAGTACTATATAGGCTTATGATTTATGGACATGTCTGACTCTTGTCTTTATTAGGAGTTTTTAAGTACTTGAAGTAAACATGTTGTAAATTTGGAACTAACTGTTTGTGGAACTGAGATGTATTTTCTTAAGAAGGACATGATTGTGAAGTGTTCACACTTTCCTCTTGTAATAATCGGTAGCTTGTATTGGTTTGACTGGTCTTATCCCAGAACAAGATTAAAAGAAAATGAGSGTAAAAGTGGTTTCACACTAGCTCAAAAACCATCCAGATTTCTCAGAGCTTTTCTGACTGGCTTCCTGAAGTAGATTTCTCCAGTCCGAGGGTTTTACTAAAGTACAATACTTCTCAAAGACTCCTGACACAATGTCAGGCAGCCATGAATCAACGAGAGAGTTAAGAAAAACCTGTGTGATTTTTCCTCTCCTACAGACCAAAATACCGTAGGTATTACTACAGGACTCGCTACCAATTTCTTCCCATCGGTAAAAGATTTTCCACTGGGCTGATTTACCGGGGTTTGGGCAGCTTCGGATGAGCTATCCAGATCTAAAAGCTGCATAACAGGTTTAGTCTTAAAACACATCCCAAATGCRGTTATTGAAATAAGCCATGTGATATTTTTGTGAAGTGGAAAGGGTCTCTCCCTTTGSACTCAACAAGGAATATGGGAAACCTGGTGCTAAAGCTTTAACTGGACACAAGATGTAAACAAAAATGTTTTTTTATTTTGTATTTGATAGCATCAGACACCTTGCAGCTCTCTCCCCCTCTTCTTTCAGGAAGAATTTTTTTCTTAAAACTCCATGTTTTAAGCCAATATTACATAAAGAATTTTTGCAATTACTGTATTTTTCCTTTTTCTGAAGAATATTAAAAACTTCTTTTTCTGCAGTTATACCCTTATCAACACTTCATAAAGCACTGGTGAAGCTGTTGTACCCAAACCTGCCATCCCTACACATAGATCCAGTTTTATCTTATCACTTTTTCCAGCTTTGTTGAATATTTGCATCTGTTAGTTCTTTGAAATTTATTGTCCTGGTTTCGGCTGGGATAGAGTTAATTTTCTTCCTAGTGCTGTGTTTTGGATTTAGTATGAAAAGAATGTTGATAACACACTGATGTTTTTAGTTGTTGCTAAGTAGTCTGCTAGTGAAGGACTTTTCAGCTCCCCATGCTCTGCCAGGTGCACAACAAGCTGGGAGGGAGCATAGCTGGGACAGCTAGCCCAACTGGCCAACGGGGTATTCCATACCATGTGACGTCATGCTCAATATATAAATAGGAGGCGTGGTCCAGGAAGTAGCGATCGCTGCTTGGGTATCGCTCAGCGGGTGGTGAGCAATTGCATTGTGCATCACTCATTTTGTATCTTCTATCATTATTATTATTATTATTATTATCATCATTATTTTCCCTTCCTTTTCTGTTTTATTAAACTGTCTTTATCTCAGTCCATGAATTTTACTTTTTTTCCCGATTCTCTCCCCCATCCCACTGAGGGGAGGGGGGAGTGAGCGAGCGGCTGTGTGGTGTTTGACTGCCTGCCGGGTTAAACCACAACATTTATGAAATTGGATAATCCAAATGTTGTGGTGAGAGGAAAAAAACCCCAACTAATTAATAATTACCTCCAGAAAACTCATTACACTTCCCTCTCCTTCGCCGCTCTCTTTGTTTCTTAGCTCTTAGAAGTGACACTAGACAGCAACATTACTAGTGAGTATGTAGCCCAAAAGAGTGGATCTGTAGAGTGAATAACCTGGTTCTACAGACCAAACATCCTCACTAAATACATTATTGAGGACAGTCAACTAATTTTCTTCAAAAGCACTATCCTAGTCCAAACTAACATGCTAGTCTGGATTCACCTTTAAAGACTTTCATTGTTGGACCCCATTAAGTCGATGATAAAAACCCAAAGCAAAACGCCAATCCATTTCAGATGGGATCAGAATCAATGCAGTACCATTTTTATCACGAACAAGGTAAGACTAAACTATAAAAATCCCAAATGTTTCTTCCTAGTCTGTCTGCTCTGTTCTAGTATGGTGAATAAGATAGAAACAACTAAATTGGGTGACAAGGACAAGAGCAGAAGACAAAGTTGTTATAAAATACAGAGGAACTGATTCCAAGGGAAGCATAAAAGCACAAGACAAACACTTCACAATGCTAAAAAAAGGAAGCCAAAATAGAAAAATCATGTAGGTGATCTGTGGTAAATTCAAGATGGGTATCCTCCATTTTTTGACCATTTACCAATGGAAAAACTGTCAACTTCACGGCATTTTGTTTTCAAAACTGGATGGTGTAATGTTTATGAAAGCATAATATTTGTGTTTGGGTTAGGGATTGGCTCTCATCAAAACCTGTCTCTCATGCAGGTCTCAGCTGTTGTTGGTTCTGCACAATAAATTGCACAGATCTGTRACCTTACTAGCTTACAGGGGATCGGCCTGCCTCTCTGTCTTCAGTTTTCCATCACTTAGGATGACTTATGAAATGAATACTTTTTTAACAAGGAATTTTGTAAGGCCCTCATCCTAGAAACACCTACACCAACAATTAGCATTATATCTCACCATTAATAAATGAATCATGCTAATGAAATTATGCAGAATCATACCAACTGGAGGCGTGGCACTTCATTTCCGCAAATATTTCAACTTAGCAAGTAAAATAGTTCTTCCTTGTTCTGCAAAGTCCTTTCTAAGCATTTTGTTGGAATATAAGATCAGGAGATGCTTTTGCCTTGGGTTAATAAAACCCTGAATGTTGATCTGAAGCACATCACCTTTCACACTGCTCCAAAATCTGGGATTCTGAAAGTCTAGGGGTGTAGTGGTACACTGCACCTGCAAGAAGTCAGGATGATGTGAAACTTCAAAGTGAACATAGTTTGTGCCCCATTTGACAGCAAAATAGCGAAGTAGAGTGGGGGCTCAAGTGGAAGGATTCCTGGACTTATAAATTACTTTCGTAGCTTGAAGGGAGTTTTTTGGGTTGAGCCTTTGAGCCCCTTTACCCTTCTCTTAATTCCAATAAAAGTGCCAAAGGGAAAAATAACAGAAATCCAGAGCAGTGTGATTCTCATAATAAGGTCTCATTCAAACCTGACCTTTGTAGGTACAGACTTACTTTAGCTTGAATAAAAATAAAAATAAACATTCTGAGAAATTATCCTTCTCAGGTGTACGACGCCTTCTCAGAAAACCTCYGTCTAGCTTCAGTAAATACCTTGAGGACCCACAATCATTTTTTTCCATGCTAGGGATCTGTACATGCACACACATGCACAAGCACACACACACACATCTCGCATAATAATTCTGTTGAAGAGTACATTGAGAAAACATCAGTGCAAAAGTCCTCTGTGATTATGAATAATTTTGAGGAAGCAATGTGATGCCAGTGGTTGTTCTGGAGGGTATTAATTCATCAGACAGATCTCCATTACTATTCATCAATTTGAGGAAAAGTAGGTAGACAGGAGAAGCCCAGATGGTTTGATGAACTGCACGACTCAGACTCCACTTCCAGTTTTCCCAGTTTATGATTATTCTTACTTCACATAAACCAAATCCAAAATCCAGGAAAAAGAAAGAAAACCTTGACTTTTATTACTGAAATCTAGGTGACTGACTAATCCTGCCCAAAGACTGGGGGAAGTAACAAGCAACAGGCAAATTAGATATCCTACTACTACATGTTTCAGTGAATTTTGTGCAAAAAAATAACAGACTWCTAGATGAAATAAAGATATAATTTCAGTCATGAACTGGGTAAGATTCTGCGGCTAGAACATTAGAAAGGTTTGTGAAAGAAATTTTATAATGATCATATAYGATATCCACATAAAGTATATTGAATAATAAGTATATTGAAGTATAGTCAATAAAAGTATATTGAAGAAAGAAATATTAATAGCTGAAGCTTTGCACATGAATGAAAAAGAACAGCAAGTCATAAGGAACTACTCATATTGCCAGTGGTTTAGGAAAGAAAATGAAAGCCCATCTAAAAAATAAAATGCGGTAAGAAAACAACTATTTGACATTATTCTCTTAGGTACAACAGGATGTGAGGCAATCACCATCTTGTAAAGTACATTGGTAAACAAACTGTGATTAATCGGACAGTCTTTGACAGTATCAGTCTTAATTGCCTGCCTTTAATTTGAGATTTCCAAAGATTCAGAACTGTAGAAAATCAGATCTCCTTAAGTTCCAGTGGGCTGTCAATTAAATTTGACTGATTACATTCACCGTTATCCTATAAAGATAATCCACAATTAATTGCCATACTGTGCAAATTGCAGCAGGACAAGAATAGTTTACAGGCTTAGGGAAATGTATGGTAATGTGCACCCATGCTCTCCAGACACCTGAATCTCAATTTTAATATTCCCAATGTCCTTCCAATGTCAGACTTAGCAATTTTTATGGGACTCATTATAGTGCATTTCTGCTCCAATTGGAAGATTCTTTAGCATGGTTCATGGCCCATACCTGTCAGATGAATCACTATTACATATACATGAGAAGAAAAAGAAATGCAGGCTGGCAAATTCAGTATTCCAGATTTGCTTTGGGAATGTTTTCTTCGGGATTCTGAGGGCTCAGGGAAAGAACTTTCTCCGGAGGGCTTTCTCGACTCTGTCTGTATGCGAGCTTGGCCATTAAAACTTCCTTTATTTAGAATAAAATTGTGTAGCACCTGGTTGTATGAATAGGATTTATAGGAAGATTTAAATGGGATAATCCTGTCATTTTTTCATAGAAATTAATGCTGACATTGAGCACAAATAGAAAAAAAACTGTTGGAAAGGTGAACACTCAGCATTCAGCAGGTGTAAGTGACATGCTGCAGTAGTAGTGTTAGACAAAGATCCACTGGACGTAGTTACAGATGCTAGAGAAATGGGTCAGAGAACTCTTTTTTTTTTTTTTTTTTTAGAAATCATTGAGAAACATGAAAAAGCTGGGAGAGGGAAGATTGTTAAAAAATAAGACCGAAATTGTGGTGATTCTGTTTTGCAAAATAAAAAGACAAAGTTTGTGTTGAGAAAATTTTGGTGATATTTCTGCATTACTGTGAGTGGAGATGAATACAATATAAAAATTGCAGTCAAACTTATTTTGACTTATTAGTGTGTTTATGTAATACAGCTATTGTCAGTGACACTTTCTACATGATCAAATAAATTTATATTACTAATAGCCAAATGAAAAAGTTGTCAAAGACAATTAAGGAATTACTAAGCTATGTCACTAGTTATGTAGCAATTACCATAACTGCAAAGGAATAACATCTTTCTTACTTACCTATAAGTGTATTTACAGTATCTCAAATCCATCTTTACAGTCAATGAATTCTTATCATGGTATTTTGCTTTCCCTTTCTACTTCTTTTTTGCTAACTCGTAACATTTTTCTAAGTCAGTATTTCACAAAGAAATATCACTTAATTCATGGAAGAATTTAACTGTATTTAATAAGGTGTATGATAAATCTAGACACCATTTACTTCAGGCAAACTTGTAACTTAACTGCCTTCTAAAAGAGCAGAACATCTATTCCTTTATGTAAAAAAAGTAAGACAGCTGTGGTCTTTATCTTAAAAGAGAAGCTGATTTAATAAAGAATGTGAGAATGTTCTCTGCAGGATAGAGGATAATCTGTTTTTGGGGTAATCAAAAGGAGCGATGTGTCATGAAAGAGGTTGCCTTTTCCACTTCTCTGGAAGAAAANAAAAAAAAAAAAAAAAAAAGAAAAAAAAAAGGAAAGAGAAGTAAACCTTCCATTTTAAATTTACATAATTTTACAGATTCTCCTATTAAAACCGATGTATCTCGTAATTTTTCTGGAGCATGAAGGGCTTAAATGCTGTAGGGAATATTAACAGCTGACAGGCAGCAGTTACATCAAAGCCATAGTCTGCTTCTCATCTGGTGGTTAAGATGCTGAGAGAGATTTTTTGGCAATACTGATCTATGAGTTGGCCTTCAGATGGGAGAATGAGTTACTGTACTGTTATTGAGATGTATATGCTTTACTAAAACCTTAAACAATGTGATTATAAAAATAGTTGTTGCTCAAGGAAAAAGAAAGTATCAGTATGCTTTTGAGGAACTTACAGAAAAATGGAAGGCACGTTACAATGCAGAAAGAGAATGACCTTTCCAGGTATAGTAGGAGAGAGGAGGCAGTTCATTCTAGTACCGTTAAAATGTGCAAGTCTTCAAAGTCATTTAAGTGTGAATGAAAATACAAACTTGAGGAATTGAAAGATATTTCCATAGGAAAAAAGATGTTTGGGACTGATTTGAAATAGACCTTAAATTCTAATTAAAACCTCATGGAAGTAAAGGACGCCTTGAAAAATAGCCTAAGTAAGAATTAGGGTTTGGTTTTCAAATTAAATTTTGTAAACTTCTTGTCCCAAAGATTGAAGGATATGCATACGAAGTAGAAATGCAACACAGAGTAGCCAACTTAGTATTTGTAAAACAACGATATTATAAGGACTGTCCTGAGACGGTACTCCGCTCATAAAGGATTCCTGAAGTCCAGTCAAGGTCCTGGAAGAGGTGCGTTTTTCATCTGACGTGTATCAGGGGCTTGGCTGGTTGCCAGTATTCAAGAATCCTTTATGGTCTATAGTTAATGGGAAGAACATAAATTCCTCTGATCTCTTTGTTGGCCTCTGTCTCACATGGTATTTGTGTACTCCTTCCTATTAAAGATCCATTATTGTCTCAGCCTTTTCCTTTTGTTATATTGTCAAGGTTCCTCTACAGCAAACAGTACAGCAAAACTAAGGAGGATAAATTTTTCTGTCTAGCCCTCTTCATGAATTAGTGTGGGTATGTCTTCCAGGCACATTAGTATCCACAGACAGCAAAAAGTACCAAAAACTGTCTCATGGGCACGTACAAAATTCTCTGTTTCTCTCCAAACTTCAGTCTAACACAGGTGTTCTGATCCTCAGGGCTTTTGTGTCAGAACTCTGAACCTGATCTTATGGAAGGAAAAAGTATCTGGGACTTGAGACCTGACCAGATGTGGCTCCCATTCAAGCTTTTTCATGAGAAAATTCGGCAGGTCATTTGTTTTTACTGCTTTGCTCCCACAGGCAGCAAATTAAATGGCTTCTCAGTAATACCACTCTCACCTCTTGGAGCCCTGGAACAACATTGCCAGAAGAAAATGGTAGAACTTTACATTGGTTGAATGCATGCTTGGAAATAATGTTGTAGGGTAGGTTTTTAAGTCTTCTTGTAAAATACTCTGTTTAAGTCATATTGTCCCTCTATCTGTTATTATGTATGAGTTAGTGTATATATATATGTATATACACATTTGATTCCAAATTTAAAAAAAAACATCAGAAGGAAAATCTCTTAGTAGAGATTTGTGGACATAATAGGGTGGAATTTGGGAGGTGGATGTATCTGTTAGCATTTGAATTTCAGTTGTCATCAAGATTAATACATAAGATATATTTATTTTGGACAGAGACATATGGTTCTTCATTTCAGAACTCTGAGCTCAGTTGCTTAAAGGAATTTGGGTATGGGCCTAGCCATGAGACACTTCTCCATTACTGAGTGAAGATGAATCAGGGAAAGCACTACCACCAAGATTTTTTTTCTTTCATAAAATGATTGTATTTCCAGATAGCTATAGCTGAAAGTACTAACAGCTTCTGTGAAGTTCCAGACTGTTTAGAGTCAGACTGGGTACTTCTGGAAAAGTAAACTAACTTTGGTAAACACAGAGAAATAGTGGGACTGAATTTGAATGTAAAATTAGCTTGTGTCAGCAGCATGCCTACGTGGAGACTTGTTGATTATATGGTTTCAATAATCAGTTTAGCTAACTTCTTAAACTTCACAGGACTTGGCCCATTTATGAGCTTTCTAAGTTGAAGTAAGACAAACATAAGGGGATTCAGCTTTCCTTAAACCTTCTAAGTCCCATCTACAGGCTTTATTAACTGTGGCCTTTTGAGATGATCCTCAATACAGAATTTGAAAAATATGTTTTCCTTGTCAAGAGAAATCTGTCCTCCTAAGAGAAGAAAATGTATGATTACACAGTCTTTGTTGAAAGCACTTCACGGAAATATGAAAGATTTTATCTAGCTAACCACTCTTTACTGTTTTATCTCTTTTTTTTAATAATGTAGTCACAAATAACAGATTTAGGCTTTTCTTTGTCATTTCCCAGAGCTTTGGTAATGATGACATGTCACTGAAGCAGGGCTAATTTGGGCTTTTTTTGCCTCCCTTCAGGCTATATTTTTACTAATTTTATAGGAATGCCAGTGAATACTTAATTGAAATATTGTCTTTGCTGATCAGACAGAAGGATCTCTGTGGTATCTGAAGAGTCTACTTTTGGTGATCTCAGTATGCTGTTGATAGCTGCAAGAAAGTCATCACCTGGTGAATTTAACCCCTCAGTCAGTTCAGTATTTTAATTTTCAGAGACATCTCATGTCTTTATCCTTCTTCCACCAGATTGCAAAGAGTTTTCTTTTCTTTATAGAGCAATGAAAACCACACCTGATATGAAAACTGACATTAAAGCTTGGAAATAGAAGATTAAAGGTCACCTAATACACAATATTGTCTTGGACGATTCTTTAACAAATTTGGCTCCAGTAAGGGATATTAAGTATTTCTAATGCAAAGAACAGGGGTTCTGATTTTGCACCAGTTTTCTGAATGAATTTTTTTTTTGCTAAAGCTAAGCTTTTTGAAGTTAAAGAGTTAGTGATACAATGAAGCCTACAGTGACGGTTTTTTTTCACTCAAGGTTAACTAACAACATTATAAAATTACTGCACTGCTTTGTTTTTCATGCCATAGAGAGGTTAGATTAACTCTTTTCCTAACACGTAAGCCTATTCATCTTACAATATTGGTAAGAATAGCATCTTTACACTGATTAACAGACTAACTAGTGACAGACTGCAGTGTCTAGTGTCTCGATCTAGCAGATCTTGAAACACAGTGGAAGTCACAAGTGGAATATTTGTAATCTTTTACAACACAACTCTGTAAGAACTTTCAAAATAAATGAATTTATGTACTTATCTAGTTCATAATCCACTTGCTACATCTTAAATGCAAGAGTTTATCTCAGATTAGTAAAACATAGTGATATCTTTCAGGCAGGATTCCCAGTGTTTTCAGCGCTATTTTTACATATGAAACTGGTCCCTTTAAACAGATTGGAAGCTATCAAAATAGGTAGGATCATCAGAATTCAAACACAGGTATGAACAGAATGACAACAGAAACTTTTAGTCAAGAAGAGATTGCACTGCTACTTCTGAAAACAACAGTATATATATTCATTTTTGTGTCATTTCCTGTAATCCATTACTCAGCCCATTAAGTAGCTGAATCCAAGCCTCCATTACTCTAAACTCACTAAATGTTCCTCTATTCAACATCAGAAACAATATGTCCAGTGGGAGATTTAGCTAACCAAAAGTCTGAATTTTCTTGAAGAAACCTTTCATTGATGATTTTAAAGGAACTGACTCTGTTTTTCTTATTGTTGGTACAGTTGTTTAGCTTAATTATGCACTTAGAAGATTATTGTTAATTGCAACAGATTTAAGAACTGCCAAAGTACTCTCTTCGGTTCAACCAACAGAATACCAATAAACAATTTGATTTCTAGAATAAAATTATCTCAACATGGAAAATAATCCATGACATTAGGAAAGTCTAGGTCAGAAAAATTCAGATTTATCCTGTTTGGTGTTTCCCTGATGAAGCTGAAGCTAGTCTCTGTAGGTTTACTCGTTATAGGCAACAAAGTGCAAAGTGGAAAGCATCTGAATGACTGGTAGCAGATCAAATTCAAGAGCCTGTCTACTGCTTTTTTTTTTTTTTTTTTTTTTTTTTTTTTTTTTCTTTTAAATTGATACACCATTTGACATGCTTCAGTGTTAAAATTCACATACTTGAAGTTCAGGAAACTGTTTTCAAGCGCAAGAACTTTTGGGATGCAGGCATTACCATAATTCATAAACACCTTCAAGGTAACAGTCAAAATGAGACAATCTCTTTTTTTTAACAATCAAAATTGAAAGAATCTTCTTTTTCCAGAAACCAATATGATAAGGATGACTTGAAAAAGAAGAGATTAGCAAAAAGCTAAAAGTTGGAAACTGACACAATCCCAGTAGATTGTGATTTGTCACTGAGAGCATTCAAATACAGATTAGAAAATACCAAAAATTTTACATCTGTTACTGTTGATTGMCTGTGTTTACTGTAACTATTCTAAGTTTGAAATTCACTGGTAGTAGGTGTAAATCCATATTATATGAAGTCTTGAAGCAATCATGTGGCCAGATTTGGGAAACACACTTCAAAACAAGCAGTGGAGAGTCTTTGGGAACACAAGAAGCATAAAAGGTTAATAAATGACCTACGAAGGAGGATTGATAGAGGCATGAAAGAATAAGAAGAGACAGGAAGGCTGAGGAGAACAACATTCTCTATATTTATCTTGTTAATTTGATTCACTAGCTCACTATTTAAATATGTGTTTGGTATGTTCACTATGCCTTTTCATAATAGCTTTAGCAGGCAGGATCAGAAGTGATAGTCTTATTGTGTAATGAAGGACATTCGGGTTTCAAAGACATTTCTAATAGGATAGTGAGGCAATTTATTTCAGCATTTGAGAAACTGGGTAATTTATCTCTCTGAAAGACTTTAAAGTAAGGTTAAGCAAATATTGTTCAAATTACTTAAACGGATTTGTGAAGTGGGGCAGGGATGAAAAAGATGCCTCTTCAGAGCTCCTCTAACCCTATTTTTATAGTATTTCATATTATATCCGTGCTTATAATTTTCCTTCCTAGCAAAAGCACTGGAAGGTGAATGAATTTAGAATAAACATATATTCATGCTCACAGAGAACCTGTTTGTGTGGAGTTAAGGCTTTGAGATCTTTAAGATTTGCACATTCTAAATATCAGTGTTGCATTTGAAAGTACAAAAGTCTTATCTATAAATGTAATTAAAATTCAACAGAAATCCATAAATGACCTGCAATCATTAGTACTTCTTGACGGTAAGATCATAAATCATTTGTGAAATTGGAAACCCAGAGAAAATAGCTTTTCCTTTTGACATACTCTAGGACACGACCTTCAATGTTTCTGTTCTACAAGAAGTTAGTAGTCACTTGTAAGAACTTTTAAAGTTAACACTACTTGAGTGTTCTCAAGAATGTGATAAACTGCCCCTATTTCTCAAACCTTTGTACAGCAAGTACAATATTAGTCGCGTTGTTTGGCCTGTTTGATAAGCAAAGGGAAGATGTTGCTCATGGCAAACCTCCCTTCTTTGACAAGACCAAAACAACAATGCTCCTTTACTTTATGGACTCCGAAGTCATTTCACATTTTCTGTTAATAGTCTCACATCTTTTCTCCTTTCATTTGGTTTTGCCACTCGACGTACTAATAAGTCTTGGATTAAAATGCATTGCAGCAGAGGCAGGGGTCAGTATGTTGTCTGACTCTAGGGAGAGAAAAAAGAACTTCAGAACAAAAGGCATATGTCTTAACAGCTTGAGCTGAAGAGCCAGCTTCAAGGTGGGAGGTTGTCAAATGTCCCATCAAGTATACTATGTGTGACACACTGAGTCATCCTACAGATGAGTAATTTGGAGAAGAGAAAAAGGATGGGGATTACCTAAGGAAGTCAGCGTGCCTGTGGCAGATGGGTGGTTGAACCACTGGGTATTTGTAGTAGGAATCTGAATTCCAAAAATGCAGAGCTGCTTCTGTAGTTTGTTGGAGGTCCCTTAGCAATATGATTCAGAGGTGCTCAGCATATTTAAGAATTAATATATTAAATCTGTTAATGTAAAATTTAAGTTTAAAATTTTTTAAGTCCCCTAGCAATTACTTTATTATGCTAGTTTTACTCAGAATTGATCAACTTAAGCTAGTGTGCCAAATGCATTTTTTCTTGGGAGCAGGTTGGATCAGTTCTCCAGTGTTGTGCAATGATTTCTGCTTTAGCACTCTTTCTTGTCATAGCAGCACTTCAGCAACTCAGCAAGGTGGGTTTATATGCTTTTTTATGAAGGATGCTTTTTACATTTCCTCCCTCTGCTGTGCCTAATATGTAAACACGAGGGACAAAAGAGTGGTCAGTGTTTCCATAATAGCTTGGCCCCCAGTGGGCTCATGCATATTCGCTTATTATTAAGCGGTTCACATTCCTTTAAACCCATCACTTACTGGCACACAAATCAGTCAAGATTTGCATTTTGCTTGCTATTCAAGTTTTTAAACTCATGAGCTCTCTGCCTAATGACAAGAATATTTATCCAGGTTAATTGATAAAATCTGCTCAACATAAAGTGCTCTAGGAAACAATTTCAGAACATTTACATGTTGTATTAACATCTCATTATTTTATTCAACACCCCCAGAGCAAGTGGGGATGTAGGATGAATGGAATGTGTTTTCTAATGGCATTTTGTCTAGGAAAAGCTCATCTACTTCTCTTCTAATGTACTTATCTGTATGTTGTTTTCTGCTTAAGACCTAAGCATCCTTAAAGATCTAAGTATACAGCTATTTCAATATTAACCGTCAAAATATGAATTCAAACAAAGCAGTTGCTAGTTTTTGAATACTGAATGCTTTCAGTTGGTTGCTGTATTTTAGAGTGAGTTTGAATAGCAAATTAAAAAAAAATAGAAAAAAAATCAGCAGATTTGCTGTATGGTCATAAGCAATATGTAAACAGCAATAGAGTCTGAATTTGTTAAATAAATGATTCATTATAGGCTAGTACCCCAAGCTTTTTTCCCACCTTTGCTGTTGCCCTTGTTTGCCTGAGGACAGTTTTCTATGAATTTACATCATGATAAATGTGTCCTTAAAGCAGGGAAACAAAGAGACAAAATAGATGGTTGGAATTCCTTGTGGAATAAGTCACTCATTGTAAAAACTCTAGTATCTCAGGTTCAATTGTTGTATTTTGTGCTGTTTCTTCCTGTTCTCCATAAAACACTTACACTGGTGACTTTTTTCCTATATTATTGTTTCAAGCTGAGTCATTTCAAATCATCTCAGTATTAATTTTGTTGGCAGGAGACTGAAGGCAAAACCTTGTACTTTTCTGCTCAGGTGGGAGAAGGAAGACTAGTTGATGTTATCATAAATGGGAGTGAAGCTAAATACTTGTTCTCCACTACTGAATTGGATTAAATTAGGGCGGAGTAGAGTGTTTGTCAATAGGAAGTTGTGAGGAAAAACAATTAGAACAAGTCCTGCATTATAAATGGGGATGCAGTATCACCTTTTTAGGCTCTGGACTAGTCTCTCTGAAAGTTAGGAGGATATGTTTGTCCAAGTGTTTATATAATGTAATAATACTTACTAAACTGTTGAAGTTTAATAAACTTAAATCTTTGTCTTGAAAGCAGGCATTTTAAATGGTTAATCCTCAATCAATAGATAAAAAATATTTAATTCCACTCTTTCAGACATATAAATGCGGTCTTCATTTTTCTAGATTTTCTTAAAAGGTGAGGAACTGGCTTTGCATTTAGTTCTGTCTTATTCTGCTTCCTGCAACAATATAATTCCCTTTTGCAGCCTCTTCCATTTCTTATATTGCTTCCCTACTTTCCAGCTCCAAACAAAAGAAAAGAACGACTTGCCACTTCTCTCTGGCAAACACCAACAGCAGGAGAAAAATCTGACTTATCTATTACGTATGCATAATTTTCACTAATATTTTTTTTAATATTTTGCTTAGCTTGTCCTTGGAGTCGCACCCACAACCACTCACTTTCCTGACATTTTAATGTCAGCCAAATGTTACTCTTAGCGATGGGGTTCAAAGCTCCTGGAGACGAGGTTGCTGTGTTGATGAGAGATTACCAGGAAAACCCAGTTGTTCTAAGCTGTGGTTTTGGTATCATTATTAGTTTTATCTAATATGTCAATACTGAACACTTGAGGATGATTTTGTTGAAAATGGAATTCTAATCACAATAGGGATTCATTGACCTACCTGTCTCTTTCTGCTGAAGTTCAATATTTAGACATCACATTATTACATTCAGAATTTCCTGGTTAAGTCCTATTTTATGCTCTGAAGACCAAATCCTTCTGAATTCTGAGGTTTCCATCCAGGCATCAATATAGCCACCCAGCCCTGACAGTACAAAGCTGTTCGTAGCATGGTTATTACAGAAATCCTGTAGGACAACTGTAGCAGATCCTGATTCTGGAGGAGTTCTCAGAACACAGTGGCTCTCCTTCTGTTCTCTTTTTCTGTGTAGATGTAAACAGACCATCATACTTTCATTCTTCAGTGTTTTCCCAGGATCTGTTGGTGTGAGTACTTCTTAAGCAAGAGGTGGTGACTTTAATAGTCCACAGTGGATTTTGTGTTACTCTCTATTTAAATTCTTTTTCATTACAAGTTCATTTCTACTGCCCAGAACATCAAGTGGCAAGTTGTTCCTTAAGTTGGCCATGACTCTTATAAGTACTTCGGATTTGAACCCAGCTACTGTCTGTTTCATCTGATGTTTCCTTATTTTTTTATTAGGAGGGAAAATGAGTATTCATGTTCTGTTCACCTTCTCCATTCCAACTATAATTCTATTATCATACCTATGTATCTCTTCTCTTTAATCACGTATTTTCTTAGTCCATTAAACTGTCTTTCATACACGTGCTCTTCTATACCTTTTCCTCTCCTTCCTAATTTTCTTTAAATCATGTCCTTAATCAGGTTACGATTTTTTTTTTTTCCTTCTTTCCCTTTCAACTTTTAATTCTGTATTCCTGTGTAATGCCGTATGTTTACCCTCTGTGAAATAATTAGAGTGGACAGATGAAGATGTCTGACTTCCAAGACTGATTACTTTACTAGTCGCCTCTCCTGCTTCCATTTCCCTGTCTCCTTAATAGTTGCATGTGTCATGAAAGCCCAGCACTTTTCAAAGGAGAGCAAGTTTGCTTTCCACCCCTTTTGCAGTAGATGCTTTTTGGTCTTCAATAATATTGCATAAGAGTTAAAGCTGGGCAAGTATCTTATTACTTATCACATTCTTTAAATATACTAGATCATACTAGGACATCATCAGAAATCAATGAAGAGCTGCAGCCTTTTGTTGTAAGTTTTCCCTGAATAATTCTAATGGGGGATTTTCACACCTGATGTCATGCACAAACTTTTTGCTTTATTCTTTTCTTATTTATTTGGACTGACCAGGTTGGTTAGATAAATCACTTGATATCAGTATGAAATACTTATAAGAATTTGTTTTTTTTCTTTGTTTACATGGATATTTTCTGGATAAATAGGTCTTTCCCCCTGCCTTCAGTCCCAATCCCATTCCAAAATTCTACGTGGGGGGAAAAAAAACCCACCAACAACAAACAAACCATTTTTCAAAATACCTGGTTTATTTCTGCAAATAATTGATGCAAACTGAACTAAAAGAGAATTCATCTGGGGGCAAACCTAACCTTAGAAAACTTCTCTGCTTTGCAGTAAGCTTCATGAAGAACAAAGCCTCTTAAAAGTTGTTGCTTATTTCACTTCTAATAGTATTAAATGTAAATCTAGCGAATTTGATGAACATAGGATGAATATCGAACTCCAAGGTGGCAAGGAGGTTGTCTGGTCTGTTTTATTATTGTTTAAGATTCAAGCAAGTGCTACATGGAATAACAAGCATCGTAATTAAGAAATTTGATCCATTTTCTTTTTCTGGAGGCTCTGCTCAATTTGATTCCAATGACACAGCAACACCCAGAGGTACCAGGGCTCTTGAGCCTCACAAAACTGCTTCTGTCCAGGAAGAGAAACACAGAGAATGATACAGAGCTGGGAGGGGGCAGAGAGAGATTTTTATTGGAAGCTGTTAAAGTGGTTGCTATGAGACCTTCTCCAGCTAACACAGGCACAGCAGCGAGTGTGAGGCTGATAAATCGTACCTCTTGTATCATACCTTTCCTTTCTGCTTTTTTTTTTTTTTTCCCTAACACAGCTTTTATAGTTGTTTAAGATCAGAGAAAGCACCTGCAGGTTGCTTTTTCTTCCCTTTTGCTCCCTTCTTCTGCCTTGTGCAAGATGGAGCTAGAAAATGAAATGATCAGCTCCTCCAGCAATTCTTCAGCAGGCTCCAGAGAGTACAAGGTGGTGATGCTAGGAGCAGGGGGAGTTGGCAAAAGCGGTAAGTTTGAGCAACAGCATTTTGGGGGAGAAGGGGTGAATTGGGAGTGCAAAGTTTACAGAACAAGAACGTTGTTTAATGAGGGGTTTCATTCCTCTTTCTCTAGCACATGGCTTGGATAAAAGACCATAATTCGTGAYTGGGGCAATGAGTCAGCTTAATTTGTTACAGACTGAAATGTTATAAGCCTTTTTAATTGGACATTTTTGTAAAACTAACCTTGGCTCCATTGTATATGAGGAGAGGGTGGTTAGTTTGCTGCTGTCAGTGTAACAGCAAGTGGTCATGTCACTAACACTTGGTGAGGGGTGATGGCTTGCTGGATAGTGTGGATGTAACTTGTTGGACTGCTGGTCCTTGTGCCCAGGCAGAAATGAAACTAACTGCAAAGTCAGCTGTACGGTGCAAAGTGTGGAGGATGCCTACAGTGACTCTGTTTTCTTCCCCMCATCTTCTTTTGACTTTTTTGCTGAGTGTCATTATAGCTCAGCTGGTGTTAGTCTCCTCTCCTGTCCGGACAGTTACAGAATGCATGTCTGAGTCTCACTCCAGGCGATAAGGTAGATTTGCAGCATATTTTAATATCACTGTCCAGTGCTGGCAAGATATGCTAGTGTCTGACAATGGTATCTCTTCAGAGGAGTCATTATTTTCTCCAGACAATGTTTTCTTTTTCACAGATATTATCACYTTTGATTTATTCTCACTGACATTAGCATTCTCTGTTCTTAAAAAGACTTTGCTGAACATGCAGTGTTTGTCTCAGAAGCCAGTGTATTGAGCTGGCCACACAGCAAGCATTTGATTACACCTTCTGGAAATTCAAAAGAAAAAGAAGAAGAAAACAAACAACAAAAAAAGGATAATATAATATATCCAGGCTAGATTCCAAACAAATTTCAGGATAAATAAGCTGTGACACTAAACTGTAATAATTGTGTAGATCAAATAAGTTTTATTTCCTATTCAAACAAGACAAGGTATAGCTGAAAAAAATTAAATATTGGGAGTGGATATAATTTCCTCTYTGTACCCATAATCTCTGTTTTCTTGTTATGTTTGGCTTCAACTTCAGTGGCACATCTTTCAGTGAAAGCTATTTCCCATCAGTATTGCTTAACCAAGCAAACAATTCTTGCACAGATGTTATGTTATGATCACTATATAAAATGGGAAAGAAGAAAATATTGGTTATCTTAAAGTAACTTTCTGCAATTTGAAATTATCTTTTTCTTTTCCATGGTAAAGCAGGTATCCAGGATGCGTCAGCTGGAACTTTCAGTAAAATGTCACTTCTTTTTTTTTTCCTTCCTTTTTTTTTTTCTTTTTTTTTCTTTCCCCCCCCCTTGTTTTTCCTTTTTTTTTTTTTTTTTTTTCTTCTGAGTGCATCCAAAAGATGGCAGCAATTTTTCCCAAACATATTATTACAAGAACGATGTCATTTTGAAGACTTATTCACCCAAAAAAAAAGATATTGCAAACTATACCATATTCATAGTCTAGCTGAATCACAACAGCCAAATTTTATATACACATTGAGGAAATTTTAGAGTTCCCATTTACTATTAGATAAGAGTTTTAAAGCACAAATGAAGTTTATTCAAATCTCCTTGTTCAGAAAAAAATTAGCTGTTGATTTCATGAGAATAAACCCTTCAAATCTGTGGATTACACAAGGTAATGATACATCTCCAAGGCTGAGAACCACATAATTATTCAAGAAGAATTGGGTGTCTGTGTGGTCTAGAGAAATAAAAATAAGATGGAGTGGATAGTTATGATGTTCAATGAGATTAATGAAAACCTTCTGTTGTTTTCACGAAAGTGAAACTTCTGGGGGAAAAAACAGCAACTGAGGATTAAGAGTCTAGAAGAAAGGAGGTGGGCAGTTCATCATTTACTGGCTATGAACTTCCAGTGTGGAATGGGCGTGAAATATTTCAGTAGAATCCTGAGATAATCCAACTGATAGAATTCTGATAAGGATAAGGAAAAATTGATGTCCCTCCATAAATCATAAATTCATTCTGACTGTTGTATWGGCAGGATTAATTTACAATGGATTAAAAGAAGAAAAAGGCCTGAATGACTACTTTCATTCTCCATGATGAGCTCTGCTTTCCCCTAATGACCTAGATTCACTCTCTCCAGGAAATTATGAATTTAACCATAAAAAAGGGTCAGGGTAGAATAGGGATGAGAGATTAAAAAAAGTTCAATTTCCAACTTAGAGTTTGACAGATAAGTGATATATGGGATGATATATTGATAATATCCTGGCTTCTTTCCTCTTCTTCTCCCTCCTCCTTCACTTTTTGAGTCATGATAAAAGCAGTAACAGCTGGGGTTAAGTTKCTGAGTGGGAAACCTCTTTTGGATGAAAGCCTTTCAGTTCCTCATTTTGTTCAGTATTAAATAATGCAGGTAGGAAAAAATTTTCCTTAAGAACCAAGCCGCAGAATTGTTAGAAGATTTCTTTTTGCCCTGGACATAGTTCACTTCTAGGGATCCCCTGGGCATTTTGATCTTCTGTTTCCCACCCTCTTCTGCTCTCTTACTGTGCCATTTCATACTGTATGTAAGGAGGTCTTTGCATTGAAAATTTCACGGTCACTACAAGGGGCTGAGGGTGGTGATTGTATGTGTGGACAGGGAGGAATGAGGAAGAGGACGCCAACATTGGTGTTTATAGAATATTTGCTTTGGGTTGTCAGGCTTGTCTCTTCAGTTCTGTGTTCCAAGACAGCAGAAAATCCAGGAGGATAGCCAACCTCCTGTTATTTGGGCTATTCAGTGTAGCAGACATTTTACAAGAATTGGTAATAGAAGATAGACTCAGCAGATCCAAATCTGATACCCACCACATTCAGAGTACTGATGTATAAACTGCAAATAGTTTAAAAATTGTCACGTAAGGGTCCTCACATTCCAAAATCAGTGCCACAAAAAAAAAAAAAAAAAAAAAAAATCTCTGCCAGTATTTTGTAGGAGGAAAAAACCCCACCCCAATCCCCAGAGTTCAGAACAAACAAGTAATAGTGGCTTTTAATTAAAATGTACAAAGCTATAACTTGGCAGTGTTAGGTTTATGATTGGACTCGATGATCTTAAGGGTCTTTTCCAATCTAAATGATTCTATGATTATATATGTAAATTTTCCTGGGAAGTGATTTCTGTATCATAATTATAGATTATAGATTCCCTAGAATGATTTATACCTTCTAAGACTGCTGAAAATAGAACTATTTTTGTTTTCAGAGCAATATGCTAATTTGTTACTATGTGTAGGTTGTGTTGACATCAAGCACAGCTATACACTCTGCTGCAAGTTCAGACCAAAATTAGGCTAGAACCAGGAATTAAACTGAAATGAAATAAAATAAAATAAAAGTAAATTTTCTACTGACTCATTTTATTATAGTCCATACCGAAATTACACGTTTCTAATGATAATTAAATTTCAACTAAAAAAAAGATTTTGACACTCATTCTTCTCTGTTTTGATGACAAGTCTCAGATCAGCTCAGTACTGTTGAAACCTACCTCAAGTTGCTTGATGTAGGGTTTAAACCCTAAGAATCTTAGCGGTTTTGAAACAGGTTTTGCTTACAAATACCTTCAGAGATCTGCATCTGGACAGTGAACCTAGTACTCTCATGGTCCCCAGTCTGATGCAGCTCAGACCTCTGGGTTTAGCTCTATTTTTCAGTGTTGCAAGAGATATACACAAAAGAGCCTCTAAATCCCGAGACCATGTATTGCTGGCTTATATTTAGCAAACTAATTACACTAATAACAATAATTAACTGCAGCACATTCTGCAAAACATTAGCAATAATTAACTGAGGGGTTGAACAGTGACTACCAAAAAGAACAAACAAATTGATGTAGCTTTGCAACTGAATGAAATAGAAAACCTCTGTCTAATGAAAAATTGTTATTACCTAGGCATCCTTCAAATGCTGATCAGATTGCACCATAATCTAACTTTACGTGCATCTTCTGGGCTAAATGAAAATGTTATTCTAGTTTTGTTTTTTTTTTTTTCCCTAATGTTAGCGAAGTTGATTTATTTAAGGGTGAAGTTGATCTACGGTTATTCCTGGTAACTGGAATTACATGTTTATTCATAGAATGGGTGTATCATAGATGCAAAGTGGATTTCATGCTACCTGTCCTGTGAAAGTTGCATTTCAGATGAGAAGAGGAGTTTTTAAAATATTCAAAAATTAATAAACATTTGTAGCTAGTAAATTGGTTTTTTATCTTAGAGAAAATGTGTATTTTTCAAGATTTATTTCTCAGACTGATTGCCATTTTATTTGTTGCCACCTTAAAAAAATTAAAGGGAATGTCAAATAATTACCCCAAGATTTTTGTAAAGGTAATATATTTTTAATTTTAATATACAGGTTTGGAAAATATTTAGATACATGTTTCCAGGTTTCAATCTTAAAAAAATAAAACAGAGGGGAAGAGAAGGAATTAAGAAAAGATTCTTTTAGGGTTGTTAGAGGACGAGTATGAAGAAATGTATTTCTTCGCCTGATCTGGTTAGGGGAGGCATGCTTACCCCATTGATTTCCTTCCTTTTTTTTTTTTGCCAGTGTTGCACAAATGCTGTATTTCTACAGATACAGGTGACTCATCTAATTAATTTCAGGATCACGTGTACAAAACAAGTTCCAAAATGTGTGAAAACAGCAATAGTTTTTGTGATGTGAGAACTTCTGTAGTAGGAATTAGATTAAATGCCCAATTTTCTTTTATTTATGTGATCAACTGCCTTTTTTTTTTTTTACTAGTTTTACCTCTTATTCTGTTTAGATAAAGCAAATTCTATGCCTATTCATTTCAAGCACGTCCTCATAGCAAGAGTCCCCAGTAAATGAAGATAGCACCATGGAGTGTGTACTGGAGAACTGGCCCACTCCAGCTGTTTGTTAATCCCTCAGAGATAAATTAGCATATGATCCAGGCTACACTGGAAAGGGATGAAGAGCAAAGGTAGAGATTCCACTGGCATCCAAAAAGCTGAGGTTGAAAAGTACCATTTGGGTCTGCTGATGCTGTTCTTACACCATCACAAAGCTCAGTATTGTAGAACACACTTCATACATTGATCAAACACCTTCTCAGTAGGGTTTTTTGTGGGGTGGTTGGTTTTGGTTTTGGGTTTGTTTGTTTTTGTTTTTTTTTTTTCCCCAATATGCTCTCAGGTACAGCTATGCTTCCCTAAAAGCCTAGTAAATGGACCATCCTCCATCTGAAAAAAGGTAATTTGGATTTTTAAGGCCAAATATAAGACCCTGGGAATTTCAGGGAAATAATTAATTGTACTCATTTAAATTAAGAAAAAGAATTTAAAAAATGGCAAGGAAGAAAGGATATCTATTTGTTGACCAGAGAAAAACTTCCTTTCTTGGTAATAGTTCTGAAAGCATAAGGGTATCAATCAGTCCAAATGACATATAAATTCCCTTGGTCACTTCATAGTACTGACTGTAACCTGTGCTCAGCTGTGACCTAATGTGGAAGTGTCAGTGCAAGGCTGGGAAAGGAAGAGAGGAGACAGCAGAATGCTAACAGTGGTACAGCCCAAAAGACATAGTAATACTTCTTGACAATTATGTATCCATGGAGAAAAAATCCTAACTGAACACTGTAAGCTACCAGCTAAGTTTGTCATGTCTGGGATGCTGTAAACTGAATTACAGTCGTAGTTCTAACGAAGAATTACAAATGTTATGTGCAGATTGATGGTGGTGTAGGCTGTATTTTCTCCATGAAAAAAAAAACATTATAGAGAAGGCCCACCACTGCCAGACAACCACATCCCTGGGTATGGGCAACTTCCAGTTTTTCCCATAAACCAGATTACGCACTGGCGACTTTATAAATGCAGAGTTCTGATATATTTGTGATCTTTGATAACAAAACTGTTCTTATGTTTCAATTAGCTTCACAGATAGGTTATTGAATTCGTTTCAAGCTTGGTTTTGTGTAATTCCAACTTCTAGCCATTTTATCTTATCACTTCTTTGTTAACAACTTTGAAAAACCCTCTCTTACTTTCCTAACTGTTTATACCTATAGACAACGATCAGTTCACACCTTGATCTTTCTCTTCAATACATTGAGCATCTGAAACCTCACTTGTAGAAGCTTATTTTCCTGCTGAGAGAATTTTGTATCCCTAATTCAAGTGCCCTAGTATTTCCACATAATTTTCTGAATATGAATTCCAAAAATTAACATGTTATTCTATTAGTGGTCTTACTAGAAGCAAGATTGCTTACTGGTTTCCTCTTGACAGTCCTTTTTTGTTCCTCTGAGAATAATGAATTCTTTTGTTCAGGTATAGTTCACAGAGATCACATACAGAGAAATATCTGTGGTAACCCTTAAGTTACTTGCTCTTTCCCCCAATGCAGTCACCTGTGCTTTCACATCTCTCGTGATGACCTGAATGCTTCATTTCCATATGTGTTATCCTATTTTGGAAGTATTTTGCTGGGTTGTGACCATTGAAGCTGATGGTTCAGATAATTCCGGACCCGTTTCCGATATTCTTCATTTATCTTTAGTGTGTTTGTTATCCACTTGAAAGGATTAAACACATTGCTTATTCATTAATTTTCTTGACTATGGGCAGACCTCGTGGCTAGAATTATTTGCCTTGGGGAAATGAGTTAAAGATGTTTTCACTATTTTGCCAGTTGACATAATTCAATGGCTGGAGGGTTGGAGGATTCAGTTATGGCTCCTGCATTTAATAGGATGGTTTCTGCATGCGAGATACCAATTGGCTACTGAGAAAGCTGTCTGCAGTTCTGGTTTCTTCAATACCAGAAGCCGTCTGATAAATAGGAGAGAGTTCAGAGAAAACCAACAGAGATGATAAAAGGGCTGACGCAATATGATTTATGATGATAAATGACTATGACTATATTCAAATAGCTCTGTCAAGCAGTAGTCCATGATTCTTTATTGTGTAACTTACATATGTATACAGTGATTTAATGTAAATGGGACTGGATGCAGCTGTAATGTGAATGGGTTGATCTATCCAGCTTCTCCCATCATAATATCCAGATGATGAATACCCACTTGGATAAGGCTAGCAAGTGGGCTGGTCACTGTCTGCGCCACTTTGGCAGAGGGGACAGAGAATTTACGATATTTGAAGGTAATAAATATCAAGAAAAGAAGACATGTTTCCAAAATTTGAGGAGGAAAGGGACTGGAATTGCTTAATGGAGAGTAATCAGTTAAGTGGCAAAATTAGAATTAAAACATGTATAATTAGAGATGTATGAGATCTTCAGACCTGAATTCCTTTGGTCAATAAGAGCAGTATATATCCTTAACAATTTGCTTAAAAGCAAGATGGAGCAGATTGTGGAACAGTCTTTGAAAGGAACAGGTTGGTGAAAGTTGTATTAGTCTAATTGGTTTACGCTAATTTAAGATAGAATAATCCATTACAGAGATTGAGCATTAATGAGCAAAAATACCTGAACAGGAAAAGCATTTACAGTCCCTAAACTCTCTTATAGAAGAGAAGGAATACTGTCATCCTCAAAATTATGAAATGTGTTAGAAGTCATCAGGACTTACGGCTGGTGTGACATTACTAATGTGTATAACCAGCATCCTTCTTTATGTTCAGACTGCTTAAGAGAGATCCTAAGGCTGGTCTCAAGACTGGACTTTGTTGTGTACAAAAAAAGTCATTTATGCTGCCTCACACAGAGCTAAAGTGCATCCTTAGAGTACAAGGGCTCCTGTGTAACTGGAAACATGCTGAGGTGGCACCTTAACAGTAATGGCCACCTAATGTGTATGTTGGGTAGTGGTGCAGATGGAAGATACGTAGATCTGTTAGCTCACCGCTTGCAAAAAACCTATTCTCTGTTCTGCTGATGAAAATGGGATTTACTGATTCGGGACCTTCATCTAAACCTCTTCTACGTGAAAAATGATGTGAAGTGATTAGAACTCATGGAAGGTTATATTAATGAATCTGCTTTTCATGGTTTGATTTATTGAAAGAGGGCTTCACCTACACAGTGAAGATTTCAGTGAGATGTATACTGCTCAGCTTTCCCCATTCATACTGCTTGCTATTAAGAGATAGGAAACCTTCTGGGCTGTTCCTCAACAACAGGAATTGAACTATCAAGGACTGTCCTGGTTTCAACCACACACAAATCTGCCATTTGAAATGCCCAGACTGAAGTCACAAATAAGGGAACAAGCACTGTTTCATGATAATGACTGGGCACTGTCGGTATCTTTGCTGTAAACAATCTGTTGAGGCAGCCACAGGAACTGTTCCCCTTCCAAGCCATCCCTGCTGCTGAGCTGAGCCATCTGCAGCATTTTCGGCACATGTTATCTGCTAGAATTTGGATGAGATTAAATCCATTAGGGACAGTCTTGAAAGCACAATTAGGAAATTTTTTTTTTTCCCTTCTGTTGCTGCTTTCATCTCTTTTCCTTCCATACTTTCCATTTTATTTCCTTCCGTTCCTCTGGTAATCCTTTTCCACTTTTAATTTGTTCATTGACTTTAATTAGTCTCCCTTTATGCCTGCAAGCCTTTCTAATTTTTTTTTTCCTAGAAGCTAGAAGACTCATCATGCTCACACAGCTCCACAGACAGGTATTGAATGTTACCAAAGCATTGTGCAGGGTTCCGGTTTCAGAGGTCTTGCTGTCGTGGGCAGACACTTTGCTGCAAGCTATAGGGATTTGCTGATGCATTACCTGCCCACTAACCAGATCCCGGTGGAGACACTGGCTAAATGCACTTTCTTTCAAGTTGTGTGGAGAATATCCAAAAGAAGAGTGTGTGTGTGTATAAAACACTATCTCAAGAGTTGCCAAGTTGGGCTATTGTGATTTTGGCCTCCAAAAGAGGTATGTTTTCAACTCAGTTACCTGTTGGAAAGCCACGTTTTATCTTTTCATTCAGATAAAAACCAAGAACTAAACTAGTTATTTCAGGGGACCCAAAGGTGGACCCACAAATGGTTATAAGTTTTAAAAATTAATTTCATAAGCTTTTGCAAAGTAAAAGCTGTAATCAGCTGAGAGACTGATGCATGTAGTTCTTTAGCTTATACTGACTAGTTACGAGAAGAGCTGTTGTTTAATTTCTTTCCTTGCAATCTCATTGAAGTGCCATGCAGTTTAGTAATTCTGTAATTCCTGTCCATTTTCACATGCACAAAATGAAGGAACCCTGGCTGAAATTCATATTCTATGTCAGATCCTGTGATTCCTTTAGTAACTTTACTAGCCTACTACCTGCATGACAGCTTGTTTTGTTGTACTGAACTGTTGCCTGCTGAACAGGATCTGCAGTGTCTTTACAGAAATGTCTCTTTAGCAGCTTGCAAAATATGTACCATTGTTTCAGATTTTTACTCAGAATGTTCAAAACCAAATCCAAATATTGTCAAATTCTTGATTGTTTCAAATCAGCAGAACTCCAGCTTCTTAAATCACGCAGAATGCCAGGCAGGCTGTAAAGTTTCGCCTTCTCTAAAATTTTGTCTGGAACTTTCTTAAATAGAGATGATGTTCCTTTCTCAGTTTGAATAAAAAGTAATTGTTAGACATTTTCCACCCAGTGAATAATCTTACTTGGGTTGCCTGGTGACAGGGTCATCTGTTCACTCATCACACACAGTATATCAGAGGTCTGCTTCGTACAATATCTGCCACTGCATACAGCCAAAGAATGTATTCCTGGGCCTCATGAGGTCTCCTTATGTTTGTAGATATGCTCTAGAGACACTTTATTTCTCTACTGGGAACAGAGGAGAAGAAACGGCAATCTATCACGGTAATCAAGTAGCCTCCCATGAGCTCCAGAAACCTGGTTTCCTATGCCTTTCTTTCACTTACAGCAGTTTCAGTGGATTTTCTAGTGTCTAATAATAGCTGTGAATTTGCATCATAGTCTCTCTCTCAGTGGGTACTCTGTTTACTGATGTGTTTTTATAAAAGTGGAAGTCAAAAGACCCATTTTTTAAATCTTTCCTCCATGAAAATTGACCAAGATATTTAAAAGTTATTAAATGTCTGACATAACAACAAGTAGTAAATCACATAAGCTTCCACATTTTTTCAGATAACATGCTCAAAATGACAATTGGCTGTGCTATTTGAGGGTGGAGAAGTGGTCAGGAAAAAAGAAAAACAGAAGATACAAAAGCAGTGGGAGGGGGAAATGTAACAGAGGTGAACAACTGAGAATAGAGAACATGAAATTAGGAAAAACAGAGGCATAGGAAGAAGATTGAGAAAACAGAAAACTAGACAAAGAGGAGTAAAAGCGATGGTAAGGGAGTAAATGGATAGAAGAAAGGGCAGTAGTTCATACTTCAGAGAGCATTGTTTTCAGATGCTGTCTTTTCATTGTGCTTATCCTACTAGATGCTACTGGTCCATGGTTATACCCCAACATCTTCTGCAGGTACTGGTGGCCAAAAAGTGTGTAGAGATCACGTTAGTGCATCTTTCTCCTGCCTCTGTGACTTCTTATCCCATGTTCCTCACCCACTGGCTTTCTAGAATAGGAAGTTGGAGAGGCAGCAGCACAAATCTTCTTGGCACGGCCCCTTTTTTCCCAACTCTTCAGGTGCTGTAGAAGCGTGCCTCAGCCATGGACAAGGTTGTGTAAATCTAACATTAATATAAATTTATGGGGTGCTAGGCAAAGCCGTGCTTCTCCTGTGTGGTCTTCTTACAATCATCCGGAACTGAGAGGAGCTTGTGGACCCCAACCTTAGCAATACCTAGCACCTAGTGAAATCAGTGGGAGGCCCAGTGTTTGTCAGACTCTTCTCTGTTCTTTGAAGAATTAGATCCATCCACACACCAAAATCTCAAATAAAATAATGAATCACAGTGGCACTAGAGATATATTTCACTCAGTACCAGGAAATAAAATTAAGTTCTGTTTTTCCCCAATGTGGGAAAAGTGTCAAGATGCAAAGCAAAAATATATGTATTTCTGTATGTTTTCTCTTATTCTTTGTGACCCAGCTGCTGCCTTCGCTCTCATTCCCTAGCTTTTACTGCTCATCACACTTGCCTATAAACAAACAGCTACCTCCCTATAATCAAATGTGGACAAATGGCGGTAGGAGGAAAAATCAAAACAAAATGCCAGTGACTATAAACAGACTTAAATACACATATTTTTGAAACATGCTCATGTAAGATTTATTTAAGTGTAAAGTAACACACATTTTCACTCTTTAAGGAAAATAGTTGTTAGTGCCAACATGGTATTCAAAGAATTATAGAAAGCTCTGCAAAACCTAGTGAGACAACCACTTCTACTGATTGACAGTGACAGTATATTTAAAGAATAGAATTATCTGGTGACTGAAAGCCTTTATTCCTCAATGTCATTTCCGTAAAAAGAGCTATGGATCAAACTCGTTTGCGAAGCTGCATCGTATGTTTCTAAAGCATCTCTGTACCTGCTGGATGAGTATTAGTATATTAAGTTTCAAGTATTACTTAAACCAGTTTTGTATGTTGGGATACTTTAGGGTGGTGTAATTCAAAGACATTAATAAGCTTGTGAATGAAGTGTATTTCTCCTTGTCTATAAGCAGGAAAAATGCAGAAATTAAATTTTTTGTTCCAAGAAGTTTTTAACTGTTCCCTTCCTGACTCTGAGTATCTCAAATGAAGTTGGTGATAAAAATTGTAGGCAGGGAGTACTTTACAGGGTTGGAACTCATGGGAATATTTTTGGCACCGCTGATGTTAATTTAGTCACAACAAATAGCAGGATGTGGATTGGGAACCGATTAGATAAGCTGTAGTAGACATGATTGCTCAGGAAATGACCTAAGTAGACAGAATACCAGCTTGCACTRTGGTGAAAGTTCCTGATGGAATCCAAGGTTTCCCTGGCTCACAGTTCAAGTTCAATGCAATAGACAAATAAAATGAGTAATTCTTTTCAGGTTTAGTGCATAACGGGTTGCTAAAAAATCATGAAGAGGTTGGTGATAGAATTACTTGCTTCTGAGTTCTAATTACTTCCTCCCACTTTTCTCTCTTTTTTCTTGCAGGGTCTCCCTTCAAGCGTATGGCAAAATTTATGAGGGATGTGGGAAATGTAAAATACCACCTGTTTATGTTACTTCTGTGTGTGGAGCTCATGCTATCTTTCAAAATTCTTTTTATCTTTCTCATAAAATTACTTTAAGTGTATTTACTGCTAATAAAATATTTTACCAGGGATATGGCAGTGTTGAAAGGCTTAGATTGATAATCTATTGTGAAATAGTTTTCTTCTTCCCATTTTAATTTTTTTATATTTCTAATTTATTTCTTTATTTATATTAATTTTAAGATGTTTAACACATGACGAGTTTCCCACAATGGCACAGTGCTAAAAACTTACCTATCTTCAGAACCATCTCTACCTAAACTGATAACCAAATACATATTTGTTTACTTTAGCACTGGAAAACCAAGATAGCATGGGTCTTATTTGTTCCGTCAGCGTCTTCTGTGTCATATCTGTTCAGCTCAGTGATTACTGTCAGTATTATCGTGTTTAAAAGAAGAGCTGAAGAGAGAGTGGAAATGCAATTTGTGTTCTGTGCTGCCTCACGTGTCACAAAGAAAACTGGCAGCTTAACGCAGACTCTTTGCTTGGCCTTAGCAGTAGAGCAGAAAGAACACAGCTCTTTTTTTTTTATACTGAGAGTTCCATCCAAATGAATGCATCTTAATGGGGAAGCCATTCACACAGGAGTAGGTGGGGAGGGGAGGGAAACAGGGAAAAACTATGCAGTTGAAGAAAGAAATCTGCATTTGTTCCTGACTGTCTCTTTGAAATTACCACAGAATGCCTTGACCCCTTTTTTCTACCCTACCCACTCAAATATCTATATTAAAAGGGTTAAAGTAGTGCATGGTTAAATGGGATGGAGCAGAGAGAGGAGAAGATGTAGGAATTACTCCAGTAATTTCTGTGGCTCTGGGGAGAAGTATCAAAGAGTCTTGTATCCAGCAGATATTATAACAGAATTTATAACTGAATTTGAAGGACAAAGAACCTCAACTGTGTTTGGAGTTTATACATTATGGAAGAGAATAGCTAACAGGATAAATGTTCCTGCGTTACAAAAAAGTTTCTAGAGTTTAAGACATAAGTCTTTGGGCAAGCTTTTATGGTGGATTGACCCCAGCCAATAGCCAAACACCCACCCAGCCGCTTGCTCACTCTCCTCTCCCGCAGGAAAGTGAGAAAGTGGAAGGCGAGAACACTTGGGGCTTGAGATAACAGTTTAATAGCTGAAGCAAAAGCTGCATGCACAAGCAAAGAAAAATAAGGCATTTATTCACTGTTTCCCATAGGCAGGCAGATTTTTAGCCACTTCCTGAAAAGCAGGGCCTCAGGACACATAATTGTTACTTGGGAAGACAAGTGCCATAACCGTGAATGTCCCTGCTTCCTCCTACTTTCCTTGAGCTTTTATTTCGAAGCATGATGTCAGATAATATGGAATATCTCTTTGGTCAATTTGGATGAGCTGTCCCAGCTGCGTCTCCTCCCAGTTTCTTGCCTACCCCTGGCCTACTTGCTGGGGGCAGAGTGGGAAAAAGAAAAAGCCTTGATACTGTGCATGCATTGTTCAGCAATAACCAAAACATTGGTGTGTTATCAACACTGATTTAGTCATAGATCCAAAACATAGCACGGGCTGCTATGAAGAAAATTAACTCCATCCAAGCCAGAACCAGTACAGCAATTTATAGTCTGAAAAGGACTGAAAGAAATTTAATTCTTCTTTGTAATTTGTGTCTGTGACATCATGTTTATATCATATTAACCATATGTTGGTACCRCCATGCTCTTGTGTTTTGTTGCTATTGGAGGCCACAAAGCCAGTGGGGGCCATCATTATTTTCCTTCTCTTTTCTCCTTGTTTATAATTTGGCTGTTGAAAAACTATCTGTTGTTTCTTTGTTTCCTCACTTTTCTTAGAAACATCTTAGTTAAAATCTAACTACAGATGGACATCTCGGTGGCATGGAGGTATTTCTGCTGTACACCTTGCACGTGTATGGTTTACTTGTAGGCCATCTCTGCAGTGCACACACGGTGGTTTAGAAATATTTGCAGTCCAGCTGCCTCACACGTTCCTGGGGGGCACCAGCATTGAATCTAGCTGAGTCTTACAGTCAGGTGCTAAGGTATTTWCAGAGCTCTTGCAGCTTTTTCACACAAGGGGAAGTTTATGGCATGCTACTTTTTTTGGCAGTTGAAATGAGGAATGCCATATTTATAGCATCATTAAATCACTATTGGCAAAAGATGCATCAGTATCCCTAGCATTTGGTGCCACTGCTAAACTACCTATAGTTCCAAGGAGACTTAAAACACTTTGAACTGTCTTTCCTGGAAGGAATCTGTTGAAGCTCATACTGCAGTTCAGTACCGGCCAGTATTGCAGTCATCTTCCACACCAGGTCTTTAGTTCTCAGTCTCAGGATTCTCCCTACAGCGCAGTATTTGGAAGTCAGTCTGGGAAGCCAAACTGCTTTTGAAGTCTAAGACTATTCAATTCAGCTGTTCTATTATAGCTCAGTAACTCTGAGCCAATATCAACCACATGCAGAAATCAGACACGCTGCAGCACAGCTGAGACAGTGGAATGGGTCAGCAGCAGTCTTCCAGGCAATTTTGATGCCGTGCAGGATAGGCACTAGAGCAAGACAGCAGTGCTGCCTTCACACTGCAGCTCTTGTCATCTCTGTGATATTGGCTGCAGTTCTCAATGCCCAGGTGGTATTTTTCAAAGCGTAGTAGTTTTTTGACCTCGTCGGGATTCTTGGCAAATCTTTATATCTGCTTTGTGGCAGGGAATGGCCAGTTCTGAATGGTGATTCCCAAAGATTGTTAGCACATTCTTACCAATCCCAGTAGTCAGTATTGAAGTACGCAGTGAACAAGACTGACCGAAGTGCCAGTTATTAAAAGCAGATGAGGTTTTGTCCCTCTTTCTTTTGGTTAAGTTAAGTTGATAGACATAAATGCAATAAAAAATATAAAAATAAAAATTAAAATTATTTTCTTCACTATTTCATCTGATCTAATGTAGTGCTTATGACTATAGCTTGAGGCTGTGTTGTTTCCCCTGTTGCCATCTTGGTTCATACATATTTTTTAAAACTGCATATCTATTTGTTAGTTTTTGGGCATTGAAAAGACACAAAAAGTTTGAGTGAACTAGTAGTCCCCAGACAGCCATAAATCTGCGGCTAGATTTTAATTTTCAGTTTTTAAATACATAAATCTGTGTGATTAATGATCTCATAATTTACTTATAAGTAAAAAGAAATTTAAGCTGCATGATGTGTAGCAATCAAATCACTAGTATTGTTATTATGGCAGCTGATGCATATACTGGTGGAAGTCAGAAAGATACAGCAAGCATAATACATGAGTAAATGTAAACATCTTTCTGGTTTAAACTTCCTAATCCCCTGACACTGGAACACAGGGCCATGATGCTACTGATTATCTAATGGCAAAAACTTACATCAGAACACAGAATCTTAGCCTTTTATCTGATTTCCATATTTTGTGCTGTGTTTTGTGGTCTAGCGTACACCCCATCTCTCTGCTTCTGTTTGCCATGTGTAAAATGAGACCAGAGATATTTGCCTTCCTTTGCATGTAATAAGCTTTCTGACCTTCAGATGCAGAATACTTTTTTAAAGCTATTAAATGATACATCTTAGCAGATACTTAAGCCACAAGGGGTCATCATGTGCAGCATAATTCTGCGACTGGTACCGGGTGACAAGTTCTTTGAACTTTATCCAGCAATTTCTTCAGAGTCCATGTCACCTCAATAAGCAAATTAGGATAAAAGCGATAAGCACTAAGATAACTTCTGTAAAAATGTCACAACTAGACATAATGATTCAAAGAAAGAGAGTCTATAATACATTTTGGTAAACTGAGCAATCAGTGAAATTAGTGTATATCTCCTCAAACAGAAGAGGGACTGTGAATGCCTACTTGCTACAACTACTGAATTACTAAGCAGATGGGGAGGCACAGCCAGCTTCTTATCGGTCATGTTTTGGGCAGGGCCCAATAATATTCCTCTTCTCTGAGATTTCCTCCCAAATTGAAACTCCAAAAGACAAATAATAGTTTATTTTAAACCTTGATAGACTTAAATGTGAAAGACCTAATTAGGTATTCAAGATTCAGGCAGCTCTGGGATTTCCCAGAAAGAAACACCCAGGAGACCCTGTGGGAAGAAATTTAGGTAACAGTGCTAAAATTCATCTTGCCTAATTTCAACTTCTGAAAACATTATCTGAGTCTAGATATGCAAGCTCTTTCTATAGTCAATGGAGGGAGGTGGACAATCCTAGAGATACTTAATGCTTTCCATTGTTTGAGAAGCCTGGATGACTAGGCAACTAGGATGACTAGTTGTCAAAGGATAGGTGGTAATAACCAGAATGCAAATGTTGGTAGAGGTGGCTGTAATTGATGYGGAGAGTTCTTGAACATAATAAATTGTTGTATTCAGTACCAGTTCCTATTATTGCAGAATTTATCAATGTTTCCTCTTTTTTATATAAGATATATATGATGGCTTCACTTAAATTTATTTTCAAGATATTTTTCCTCTGTTAAAACCATCTATAATTTCAGTGATGATAATGTGGCCCTTTAAATTAAAAATGTATAGTCTGGTGGTCAGTGTTGTGTGTGTCTTGGACAGACATTAATCCACTGGGTACGTGAGACTTTTTCAGTCCCCAGTGTAAAGAGCTTGTTTCTGTTAGCTCATGCAGACTGATGAATTTAACTTTGGAGTTCCCTGTTCTGATATCAATGCTGGCCGATACAGTAGTCTTCAACATGCCCAGAGGTGAAGCTTCCAGTTACGTTTCACTTTTATTAAAGCACGTTAGATATATGACTTTTTTATTTTCAGTGAGGTAAACAGTAAGCAATTGCTGTCCTCCTGCAATCTTCTTTTTATCCATTTTCCAGCTGAAACAATTTAGCTTCTCTACATGACAAAACTGTGAATCAGTTATTATTTAGTGAGTGTTAATTTTGTCTGCAGTAAGTACCTTAGATTTGTGTAGAATATTTTACAAAATGTATGTTACTGCAAATTCCTTTAAGGATTTCATAAGGGAGAAGCGTCATCACAGACTACATCTCTGTAAGAAATATTTTTAGTCACATGGTAGCTAAGTTTTCCAGAAATGTAGGATTGAAGGAAGCTGACAGGATGCAAGGCTTTGCTTTGCTTGCATTCAGGCAGAGAATTCTTACCAGATAGGTGCTTGATATTCATAGTTTCACTGAAGCGAGTTAAGTCAACAGTTTCAAAATGGTATTTAGAGAGTTTGGTGAAAGATGAGTCAGTGCTTCATGGAGCAGACATCTTCTGACATTGACATCACTTTGTCTGCTGTGCTTCTCACTTTCGCTGGCACTTGTTCTTGATTGATCTCTTGTTCTGTGCCACTTGATTCATCATGGTCAGTGATCCAAGGACATGAAAAATTCATGCCAAGACAACAAATACTTTGTAGTTTATGATATTTCTTTCCCTTTGGATTCAAGCCAATTAATTCCTCCAGAGAGCAGAAAACTTATGGACTATAGCAATTCTGGCATTTCTGTGGAGAGAGCAAGTACAATTGTGTGTCTCCATTCTCTTATGCAGGAATAAAGATAATGTGTTACAGAGCTGAATTATCTAAATAATGACAAAAAGTAATTCGTCTAAGGGAGCGGGTCGCGCAAAGGAATTTATTTCTGCCCTGATGGTAAGTACCACTTAATACTAAATTTCCAGAAAGATGTATAGACCTATACCAACAACAATTTTCTTTTTAAGGAAAATTCCTGTTTTGAGCTACTTATCTTACTTAGATAAATAAATTCTAGCCTGTCTTCATGTCGCTGTACCTTTATTTATTGTGATACCTACTCATCTATATTAAAATTTGATCTTCCACAAGCAGAATGGTTCTGTAATGTGTACTTCTCTCTAAACTTGCAGTTAAGACCCAGTTTTTTCATCAGAGTTTTCAACTAAAAGAACTGGAGTGGTGTTATGACTGTAGATACTTTGGAGATTCTCAAATGAAAACTATACAATCAGCCATTATTTGGTCAAAGAAATGAATATAGAGCTCCCAAGTTGCAGGACAGAGTCTTATCGCCAAGATCACCTTTCTTCTCTCAGAATAGGAGTCCAATTTGCACATCATCAGACCTAGAAATTGTGATATTTGATAAATGCTGTCTGATGCCTTTTATGTTGCCTCCAAAGTGGCATCTGAAACAATCAGAGACAAATGAAGTGAGAACTTTGCATAAGAGACAGATGATATGTAATTTAAACTATCTAGTGGCTGACTACAGTAATTGAGTTGAACAAATTACTTTCCTGAAAACAAGTGGTAGAGTCATCTGGTGCAATATGAGTAAATAGCTGGTGCACATGTGTCAGAGCTGAACATGTGGTGCATAACTGAGGTAAGAGAGCCCAAATCATGCACCTGCTTATTCCTAGACTGTCATTACTTCACCTCTTTGTCCATGCTTCTCTCTGTCTCACAATAATCAGGTTAAACAGATAAAACTCGTCAGATCTTTTCTATTGTGCAAAGAAGAGGCATTTTCTCTCTACATTTAAAAAGCTGTGTCATATTACGATGCTTGTGTCACTGCAATATAGGACAGCTTTTGTCATGTTTTTTTTGCCTCATACTTTTTGCCTCATACTACATCTTTAATGCTTTCTAAGGATTAACATCATCTGCTTATTTTCTTCATGTATATGGTTGTGTAGAACTGCTCATGTTTTTTATTCACAAACACCAAAGTTTCTATAAGTCTTATGAGAGTCATTTATTGGAAAATAATTGATCTTTACATGTGCTTTTCATGTGTTCAGGGAGGAGGAAGCAATGTTCTTAATGTGGCAGCTCTGGAGCTAGCATGAATATATGCAGTTCCATTAGTGACACTATATATCAATTCCAGTCCCAACTGACCAATGCTGTGATTAGCATGAGCAGTATCCCACTAAAATTTCACAGACTTTGACAGACTTGTGCAGGAAGCCATATTTAGTCAAATGTAAATGGATACTTCACCAGGTGGCTAGATTTTCAAAAGCAGAATGATATAATGTCATCCCTGTCACTTTCTTACACATGCTAGCCTCCAAAAAGGAATATCCTTAGCCATACCAGTAAAATGGGTCATATAGATTCAGGTTTCTATACGATGACCTATATTTGAAGGTCTGCCTGTATCTGAAGATACATTTTCTCTATTTGAATTCTCAAAGATAGATCAGTACTGTCAATGAATTTCTTGACTGTGTCTGATCCGCCCCAGGATGTGGTTTGCCCTCTTGGCTGCCAGGGCACACTGCTGACCCATGTTGAGCCTGCTGTCAACCAGCACCCCCAGATCCCTTTCTGCAAGGTTGCTCTCCAGCCACTCCTCTCCCAATTTATACTTGTGTCCAGCACTACTCTGTCCCACGTGCAGAATCTGGCATTTGTTCTTGTTAAATTTCATGCCACTGATGAGTGTCCAATGCTCCAGTCTATCTAGATCCCTTTGTAAGGCCTCTCATCCCTTGAGAGAGTCAACCAAGAGGGATCTTCTTATAGTGACAAGAATTCAGCCTCTATTCCTCCACTAGACCCCATCGTAAAAATAAATAATACAAATTAAATGGATTGAAGTAGCAATTTGCTGAATTTCTTACTCTACAGCAGCTATTGGACCAATCATAGGGATTTGCCTGACTGGTTTTCTATATCTACTCCTGGCCAACCATATCAGACCCTGACATTCAGTGCATAGCCAGAGCTCAGGAAGAAACATGGAAAAGCTGAGGCCTTCTAAAATGGGAGTAGCACTGAGAAAGGTATCAGTATTTCTTCTTGACCCTTGTCACCAGATAAAGCTACTTAGCATGAATGAGACCAGGTATGCGTGCTGTGAAACAGAGTGACTACATGGGTTTCCAGAATGCTCCAGAGAAGAGAAATGAAAGCCACCTAGCCTTTGCGAGCCTCCAGACTCAAAGCAGATGAAGCCCAGTCCAAATCCCATTTAATAGCACATTGATACAGCTACAAAATGTGTGGACAACATTACGGTCAGGAAGGTCCCTTTATGAGATAGAGATTACTACTGTCAAGTCCCTTGAAATGTATAAAAGTAAACTAAAGCCCAGTTTCTGATAAATATTGTACATTTCAAAACTGATGCACAGTTGCTCCAAAAACAGCTCTTTACAAAAATCAATTCAGTGATTGCAAAATGTATAAAAATACACTGTGCACCTGTCTTATCATTATCCACTTGAGAATATCTGGCTTTCAAAGGAAGACAAAAAGAAACAAACTCTGAGAGTAATTCTTTTAAAGTAATGATCTAAAGAATCAATAATATGACACTCCATGTTAAAAAATAAATTGAAAAGGTTACTGTGTTCTTCTGAATATTCTGTGAGTAGCTAGATCAGTCTGACTGAATGTCTGAGAAGATATTTGCTTGATTTTCCTTTCTGTTACATAAACTTGTGGTTAACATGTTGGTCTTCCAAAGCAAGCTGA
Source organism: Phoebastria nigripes (assembly GCA_035582835.1). NCBI lineage: Eukaryota > Metazoa > Chordata > Aves > Procellariiformes > Diomedeidae > Phoebastria > Phoebastria nigripes. The sequence goes on along the minus strand of JAYKAV010002885.1, from coordinate 413,594 downwards.
AGATAGTGACAAGATTTATGTCGACTTCCCTGGGCTGTGAACAAAGATGTAATGCTCATCTTCTCTGTATTTAACTGCACCGAAAGTTTTACTAATCTCTTTGTACGTATAATTACTCTTAATCTTTCCTCAGTTCTCAAGAGTTTTTCCCATACAGTGACAAATATACAGCAGAAATATTACAGGATTTTGCTACTGTCCTTTGTACGCTGACACCAGCTAGGAAATGAGTTTCAGGTTTATGTGAAATTCAGTGATCTTCAAAAGACTCTTTTCCCTTTTCTTTCTTTATGAGTTGTACAAAAATGTTGAAGAATCTCAGCTTGGTATAAGTGCTTGGAAGTAAAAGGAGTAAAATTTGACCAGTTTGAGAATACAACACCACAGCAAAATGACAATTCAGTCACTGAGAATTCATTTTGAAGAGTAACATGATGAAGTCCACTTAATACTTTCAAAAGGATTTAGGTTCAGATTCAGAAGTCTTTCCCTATTTAGAAAAGGGCTGGTCTCTAGGCATATTTTGTGCTGGCTAGAGAAGGGTTTTGGTATTTCTTGAACTGGGCTGTTGTGTCCTTATTCAAAAGCTAATGAATCAGTGGAAAAATCCCTGTAGATTCCAACAGGCTTTGGATATAACATTACTGTGAGACATTATCTTCTATTAGAACTGATATCATATAAGAAAACTGCTTTCGGTCATGAAATGCAAATGTTTTAAATCAGCTGCCACCACTTCAATGTGTAGTTTCTATACTAAAGAATCCACTGTCAGTTCTCTGCAGTTAAGAAGAGATGGTCAAACTGTGGTCTTAGACTTTGTGAGAAGCTGAATCGTTTTTCCTTTCCTTTCTCAAGGTACATAATGGTAGGAGAAAGGGGAACAGAAAATGGAGATATGAGGGTGGGACTGATAGAAAGTTGAAAGTAATAATAGATTAAAAATACAGGAGCTAGTATTTCTTAGTATTCACACAGCAAACAAATCTCTCACTTGTAATACTAAGCGGTAAGGAGGAGGGAGCAATTCCTGCCATGTGTCCATTAGAAACAGAAGATCCTGCTTTTGGTTTTAGGTACAACAATACACAATCCGCTTGAATTAAGCACTTAAGAGACTTCTCTGCACTTAAGAGACTGTCTTGGGGGGAAGAGATGACCTATGTCCAATACTTAAATCAATGGTTATCCTTGTATCTGAATAAAGCCTTGGAGAGCCATCTCTATTCTTAACATAACAAAGAAAAACCAGCAATTACATGGAGAAAAAAAAAAATTAAACAGGGATTTAAAGAAGATTTCAATGGACAAATGGAATTAAACTCTAATATTTGCTCTTTTTTAATCTTTCTAAAGACTAGCTAGCCTCATGTGTTCATAACAGCATTTAAAGAGTTCAGCTACAGAATAGTTTGATGAGCTACTACATTGCCCTGAAAAGGTTATTTAATATTAGGTATTTTTTCTCCTTTGTCTTTATACACAGATTTGTTTAATGGAGAACAGAGATATTTACCAAAGTGCTGGGAAAATGTTTCACCTTAGCAGCATATAAATATAGCAGATCATATATGATAAATCCATGTTAATTCTGATTTTGGCATTCTGCTAATTATCATATAATAATAAAAAGTTAAATCAGAGTGAGTATTAAAAAGAAAAACCTGAATAAAATGCATAGATTACTTAAACAAAACAGACCATTTTCCTGAAAGCTCTGTTCTTCTTTTACATGAACATACTCGTCTAATAACTTGCATTAAAAAGAGGGGGGGAGAGAGGAGACACTGAACAACAATGGCAGTGGTAAGGAGTAGCTCATAACGGATTCAGTCCCTTTTCTATTTAAGTTACATTTACACTTATTTATTTGCAATATTTAATAATTGATCCCTATACTCTTCATTTGTAGGTAAACCAAGTAAGGAGTGAGGAAGAAAGGGACTAATTAATTTACCTAAGGTTTCTGCTGAAAAGAAGTAACTTAACATAGATCTCCTAAGTCCAAGTCTACTCCTCTCTGTATGGGACCATTCTTCAGGAGACAGTTTCAAATGACTAGGTTCTGACATATAAAACATATGAAGTTACAATGTGAATACTTGAAGAATTTGCTCTGTGAGGTACCAGAGTTATCGGGGAATATCAAGACTGTCCTAGCTGAAAAGAATTAAGCTAATGAGATTTTATGCATTTCATTCCCTGAGTGCTGCTTGAATGTTTCTTCAGTGTACACCAAGTGTAAATTGTGCCTCTGTCCCATTTTGAAGTAATGGAGATGCACCCAAATGAAGAATCTCAAGAGACATTTTTCTCAGGCAGAAACAGTACCTACTGTTGGCTCTTCCACTTAAGAGGTCTGATTCAAGTAATTTGAAATCAGCTGAAAGATTCCTTTGATTTCAAGGGACTTTGTAGCTAAGTGGTTAAAAGAGCACTGCTACATTCTTCTTATGAGTGTTCAGAGTTGGTAAAGTATGACTTCTAAAATCCTTCCTAAGCATGTCCTTTGCTGATGTAGTCCTGAGTTTATGAATCACCAAAGGACTCAGACGAGAACAAATTTCAGATCCAGTTACTTCTGAGAAGGTCCAGAAACAGATATGTTTGAACAGATATGTTAAAAGGGAAATTGAATGAAAAAACTTCAGGTATTGGGAATGGATGTTTCTCCAGGCAACTGAGATAGGGTTTGGAAAGTTGAAATTTTGGGCACAACCATTTAAAGTGGCATTCAGGCCTAAATTCTGTGAAAATCAAGGTGATGACTCCTACTTCAGTTTATACTCAATGAGTGCTTTATGGGAATAAACGTGAGCCTTCATGCTCTTTTAGACATATGCTGTATGCTCTGCATATGAATACATGTTCATATACAGCTTGTACATCCTCTGAGAACTAATCATCAGACCAAGAACTCAAACAATCCAACAACTAAAATAAGAAATGATTTATAGTACTTTTTATCCGCTGGTCAATGGAATAAATAAAGGTAATTCCATAGACTTTAATGAATATGGAGCAGATCCTAAATTAGGGAAGGGCTTTGGACAGGGAACCCGTCAGTTAAAATAATGGGATGGTTGAAACCTTCTCTGTTAAATCAGCTCAGCATCTAAACTGAGAAAAAATGCAACTCTGCGTTTAAAGACAGTGATGGTTGTCCGCGTACATATGACAGAGAGCAAAAAGGTACCTACCGTAAGGTACTCAACACAATAAATGGAAATAAAATCAAGCAAGATAAACTTTTGCTTTGCTAGTTGATTATCTCTGTTTTTCAGAGTATTGTATGAAGGAGTATTCGACAGCTGATTTTGACATGAATGCTTTGTCTTTATGTTGCAAGGTAAGGGACACGTTAGCTAATCACTGATACMTTTAATAAGTAATCATTAAAAAAATGGAATCATGTTTCTATAAATAAAATGGTCAGTGATAGCTATTACTGTGCTCTCAGGACCAGCTCATCCTTCTTAAAAATAAATCTCCTCTGTGTGAGCCAGGAGCAATCGTTATTTTCAGCTGATTTCAAGCCTCTGTTGGAGAGAAAACCTCTTTAACACTCCATAGAGAGTTAGCAGAAAAGAAGGCTTTAATTAACAAGCAAACCTACAGCTAAACTGAAACTACATTAATTGACAGTGACCAACCCTGGAAACCAAGGAAGAACAATAGTTTCCTTTCTTATGACTTACTCATACGTTTCTTCCTAGTCAAATATGCCACGGTCGCATTCTTTTCCTTTGATTCAGGTTTATCAGAGATGAAAATGACTCCTGTAAAAATCAAGGATTTGCTAATTGCTTTTCCACAAAGCATTTGTCTTTTTGACAAACATTTTAATAGTGTGGCAGAAGCTCTAGACCATCTCTTGATCAGACCCACTTTAAAACTTAGATTTTTCATTATGGAAGTGAAAACATTTTTTCTTAGTTTTTTAGGAGGCGAGAGGGTGATATTGCACTTTCCGTTTGTTATTTCATCTTCTCATTGATAATTTAGCTTGCTGACAGGAATGTATTAGCTTCTGGCACGGACAACTGGCACAGAGCTCATTAACCTTGTGACTAGTATCTGAGACCTTTTGGCCCAGAGCATAACTGCGGACAGCTGTAAGCTCCTGGTGTTTGAAAGCAGCTTTACAGACTGTGTTGTTCGGTGCTGAAGACTTCAGTGATGTGCCTTCAGTATACAGATCTATTGAAACAGTGCCTGAGCAGCTTCTGTTGTCTTCAGGCGCCTAAATTATTTATGTCTTTTTAATTACACTTTTCTTTTGAAGTGTCCTAACTTTGTATATTGGGGTGAAGGTACACGGCAGTGACTATGTTTAACTGGCAACGCTGAAGTGTTGTTTTTACTTTTCCAGAGTCATTATTTCTCTAACTTTGTTTTCAACTGAACTCCGTATAACTACAAATGAATTATAACAGGAATTATCACAATAATTGCTAAAGGGACACATCTATAAGACTCAAGAACAATGCTTGGGAACTAGACTGCATGGTTTGTAATCAGTTGTCTATAAAATGAGTATGATTATACAATGCTACTGTTTTGAGCAGGATGTTGAACTGGGATTCTTCCCGAGACATCTTCCAAACAGAATGATTATATGATTTTATAATTCTAAATACACCCTGGGTAAGGAAAGCAGGGCCACATATCTAATATACCATGTCCAAAGACTGATAATGAAACTTCAGGAATCTAGTTTGTCCTAGCCAGTGTTTTGTTGCTAGATGATCCTCTATGTCTTCTCTTTGGATATACCTCTTACAGTGAAGATTCTTCACATACATTAGGAAAAAAAAATGCTACTCAGTTACCTTGTGGGAGAGAAAGTAAAATGAATTGTGAAAACTTGTCTGTGGATTTTACAGCTCTCAAGAGAAATGTGCTGCATATCTTCATAGCAGACTTTTAGGAAGGAGCTGGGAAATCTCTTACAATGGTCGTTAAATGATCTTTTAAAACTCACATGTGCACTAAACATTAAATATCTATTTTTTTAAAATAAAATGTAGCTTATACAAGTCAGTCAGTCTTAGCTGACTCATTTTTGGAAGATGTGTACATGGTTGAAATTTCCTGATATTGCAGATGAGTCAAAATCTGTCTGTCTTCAATCATTTAACCTGCCACTCTCATAATCATCAATTTCTTTATATTCCAGAAACTGACCTTTCTTAGGTATCTTACGATGTTTTTAGCTATCTTATAATGTGTATCCTAAAATGGAGGTATCTATCTCACATTTTCAAGTCTTGGCCATCTACAATTCTGCAATTATCCTCAGCTTGTGTAGCTCAGTGGGCCTGAAGATTTTACGTCTTTGATGTTGCATAGCTTGCCTTGTAATGAAAATGGTCATGTAGTTTTTAATAACAAGATCAAAACCTAGAAGGATCAGACAGGAATAATTTTGTAAAATTGTTGTTGTTCTATAGGCTCATGAATCTTTCACACCATTTTCTTCTTTCTGAGATATTCTGAAGGAGCATCACTAACCCAGACTAATAATGTGCTAAAACAGAGACAATCTATAATTATACAGTGAGGCATACCTGAGCAGAAAATGTAAAGTAGATCAGCTTACAGCGAGTAGAGTTCCTCTCCGAGCACAGAAGGAATGTGTTTGTTTTGTTCACTCAGAAGGGGGAAATTCATCCATTCTTCGGGGAGAAGGGAGGGAAGAAATCCCAGCTATGTGCAGCACAGGCATCAGCTCAGCTATTCCTAAGCACAGTGCAGATGCTGCCTGCCCAGTCTAACAGCCAACAACTTTCTTTCTTGTAACCTTTCCCAAACAGATAGCTGATCATCAGGAAACAGTAACCATTGTATATGCTGGCGTGCATTTGGACGGCATAACTCTTATTTCTTAATTTACTTCTTGCACTTCACTGCTTATACTGAGAGAAATCCAGAGTGGCATATTTTCAGCTTGAGCACTTATCCAAGACACATGCCATCTATCTTTGCATGTTCTGAGCTGCTAATACACAGGGAAAATGTTTTCTTATTTTGTCTTTTCATTACTTTGTTTTTCAGTTTTGTCTTCTCCTCAAAGTATAGCACACTATGTTCACTATAATTCAGATAGCCCCGGGATTCAATCACATCGATAGCATACACAATAAAATTCACAGTCAGACAAATGCTGACCCATCAGACATAACATGGTCAATGGTTCTATATATGTCAATCAATCGGATCAATCTGATCGCCTGTAAAATGGTCCTATATATCTTTTTTCCATTGGCTGATGTGCTGCATCATGACAGAGTAATGATGGAAGGCAAAATGAATCAGCATTGGCATATATCATCTTGTATCGCTATTTTAAATATCGAGGATATTCATGAAAAAACTTGCCTTGTTGTTATATATTTTGTCATTTATTTATCACTGATGTTCTTAAAGACAAAGTTGAGATTGGAACATAATTTTCACAATGAGGTTTATGGCCACAAGATCTTGCATGAACTCTGATATATAAGATGGAGACATACCCTGTTCCTGATGTATGAGATAATATCGTTGGCATTAAAAATCTGTAATTTCCTCATTGTTTCCACCTGAAATCCAACTTATTTCTTACTATGCACTCTGTGTTATCGTATTCTTGGGTAGTAAGCTCCTTGAAGAAGAAAGCAGGATTTTTGTTCTTTGTTTTTGAAACTCTAGTCAAAAGTAGTCATCTTACAGATTAGGAGTCATCTTTCTTCTTTCCTGGACAGAAAATGTTATTAATAAAGGAAGATATATAAAGAACACACACATACTCACATACACACAGTCATGAAAGTAACAGGCAGAGAAAAATACTTATCTCACTATACTGTTCATGGAGCCCACCGGAAAGCTATCACTGGTATCTGTATGAACACAATCATATATGTGTCTATTCTGCATATGACCTGATTCATCTACCTCACAGCATTAGAAGATCCCCATATGTTTCTTGAATTGTCAGCAAACACCAGTCCAGCCGTTCCATTGAAATGGTCCATATGAACCATTCCATAAGCTGCCGAATGGTATTGAATAGCTAAATCATCAGATTAGCAGAGATCTGTGTACTCTGGAAGGTATTTCCTACTAATATTAGGCTAACCATCCAAGTTTACTGTCTGATCAAGTGGCCAACAAACCAAAAACATGCCTGGATTGTTCTTTACCTGTGGGTTTCTACATCACGGTCTCTAATATTTCTGAAGAGGTTTTAGTATGAAAATTGTTATATCCATGTGAAATATTAATCTTATAAACACCAACGATATGATTATGTTAGAAAGAAAAACAAAATAGTATGCAGAAATATAATTTTCTTAATTCAGTGAGTTCTTTATTTTGAAATGTGTTTCAGCATTGAAGGGAGCATAAATAAACTGAAGTAGGAAAAGCAATCACTCCGAGGATCATGTACCTATCTTTTATAAATGCTTCAAGAGGCACAGTGCTATCAGATTTGATGGTGCCAAGTATTCTTTCTGAAATTATATCTTGTTACTTAATTCATATGTTACGCTGACTAAAATGGCATAATTTAGTAATGGGAGCTAAGAAAAGATTTGTTATCTACAAAGTAAGTGCACATTAGCTGGAAATGGTGCAGCAAAGGAAAAAAAGAATAATGTTTACCAGAAAGACCTTTTTGAATACCAAATTCACCCTGAAAAGGCTGGATTCTAATTTTTGGTATATATGTTTTCAAATTTTGTCCAGTCCAGTATTTAATGCTTGAAAATAATGACCTTAAAATGAAAAGTCTGTTATGATCCTGTTTTCAGTGATTCAAAACTGTCTTACAAACTTTCTTACGGGTTGAATTCTCCGTGCTTCAGAGCAAACTCTCTAAAACACTTAAACACACAGTCAACTATAAGTGGATGTCTAAATCCTACTGAAAACAGTTTCTTAAATACATGCTTGAATAATCAAATTCTTTAGCAGTTTTGCTGAATAATCTCTATAGCAAAGACTCTGCAGGATTAGGCCTTGCCAAGATCCAGAATTGCTCTATAATTCAGCCAATTTTAAATTTGTACCACAGGTTTATTCCAATGTTGCTTAGGTCTGATGTCTGGAGGACAAATCATTTAATTCTTTCTGTGAGAATGTGGCAGAAAATCACCTAAAATGTATTTTTTTTTTAAAGTTTCAGTTTTGTGTTGGCAGCTTTTAACTCATTTGCTCCACCAATGTTCTTTTCAGTTTTAACTCTTTTTGTCCTTTCCAGCTTAAACAACTCCATCAGTACTGGCAATATTTTTATCTCTGTTTTGCAGCAAATAATGTGATAGAAATAAAAGGAACTATTTGTTGCCTCATTAAACTCCTGTTAACACTATAGCCTCCATCATAGTATAGGAACCTGATAATTCTTCTAAATTCATATTGGTGGTGCATATATATAGATTTTGTTTCTCCTTTTCTAATTCCCTCTGACAAGAAAAAGCCTCTCTAAAGCTAAATATCTACATTATGTTTATAAGAAATTGTAACCAGGACAGGACTTCTGTAATCAGCCTACAGTGTGGAAATCAGTCATTCTAGTTCTTGCAGGTTCGTCTGAACCTTTAGTCCCAGGGAATTTATCTGTCCTTTCCTCCACTTAATATCACTGTTTTTATCATAGCTGTTGCTGATTATTTTGCATTGGAGTAATTCCTAGGGAAGATTAGGGCTGTGTTGTGCAAGGAACTCTGTCTGCAAAAAAAATCAAATAAATATTACCTAAATAATAGACAAGGTATAACAAGCAGATGAAGGAGGAAAAAAGTCAACAAGGAGACTCTAAGGGTAAGCATAATAAGCAGTGGTGATACTCCAGCAGCCATTTAGCTGTTGCTTTCAGATAATGTCTTAGGCTGATGTTATGGGAATACTTAAAATGTTAAGAATTGAAAGGAACAGGATATGTGGCTCTCTGCACAGGTTTTTACCCATGTGGAATTCACTTAACTTTAAACATGTAAAATGTAGCTGTTTACAACTAGTCTAATCTAATAGTCTTTACACCCAATGGAGAGAGTAGGAATTCCAGGATATGATCCAGCAGACCTGTCTTATCACCTGTTCAGTGAAACCAAGTGGTATCATATATAAGAATTGCCTGTTTCACTTGAGTTTATGTGGAGTCCATGTGGCAAACCTTGAGTGATGTCTAGGATTAGTCAACTAAATCCCCTCCCTCTTGTATCACAGCTGGGAGAAGCCCAGAAAGCAGTGGTCAGAAATGCAGCATCTCCTTATGCAGCAAGATTTCTACTCTTCGATACGTTGCCTCAATAAGCACACATGACTTAAGTGTGCCCAAGACTCAGCCTGAGGAGTTGGTACTGAATTCAAACAAAAGTGACTCAAAAGAGTCACAGTCAGGAAACTGAAACACGGAGGTAAGGGAAATGCACTAAATCTTTGCTGGCTTTGCTAGGAGAACCTAACTACAGAAAAATGTCCAACAGATATTGAAAACATAAAGGGACAATTACAGCTCCTGTGCGGTAAGTTCCCATACAAGCATTCTTTAGTAATAAGTTTCATTTACATTTTTCCTTAAGAGGAGAAAACTGTCCAATGTCTATAACTTACTCCTCCTTTAAAAGGAAAGGCAGCACTTTTGGTTTGTGTTGTTTTGTTGCAGATTGGCAGCATCCTACTGTTGAAATATGACTTCAGCCTTGTTTTTACATGGTAATCTAACTATGGCATCTTCTATTTTGTGACATATACAAAGATTATCATTAATTATTTTTCCTTATATGTTACTGCAGCAGTATTTCATAGACATTCACACTCATTCTGGATTCATTAAAAGCAGAAAATAAGTATATTCAGTAACAAGGAGTTTGTAGCTATCATCTCCAGCACTAATGTTTATTTGTCAAGCGAGCAGTATGAGAAAATGAACAGGAACCAAACTGGATATTATATTCTAAAAAGCATACAACAAAAGTTTACGGCTAGTATATCCTCTCCCAGGTAATGTTTTGATAAGCTGCTGTATATGGCAAATCAGAAAGTTTTCTTTGTCTCTTCTAGGTTTGAGAAAATCTCTTCTGCCCATCAGTCTTGTATTATAAACTCATGAGAGATTGCCAAAATGTTTCCTAAAAAAAAAAAGAAGTTGTTGATGAATAAACCACAAAAATGATCAGGGGGATGGAACACCTCTCCTATGAAGAAAGGCTGAGAGAGTTGGAGTTCTTCAGCCTGGAGAAGAGAAGGCTCCAGGGAGACCTTACTGCGGCCTTTCAATGCTTAAAGGGGGCTTATAAGAAAGATGGAGAGAGACTTTTTACCAGGGCCTGTAGTGAGAGGCAAGGAGTAACAGTTTTAAACTGAAAGGGTAGATTTAGATTAGATCTCAGGAAGAAATTTTTTTATGATGAGGGTGGTGAGACACTGGAACAGGTTGCCCAGAGAAGTCATGGATGTCCCATCCCTGGAAGTGTTCAGGGTCAGGTTGGATGGGTCTTTGAGCAACCTGATCTAGAGAAAGATGTCCCTGCTCATGGCGGGGGGATTGGAGTAGGTGATCTGTAAAGGTCCCTTCCAACCCAAACCATTCTATGATGCTATGATTCTATGAAACTTAATGGTACACAAACTGTGAAATCACTGCACATCTATCATTTTTTATAACAGTTACTACCTTGACACAACACTCCAAGAAAATAAATCATGTTGACTTAGAAAGCCTGTATTATTAACTAGTAACAAGGTACTCTGGCAAGTTCTGTAATTTCAGACTGCAAAAATGTACCTTATTCTTTAGTTGCTGATGTATATAGCTATGTTGATATGACTGTAATGACCATTAAAACAAGACAGAATTAGAGACAACCTACCTGCACTGGGGCTGGGGCTGAAATATATGTGGTACACCACTGTTTCAAGGCTAGTAAAGTGCTAAAAATATGTCTGGTTGAAAATGTAGTTATCTTGAGGGGTTTTTTTCATTTGTTTCATGAAGGACTCATGAAGTATGACTTCAAAGCATCTCTTAAATGAACAAATGGCAGCCTGTGGACTATGCAGAGGGTATGTTGTGTCAGTGGATGGTATTTTAACTCCAGATTTGCTTTCTCATGTATTGCATGAAATTTGGGGTTTAATCCATATGTTCTACCCAAAATTACACAACTCTCTGGGAAATGTGTAAATATTCCAAGTACAAGAAGCTTGATGTTGATCTAGTTCACCGTATTTTCATTATCCTGCAAGTTATATATTCTACTTTACAGTAATCAACACATTTCCCATATAAATACTGCTATAGGTTAAAATGTAAATTTTATGCTTTCCCAGTTGATCAGATAAAGTAACATGTTTCAATTTCATTTATCATAAAATGCAACTTCACATTTTTCATTTTTCCTAATATTTTTCCTAAAATCATATCTGTTTTTATTAGGAAATGTAATAAGTAGATTAAACTGATTGCACGTGAGATGCACGCTGCCTTTTTAAGAGAAAAAGTTTGTGTTATGTAAACTACAATGGACTTAACTGTGGTTGCTTTTAGTGTACAATTTGTGTATGTTCTACAGAATCCTAAAGGAAGACTTTTTTGTTTACCTATGGTGTCTCATAAAGTGTATTTTAATATTCCCTTTAGGCACACAATATGGATTTTTGTAGTAGTACTGGAGTTGAAGAAAGACAAGTTTTGATTTTTTAGTTGTACACTAATGGACTCTCATTCTGCCCACTTGAGCTAACCTGAATACCACAGGTTACGCTAGCTTTTCAATAGCTAGTGGTTCAGATGGGGCGTTATGGCAGTGCAGTATGTAGCTCTGGAATATAAATGTATACATGCGCACGCATGTGTGTGTGTGTACATGTGTATCTGTATGTACAAATGTATGCATGAATATGTATATAATGCAAACATATGAAAGGTTGAAAATCTAAAGAATTAAAAGATAGCACAAGACCATGCTAAATATGTTAAATCCACCATGTAGTTCCTATGCCAAGATTGACATGCCATAGAGTGTTGTCAACTCCAGAGCAAAAAGAAATGTGTAAGTACCTGTATCTGTATGTGCAAGTAGAACTACATACATACATAGATATATACATTCATACATATGTATATGTATTTGTGTGTCCAATTACCATTTGGACCATATGCTCTTTTCAGAGCTACTTTTAAAAAGGGACCAGAGCATAGAATTAAATTGTCATTTATGATAAGCACCGTTTTTCACTCTGTGGTTAACATTTCTGTATGCAATGCAAAACTGGGCAGGTAGAAGTACGATTTATTGTTGGATGATGCCACTAGCTACTTATTCAGTATTCATCACTTTAGATTTTTACAGCATCCAGTGCAAATTCAACCATATGATTAATGCTAAAGAAGAACTTCAGATAACAAATGGAATGCTTAGCTTTGTCTACATTTCTCAGATATATAGAAAGGATAGACCCAGGATAAACAGCGCTTCTTCTCTATGAGTTACTAATATGTAATGTTCCATTCACATAGTTATTTTAACAATAGTTAAAATAAGTGACATTTCTTCATTTGATACCAGGAGAAACTCAGACCCTCGTCACCATAAAGTTCCATGACAACTTCTAGGAAGTGCGGAACTGTGGTAAGGGGTAAGAAATCAGAGCTGTTGGCTGCTAATAGTCTTCCTCACGTGTCTAGACGTTTATTTCATGTTGCTTGAGCATTACATTGGTAAAATTGGAATAAAAATAACTCTTCTGAAGAATTGTAAGATAGTGTTTATTCCTAGGTAAGTGGTTGAAATTCAGCTCCTTGCAGGTGTCCAGGACACAGTTCATTTGTGACTTCTTTGAGGCATTAAAGAAGACTTAAGTAATGCTCGCACAAGAGAATGTTGTTGAACTGAAGGGGAAGTGTGTTGAGATTGTTGAATAAAATGAGTTACAAAATTTTGAATTAATTTGGTCCATAGAAGAAGCTTGAATAGAATTTTGAGCAATTAGTTTGGGTTAAGGTGAGGATTAGTGTAGGAGACACAAAAGGTTAGCATTTCTTCATTGTTTTTGTAACCCATGGGTCAGTGCACTTTCAGCATAGGTCTCTTATAATGAGAGACATGAAGTTTATTAGTTGAGCTCGGTCTGTAAATTGTCTCTTCCCAGAAATGGTCCAGCCATTGGTGCTGCGCCAGATGGTGATTCTCAGTTATTGGCAGTGTTCTGAGCTTCAGGGGCTTGCTGTAATGTTTGTTGTGCTCAGAGGACTCATGCAACTAAATTTTAAATATTGGGTGTAAGCCGCTGCATCTATTCTAAAGGAGAGGTTATCTGTTGCAGATTCTTCAATCAAAACCTGGTAGTTGGAGGCAACTATGACATTTAGGATACTCATTCTTCTTAACTTAGGAACAAACATGTGCCTCTCAAGCATGTGCACCCAAGCTGCTGAAATGAATACTCACTTTAGGGCTGTGTAAATGATCACTTTAAATTGATCTGTTGACTTCAGTGAACAGCAGATAGAGACCAGAACATAGAAACCAAAGTTGAAAGTCATTCAGCTCTAGGACTGAACACAGATGTCTGTATAAAGGCAAAGGCTAGTATTGCAGAGTCTCTCCCTAGTATAAACATGAATTTCAGAGTGACCATAAATATTAAAAAAAAGACCTCATAGAGTTGAACCAACTCATCCACTGAAATAAGGCCTGAATGTTTGCATTTGTATGTAATAGATTCTTAATGCCACACTTCATCATAATGTCTTTGAACTTTTGATTGTTTTATGCAACCAGACCTCAAAAATCATCTGAGATTTCCCCCTTACTAAATCAAATGTCAGCTTCAAACTGCTATGCTCTACGTATTAGACTGGACTGCATACATGGTTTGGTTAATTTTGCTGTTATTTATAGCTGGTAAATTTGACTTAAGCTGTAATTTAAAGAACAGGTAGGGTGGCAGCAGAGATCCATCCATCTAGATAAATCCCCAGCTGTAGCTTGGAATACAATTGCTTCAGCGTCCCAGTGACCTATGAGTATTTAGTAAAGAGTTTAGCCAGATCCTCCCCAGCTCCCCAGAATTCAGGAGTTTTATCATTAACACCAAGAAGTGCAGAATCAGACTCTCTCTTTGGCAGAAATAACTCCAAAATTCCCAACAGTTATTGTCTACCCTGCTGTTGGAAACATGCCTTTGCTTGCTGCCCCTAAATGATTTTTTATCTGACTAATAGCAGCTTCAGCGTTTTAGAAAAAATTACTGTGGATGATAACAAGAAAGCATGTAGGTCTATTAGGAAGGAAAATCCTGGAGGTAAAGGTGACAGCTTTACGACACTAGCCCTTGCCTTATTTGCAGTAACTCATTTTGTATATAGTGTTTCATATTGGTGAAGCCAAGGGCTAGAGCTGTTGTTATTTACATCAACCCATAAGGGGGATGGTAGTATCCAAGAGGACAGAAAATAGGTCTGTTGATTAGAACAGTAAATTAAGGGAAGACAGAAAGACAGAGAAGAATAACTGGGTTCCATAGACATGCATAAACATTTCATGTTGTTTGCTACTTGTTACTTGGTTTCCCTATAAACTCTGCTCCAGAAGTCTTTAAACTAATAATAAAGCTTTCCTCCTCATCCTGCTCCCTGGGTTATTTATCCCTCTTTGGTTAGTCAGACCTTCTGTTTGTCTGACCTCTGTTACGGTAACAAAAAAAAAGTTGTTTTGTTCAGAGTCCTCAAACTGCCAAGATGGCAAAACTATCCTCCATGCAGCTGTGCAAACGTTTGTTTTTGACATAGGTGAAAAGGAACCCTATATTTGGGGAGGTACATTTGTCTTTTCCTTATACCATACTGGATTTAGCTCTTCAACTTATGCCCTGAAGGACCAGGGTCCTCCATGCACCAATTCAGCGACCATCATATAGCAGTCTTCCTGAGATGTAAATTCTCATCTTGACTGGGGATTTTACAAAATTCTGTTTTGTTTCATGATATATTTTGTCCAGTTTCTTCCAGCTACAATAAAATAAGTAAAAAACCTGACAGTTTTAGTTGTGCCACCATATTAACCATTTATCAAGATGATATACAAGGCTGGTAGTATATTTCAATATTTAGTTTCTTTAAAAGTTTAGCTTCTCTAAATAGAAATATATTGAATATATAAATATTTTAAAATACAGAAGTTTATTAAATAGACTTTACTTTTTAGTTTCTAAATATACAGTTTTTATAACAGTTTCTCTAAATATCTTACTCTATCAAGAATAGTTTCTGGTTTGATTTGATTTGATTTTCAACAGTGTATATTTTTGTTAAGATGTCCCTGCCCATGGCAGGAGGGTTGGACTAGATGACCTTTAAAGGTCCCTTCCAACCCAAACTATTCTATGATTCTATGATTCTGTGATTCAAAATTATAATAACAGAACCCACTGAGGATTGCTGAATTTTGCAAATTAGCAGATTATACCCAATTTTGACGATTCACGTAAGCTTAGCTTTATCTTTAAATATACAAAGAACCTCATTGCCTTTAAAGTAAAGCAAGTGCTCCAGTTTTGACTTCAAAAGCATATATGATTAGAGGTAGCAATGAACATGCATTATAAAATATACACATTTTGATATACATATACAGATGATAACTAGAATTTTGTTTAATTCACTTCTACTATGTCCTATTTTTTCCTTATTTCTGCTTTCTTGAATTTTTCTGTCTGTTTTCCAGACATCTTTGTCAACTTCAAAAGTTTTAAGATCTTAAATGAACTTATTGTTCAAATGTTGTATCAGAGTAAGGAGAAATCTGTTACCAAATTCTTCTGAAAAGGGAAAGCTATTGAATAGAAAATCAGATAAGTTCACATGCACACCCACTGGCCTTAGTGCAGTCAGGATTTCATCCATCATAATGTCCATAAACACAAATGCAGACCAGCTGTTTGAAATAAAAAATACAATATGGCTTTTTCTGTAAAATTTAGTTTTCATATAGCTCTTTCGATAGTACAACACAAAACTCAGGCTGCAAAGAGCAACAGTATCACTATGTCCGTTTTACACTTGAGAAAAATACAGCCTACAGAGTAGAACTGATAAACCTAGAGTCACTCATAAGACCAGTAGCCTCCTCAGCTCTTACCTGATGAAGCATCTAACAGATTAGATCACTCTGATGAGAAACTGGAAGGTGAAGTCATTTTGTAGGTGTCTTTTACTTCCCACCCACCCCAGCAAATATTGGCCTTTATATCAAAAAAATATTCCCTTACTCTTAGAAAACTTCTGAGAAAAAGTGTGATCTATTGAGTAAAAAAACCTAGCTGAGAACCAAGGCCTCCTGAATGCCATTAACAGCTCTTGCTCTGGTTTGGTCATTAAGTGAAATCAGCCAATTTGCTGTTGCCAGCAAATAATTTTAACATGACATACGTACTCTATATTTGCTTGGGTTTGACCTATGCACAGATTTGAAGATCCTGTACAATTGTAACTCTTTTTTGTCTTAGCTGAATGTGTCTGTCATCATAGCCTAATACAGAACTAACCTCATGGAGGATAGACAGTTGGGCCAAAGAACTTCCAGATGCATCTATAGCTCAGATGTGAAATTTGAGTGCAACACTTTGGGTCAGATGTGATCGCTAGTTAAGGAAGTGTCTAAATCACTGAATACTAGCAGTAGAAAAGTAGGTACTGGGAAAGATCACTTTATACCTGCTGAATTTTTTATACTCTCCTGCCTACCTACTGCTGGAGATAAGGTGCTGCACTAGACAGACCTTTGGACTGAACCCAGAGAGAAGCTTTTATGAATGTATTTGAGATGTAGTTGGATGGCAATGTTCAAAAAGGATTTTAAAACCTATAACAAAAGATGTCATTATATTTAGACTTTGCACTGTCTTTCCACAGTTCGTTCAAATTTTGGATCCTTTCAATAACACAGCTTCCTAGAGATAGCTGTGTTCTAGACCTGAGTGTTCATAAAATTTTCTTTCTTTGCAAGAAAAGATGTTTCTCAGTTAAAAATAATAATGAAGATCATTAGTTGATTCATTTTTTTTTACTAAAAACTACAAAAAGAAGGTTGTGCTTTGTAGGTATTTCTTCTATTTTTTTCCATTTAGAAAATCATCAAAATTTTGAGGTATGAAAATTATATGAAAAAAAGCAAAATATAATTTTGCTGTGCACCAAAGCAAAATTATAGGTAGCGAATGTATTCACTTATACAATGTAAAGGCAAATAACTGCAGTCATACATTGATATCAGAGAAATTCCCATCCCAATAATGTCAAAGAAAGGTTTGTCACTCATTTCAGAGGAGTCACAATTTCACCCATTATAATTTCTTTTGAAAGATATTTAATTACGCCTACTCAAGAACATTGTGGAAAGAGCATTGTGGAAGTAAAAATTTAATGAAATACCTACTAATATCAATGGAAAAGCTCCCATTGATTTCTGTGGGTCTTGGTTCATGTCCTTCAAAACCTTTATGGAAGGATCTCTCAAAGGAAAATGTCCCAAGCCCTATCATGCATGCCATCTAAAACTGAAGTAAAAACTGTACTGAAAGAAATACTACAGATGAAAAAAATATTTTCACAAGAAAATGGACAGGGATTTATCACTCTGCAGCAAACTTATATCCTCTGAATCAGGAGCAGACAGAAATGCATAAAGCACATTGTACAGTGGGTTGGACTTGGACAGATACTAGCATTAAAATGGTGTTTAGGGTTACGGATGTAATGAGCTTATGTAACGGATGTTATAGAACAGGCTTAACATTTAGAACTTTTTTGCTTACTTCATTTTGATTGCCTCCTTTTATTTTCCAGTTATAAATACTTGCCATTGAGCCAAAGACTTTGCTGACTAAAACACTGATGACAGATGAGTCATTCTGTCACATCTATATCACTGCAAGTACCTTCAAAAAAACCCTGATTCTTCTCTTTTCTGGTAACTGAGCTGACTCATTTCTGAATCAGCATAGCACAATGTCATCACGCTGTTGGGTTATGGGGTACTTCAATACCATCTTCTTCACTGAGCGCCTAAAAGTCCTCCCAAATCCTTTTTAGCATACATGGGGAAACATTTCCAGTTGTTATAACCTAAAGCTGTGTGTTGCTTTGTGTTTTAGGTAGTCATAAGCTTATCAAGGTCTTGAAAAAGTTCCTCTACTGTTTCTCAGTCAGCTCCCAAATCCTTATCTTCTGGGAACTGAGTTACAATGCCACTGCACCACCAAGACAAAATTTCAGTGTTATAATTACTGCAGGGATTGGGAAAACATAAATCCCAGTCCTGTGATGGAGCAGATGAAGTACAGCTCCTAACCCTGGGGCAAAATTATTTTTGTTAAGATCTGATTATGGAACAACTTTCTAGAGTAACTAGGAAAATCCAGCAATGGCTAAATATATCCATGTCTTTTATGGCCTTTTATGAACAAGAAGATAATTTTGGTTTTAAGGATTTTTTTCACAGTTCAAAGAACTGTTTTTACTCATCAGTCCCATCCCAATATATTGTGTTCCCAATTAAGCTTCAGAAATCCTGAGAAGAATTTTGCCTCTAATATGAGGGAAGTTTTTGAGACTCCTTTAAGTCCAGTCTGCGGTGTTTGTTTGCTTGTTTGGGGAGCACGGGGGAGTTTTGGGGTTTTTTTTTTTGTTTTGTTTCATTTTGTTTTACCTGCTGCTGGTTTTGCATGGAAAGGTCTAGGGTCACCAACTATGGCTTCTGTCACCCATCAAGCTAAGTTGACACATAGCACCATAAACCCCTGAGACAGCTAGGTTCACACCAGAATAAATGACAAGTGCATCAAGGGCAGAAAGCACATTATGAAATACATGAAAGTAAGTTTACCCCAGAAGGATGAAAGACTGACACTCAACCTATTCTAGGGGCCTAAGTATTCTGAAGCTCCTTCCTGGGTCATGAGCCATCCGCTTCCAGCTGCAGGAAAAAAACATTGTAAACTCCTTCCACGTTGCTAGTATTGATAGCTTTAACATTTCTTATTCAGACTGAGGGTACAAACTTGAATAAGCTAATGTAGATTTTCTCTGTGAAAATACAATCAGCCCTCTAGAACTTTTGTATGTGTTTTGTAGCATTCTGACCTTTTCAGTGTCACGCTAATGCTATAATAAATCACCTCTTTTAGTGCCTGAAGTGCTACCTTTCACCCCCAAACATGTCTTACAACTGTGCCCGCTGTCAATATATCATCATAATGTAGCGTGTACATATGTCAAGCAATATGAATGCGCTTTTGGCAGATGTAAACTTCCAGTTGGGTTTGTACTGTGAGAGGGGGAAGAGAATGAGAGGAAATGTAGCTATTCTACTTTATCGTCCTTGTACTTTGTAGTCTCTTCATCTCCACTGTACTAGTAACTCATATTTGTTGTGTAAGGTGTTTGATCTCATGCCTCCTGTCTCCTTTTATCCAGATAACTTCACGTTGAAGGGGTTGGTTAAGTCTGTTCTTAAAAATGTAATGGTTTTACTAATTTGATTTTAGATGAACAGTTAAGTAACGCATTCACAGCCAGATCTTATGCAGCCATCCTGTAAATCTCAGAGCACTCTCTCCATATTGCTGTTGCCTTGGTTTTTTTGCAGGTGTGGAAACTGAGGCAAAAAAGATGGTGGTGGTAATCAAAGGATAAAGAGCTGATAGCAGAGCCAAAAGCTAGAAACTCCTCTCCCCAGATTCACATGATCACACAAGCCTTCTTCAGTAGTCTTACAGTGGTTATTAAGTCTTTGTAAAGTAAAAGTAACAGAAATCCTAGGGCCAGTACTGTCCTCTGAGATAGCTCATTACTTCCTATTGTTTTGTTTCCAAAGTACATGTTGTTTTCTAGATCTAGAAGCTCTCTTCTTCCCAGTCAACTCAGCGTCTGAAGCATCTAGGTGTTTAGTTACTATATTCCTTTCCATGCCCTTAAAATATTAAAGCCAATGTTTAGAACTGGAGGATGTCTATTCCAGGGTGTCTAAAATTTGCAGCAGTCAGATCCTAACAGCTGAATGTTTAGGGCTTCTCGGGTGTCTCGCCTCTGAGCAGTATCGAGAATCCTCTGTGAAATACATACATCAGCTGTCAACAGGAAGAGTCTGGTGTCTCACAGAGGCATTAGAAAGGCAGCACTCATGGCTGGGAGCCACCTAAAGTCAGCACACAAAACCTGCAGCCCTTTAGAGTCTGCCAGTGCAAACCAATAGCTTTTCTCTTGCCTGCATTTATGATATTGCAGCTGAAATGCATATTTTAATACTGCAAGAGTCTTGAATAAGAGTGATAAATCTAGGAGTTGATTTACAATGGAAAAGGATTGCCCCAGAACTTGAGTCTTATTTCAACAATTTCTTTTCAATATTGTTACCTTTGTGATTTTCATTTCCACCGCATAACCATGTTCTAAGTGGTGCTGGTAGCAAAACAGAACTACTTCTTCCCCATCCAGAAGACCTTGTTATCCTCAATTCCAGGCTTTCTCAACTGTTTGATTTGCTTTTTGGGTAACAGTTCACAATTATCAGACTTTTTGATTTGTGTGTGTGCATGTATGTATGCAGAGGAGAGTAAACAACTGAAGAGCCTCACCAACGGAAGAGCCTCACCCTTCCCTAATCTTAAGGAAATTCTTCTAATACAGTAGAAAAGACATTAAGAACTCACATTGGTATACGTGATAATGTGTCAGATTTGACTTCATTGTGAAGTGTTGTCTAATCAGTTGAGAGAGAAACATCTCTGAGATCTGACAAGGAAAATATGTTCAGTTCAAAGTCATGTCTGTAGTGAAGAACACTTTTAAACTCATATAATGCAAATTATGTGATATTTATCTCCACTGAGATAAATAACTCCACTGCGATAAATATAAATTCAAGTATATGAGTAGGAAATAAATTGTTGAGGACAGCATTCTGGGAATAATCAAATGTATTTGATGAATTCAAATTTTTATTGGGATTTTAGCAATGTCCTGGTGTCAGTTTTCTGGCTTTAGATCTGTCTTCAGAAATCCTTCCTTCTTTCTTAGTCTATTTCCTTTAAATATGATTTGAATACCATTGTTAATATGATTTGAATACCATTGCTATCACTGGAAAAACTGTGTCAGATGTTAAAAGAGTGATCAGAGAATTTCTGAGCAAAATACAGTATTTTAAGTTTTGTTTACATTTTGCATTGAAAGAGAAAGCCAGCATATTAAGCTACTTTAGTAAATCGAAATTTTGAAAACGATCATGAAAGTGATGAAAAATTATCTATAAATCATATGATTTATAGCAGAAGTGTAAATATAGGTAATACGCTATGAAATATTTAACAGTAAAATTAATAAATCAGTTCTGTACTTTGAATAATTTTGATACCATCAGTCCAAAGCAGTAAATTTACCATTATTTGGTTTAGTTTCCTCTCCTGAATTTCATCCAAGTCAATTTTCTCTCCATAAAGTATTTTCATTTCAATGAAAGTTCATTCAGCAGCAGGAAACAAGTTCATCATTCTAATCATCAACACCTTTAAAAAACAGATCTGAATTTTTGAGAGAGACGCAGGTTATTGTTCAGATCAGCAAGGACAGATAAACACCTAAACCCTGTTAAGTTAAAGGGAATTGGGTACTAACAATATCTGCAAACCTGGATGTTATCCTCTACAAGACTTTAACTGATATATTGAGAAACACTAGCATTGGTAAGAAAAAAAAAGAAAAGCTAGGCTGTGTTTTAACCCCGAATAAGACTTCTGTGAGGGGTTAAATGGAACAGTTGTATCTTCCTCTTTGATGTGTCATCAATTTTCCAGACCATAGGTTTGAGGTACAGAAAAGTTGGTACCACATTACAGAACAGCAACTATTCTCCCACTCGCAAGAAAATACAGCTGCTGTCACTGCCAATTCATCGCTGTTTGATATATGGGGTATAATTTCATATGGAAGGTATCACAGGAGCTAACCACTAGTTTATGTTAGGAAACCTGCAAACAATGTTAATTTACCACTACCTGAAACAGCAGTAACCCAAGTCAGAGCATCTCAAGTTATCATTACATGGAAACATGTCAGCAGTTAAAAAAAGGGAGAGAAATAAATGTGGTTGCTGAGAGGTTTCTTTTCATGGAATGGCATGGCTTTATCCTGTCTTGAAAGTCTTTTTCACAGCGAGCTAATCATACCTGAGACTGGTATCTGCAAGCCAGGGCCCGCTTGTATAAAGAACTACCCTATATTTTTCTCGTTTGCTGTACTTTCTTTGTAAAATTGGGAGATTTATCCATTGACTTTAATTGAAACGTGTCTATTTGTAATGATTCAAGATCGGCTCTATTGTTCTCTGAAATAATATGTGAAAATTGAGTCTTTCTAGCTTTATTCAATGTATTCTGTTTTAAAAATCACATTATACTGGAGTCTGGTTTAAAATGTTTTTATGTCATTACATTTTGGATTGCTCACTAATGGAAACCTTAAGTTACCATTGGATTTTCTAGCTGAAGTACAGTAGAAGACACATTAAGTTTTCTCACTGATTTTAACTTGATGGAAGAAACACCGTGGGAAAATGCGCTAATAGCAGCATTTACCAGAAGTAATTTCTGTTTATTAATGTATCTTGTCAAGTCGCATAAGCTAAGCAGGATAGGGAATGTTCAGTGTTTTTGTGGGAGACCTTTCTGGTAGGGGTCAGGAACATACTACGGAGGAAATGGTGCATAAGTGGTAGCAATCTACCTTGGCATTATCGTTAATTTGTATCACATTATGATGATGTCTCTTATATGCGGAATAAATACAACTCTCATCTGCTTCCCTGTTTCCTTAAACACTGAATGGAATTTTTAACATGGATTTTACAATGCAGTGCCTTCTGCCTTCTTATATTGCACCAGAACTGAGTCGGGATGTAGATATTAATGTTAGTCAGAAGTTTTTAGTACAGCCATTTTTCACTAGAATGTGCTGATTCAGAAGACATGGAACTTTTCTGCAGTGAGAGCACTTTTGCGGAAGGTTTCCTGAAAGTTTCTCAAGTCCACGATTAATTTTTGCACAATTTCTCTTTTTGTTCTTCACTGACTGCTGAAAAGCTGTAACCAGGAGCTAGTGTATGTCTTTGTTCCACCGATCACACTTTGAAGAGAAATAGTGAGACCTCATGTCTTTACACCTAATGCTTTGAGAAAGAGCAGCTTGAGAAATACTCTGAGATTAGTGATTTTTATTTATTCCTTCAAGGTGGGACCCCAAACAAAATAAAGATCTTTTCTTTCAGAGGGAGTGATTCTCCTCATCTGCTTCCTAATTCTTTGCTTTTACCCTGGGGGCACATATTGCCACAATGTACAGATTTCTGCATCAAGTCCTTTGTTTCCTTCTGATGCAAGAGGAGAAATTATAAAATTGTGACTATTCTCCAGAGAAAGCTGTTCTCTGCCTTGCTCTGTCACCACCAACTCCACTTCAACGTATTTTGATTAGAATCTGCTCTTACTTTACAACGGTAGGAGGTACAAAACTATATGAACAAGCCTTTCTCTTGTTCTGCAGTCCGAACAACAAAACTAGCTCTCCTATTTCAATCACTATAAATGTTCATTTTTGGTTTGGTTTTGTTTTGTTTTTCTCTTGAGACTTATTTTAACATGTTTCCCTAGTAGTTTTGTGTGTTACAGTTTTTTAACAAGGAAATGAGGGATCTAGCTGGGACCCTCTGGAGGGACAGAAAGACCGTGACCTTCCTGGCAAGAAAGTGTGGATTTCCAGAGGGGAAATGGGATGCAAGACAGCGGGAGTCAGAACTGACAGGAGCAAATAGAAGAGGGACAGGCCTTGAAGGTGATGGAAATAATTTTTCAGGGGACACAGAAGCCTGTGCAGTGCTGTCTGCAGCTCAGCCTTTAACCAAGACCAAGTCAACACAAGTTAACAGAAGATTAATGTTAACAGTTAACATTAATCTGTAACAATTCAATGGACAAGGAGGAGTTCCCTGGTTCTGTTCTGGCTGTCCTAGTAACTTGAGTTTTTGCTGTTTAAAATTTATGTGTTCTGGGGTTTTGTGTGTTTGATTTTCATTCTAATAAGACTGATTTAATTTAAAAGACTTTTGGCTTTCAAGACTCTGTCCTTCTGATGCTTACTCTTTGCTGCGGACTTCAGCTTCGGTAGGTGAACAAAACAACTATCACTTTAGCAAAAAACAGTGTAAAAAGCAATGCTGTATCAGCAGCCTAGCATATGCAGTAGATTGTTGTACAGCAAGCTTCTGTATTTTTCTAGTACATCAGAATGAATTTAACACAGAGAAATAAAATTTAACTGCCTTCATATCACAGCCAATGCTCAATAAATAATACATCGTAACACCTAAAAAATTAATAATTGCAGCTCACAGACTTTGCAGCATTCCTTCCTGAAATGGTGTAGTAAAGCTCTTACCCGATTTCTTACAGGGTATAACAATGTAAAAATGGCTGTACTGGATCAGAACAAAGGTGCCTTTAGGCTGGTATCCTATCAGTAAATCTAACCTGTAGTGGTTGTTTTGGGAAGAATATATGAACAAAACAAAAGATGTTAAAACTTCTCCTTGAAAAACTTCACATCCTCCAACAGTATGAAGATAAGAGTGTCTTATCATGGGGTGAGATAATAAAACTAAGTTTATTAGAACTAGTCTTAAAAAAAAAACAATTTTTCAGTCCAGCAATACACTCTGCCATTTACCATGTCATGGGACAGTCATGCAGTTAACTATACTCAACGTGCAAAAATATTCTATTGCTAGATAATATTGCCTTGTATGGTGAGAGAATAAATAATCATTCTCTATTTACCTTCCCTGTACTCTTAAAATTTCTTAAAACTCTGTAATACCCTGCATTAGACATCACTCTTCTTCTCATTCATCTTTTTGACTAAAAAAGATACTTCTCAAGACTCTTGTCATATAGCTTCTGGTAGACATAATCTTCAGCCGCTATGGATGTTCAGTGCTCAAGTCCAACACAACACATACCTCAACAATGGTAAAATAGGTAATCCCATTGATTTCAGTGTGAGGCAGGTCATTCACATACTCTTCTAGATAAGGGTTTTGGACTCCATCTAATCAAGTCAGCTACATGTCATCATGGAAGGCTGGTGGTTTGGATGATTTTTTCTCCACTGGCATTAAACAATCTCTCTCACCTTTGACATTGTAGCTGTTGTTTGGCAATTTTGGTTCACACTGATGTGAAGCACTTGAATGTAACAGCATTATTTCATCATTCTGACTCCTTTTGTTTTGGTTCAGGTGACTACTGCTGTCAGTTATTTATTCTAAAACGTACTGTGATCTAAATGCAGCATGCATAGATAAAATAAATACAAATAAAACAGAGGACATATACTGTATACTCAAATCACATAGTCCTTTGTGACCTGGAAAGCTGTCGTCTGATAGAGATGTCTGCTATCTCGTAAGATTTCTTAGTAAGGCGTAGGAAAAAATACAACAGTGCAGTACCTCAGAAGTGCAACACATTTTGTTCAAAACAGTAAAGGCTGCAGATGGGCTGGCTTTGACTGCATAAATTGTATATGAAGCGCTCTCAGATTCTTGGTGTTTTGGTTTTTTATTTCCTACACAAATATATCATAAACATAGGGTCGTTTAAGTTATCCCTGGTTATTACAAAGCAATGTTTTCCATATGGAAACTTCTCCCTGGAAAGCAAGAGGCACTTTATAAAACATTTGAGATCAAAAGCACATAGTATTTTAGGAAAGCAAACATTCATTTCCATCACTGGTATTAGCTGAAGACCTGATTAGAGATGCTATCTATATTAAAATATCATACAATAAATTAATGTTTTCCCCACCTGAAATTGAGAATACAGGGGAAAATTCTCCAAAAGAACCTTCTGTGTCACTGATTCATAGAATCATAGAATCATTAAGGTTGGAAAAGACCTCAAAGATCATTGAGTCCAACCGTCAACCCAACACCACCATGCCCACTAAACCATGTCCCTAAGCGCCTCATCTACACGTCTTTTAAATACTTCCAGGGATGGTGACTCCACCACTTCCCTGGGCAGCCTGGTCCAATGTTTAACCAGTCCTTCAGTAAAGAAATTTTTCTTAATGTCCAATCTAAACCTCCCCTGGCAACCCTTTCACTTAGGAAGCCACTTAAAATCAAAGTAGTTTCTTGCCTCTTCCATCCATATTTGAATTCTGTTTCAGAAAATCCCTCATCTGGTGGCTAGAAATATTTTCTAATTTGTAGCCTAGATTTGTTCATAGCTAGCGTCTCCCATTTGTTTCACAGCAAAATTTCCCTTTAGCTTTAATAGCTTTTCTTTTTCTTGGTTGCCTTTTACCTTGATTTATTAAACTTGCAGAAACTGAACATACATTAAATTTTCCTCAGACTGTATTAAGAGTTTTTCTAACTTTTTCTTTTTTTTTTTTTTTTTTTT